>BSBK01005330.1:572500-908667 GCA_027943335.1 Chamaecyparis obtusa
GGCTCTGGCATTTCCAAGATAGAAATCTCAAACCTTCTATCAGACTTCAAGAAATACATCATTAATGATGTTTCTACACACCTGGACATGATGACTACCAAGAAGAAGCATGCAGACGTAGAGGCACAACTAGCTGAATATTGTCCCCATTGCAAGCTGGTGGCGAACCTGGAGAATTAGCACCTTCCAACTAAGTACTTAAAGAGAGAAGGAGAGGATGAGCAAGTGTTCTTTGTTGCTCAATGTCATCCATGGGCCACAAGACAAGGTATGCCTCAAGTCCCATTACAAATTTCAAATCATTATAATAGTCAGTGGCAAAACTAGAATGTCTAAAGCCCTCCACAATATACTCAACCTACTTGGAATAATGCCTGGCCCAGTAATCAACAGAATCAATGGTTTAATCCACAACAACCCCAATGGCCACAACTTCCAAACCAATGGCAATAACCACAAGGAAATTAGAAGCCTACTAATCAGTGAAGAGGACCTCAACCATGGCTTAATCTGAATCCTGGATATCCATCTTTTCCACCTCCAATAAACACACCTGCAATTATGCCACCACCTGCAAATACAAGTCCTCAAAAGCAAACATAGTTACCTAGTCAACCACAACTGAATCCCAATAGTCAACAACAACAATAGAAAATGTATGCTACTGATGCTCAACAGTACCCTACTTATGCTCTAAACATAGCCGATATACACCTAAGATCACGTACTACCTTGCCTGCACCTGAACCACCTCTTATCACTGAAGTACCAAACCTTCCTATAGCATCAGTACCACTCCCAGAGAATGTTTTTCCAATTACAGTTGCCCCAGCTAATGTTTCCAATTCAACTAATGTACAAATATCAGTAAAACCTCCTTTTCCTCAGAGGCTCAGCCTGGACAAACCTACACCAAAAGAGGATCAGTCGTTTGATATCCTTGACCAACTAAAGAACATGCATGTCTAGATTCCCCTGTTTCAAGCCATCAAGGATGTTCCTATCTATGGAAAAGAAATCAAGGAAGCTTGTCTCAAAAATCCTGGACAAAAGAAAATGGATCCTACAACAGTTCATGTTATAGGACAATTAGCTGATATTATGTTGGGAAAATTGGTAATTCCAAAATATTTAGATCCAAAGAGTCTAGTTGTTAACATCATCATTAATGGTCATTCTATCAAAAATTCATTAATAGACTTAGGTGTTGCCATTAATGTAATGACTAAGGATACTATGAATAAACTGAGCATAGAAGGGTTGCAAGCTACCCCAACAATCTTGCAATTAGTAGATAGCTCTATTGTCACCCCTGATGGAATGATAGAAGACATAATAGTTGCCCTAGATTCTTGGGAATACCCTGTTGATTTCATGATTCTATCACCAAAGGTCAATCTTGTTGGTTACCCTGCCATTCTAGGACATCCATGGTTAGCAACAGATGATGCAAACATTAGTTGTAGATCAAGGAACATGACAATATTAGATGGAAAAGCAACTAAGAAACTAGCATTGTACCCTCCAGCTCAACCCCAGCCAGATTTAAGCACACCTATATGGTCAGATTTAGGAGATGGGGAAGAAGAGTTGAACTTTGTGGTTCATCTCATAATGTTACATAGACAATCCTTTCTAAAGTTACAGGAGGAAGATGAAGTAATTTGGAGCATTCTTAATAATGATTGTGTTGTGATCAAAGATATATCTAAGAGTTCTATGTTGGAGTTAACTACATATGAGGACCATGTTGAACACTATGTTTTGCCTTCAGAACCCAATATTATCCATCGGCTACTACCTTGTGAAGTAGATATAATTCCTATCTCAAAAGTATCCATGCTTGACCTTACAACTACTATTGAGCTTTCCAAGGGTCACAATCTCCATGTAAATAATAAGCTACCTTCACATTAGATGGAGAAATTAACTAAGCTTCTACACACACAAGAATTCTTGTATGAGGATATTTTTACCCGTTATGGAGTGCCAAGAGAACTTGTAACAGACCAAGGAGAAAAGTTTACTTCAAATATGATCAATGAACTAATGAAGGAATATAGTATTAGGCATCAGAAGTCTAGCCCTTACCATCCGCAGGCAAATGGACAAGTAGAGGTCACAAACAAAGAAATTGAGGCCATATTAACAAAGACAGTACAATTGCATCATAGGGATTAGAGCAGCTAATTAACTAAAGCAGTCTGGGCCTATCACACAACCTAGAAAACAACCATAGGATTCACACCATTTGAATTGGTATATGGGAAGGTAGCAATGTTACCAATAGAATTTGAACACAAAATATTACGCATAGCTCTGGAATTAAATATCAATCTTCCTACAGCACAAATAGAATGCCTTCTCCACCTTAATTCATTAGATGAAATGTGTAAATCTACATTGGAGTGAATGGAGCTAATCCAGAACCAAGAAAAGAGGTGGCATGATTCACATATCAAGAATAAACACTTTCAAGTGGGTGATTGGGCTTTATTATATGATGCCAGATTCAAAGAGATTCTAGGAAGTTGCAGACTAGATGGTTGGGACCATATGAAATTGAACATGTCTATAATAATGGAGCAGTCTAGTTGACCACACTAGATCCATTCCAATTCAAACTACTTGTTAATGGACACCGCTTGTGTCTCTATCATAAGCCCCAAATGAAAGTGGACTTTCTGCAGCAATTCAGCACAAACACTTCAGTAGCACCACAGGTAACACTTCCTGTAGTAGAAGGTGAAAGCCTTCTTCCTGCAGCTTCAACATAACACGCCTTCATAAACTGACCATAATAAAATTTCATTTAATATGAGGTACATTTCTTCATTCACTTTTCTTTCTTCTTCTCTCCAACACATCTCATTTCTCTTTCTTCCATCCACTCACAACCCATGTCATCCACAATTTCTATTTTTAATGCTTTCAATAAAAGTCACCTCAACAACAACATGCGGTTGCCAAAATCATCACTCTCTCACCACCTTTTCATCACACGTACGGTAAATCAATGCTAGGTAAAACTCTCTCAATCCTTACTCACTTTTAGCACATAGATTTTAGTAATTATATCTAGTACTACACTAAATATATAATTTAGGCGCTACACCAGTTTTCCATTCTCATGCTAAATATGTCAAGTGAGGACACTTGTAAATGTTTCATAGGGGGCAGGGGAAGTGTAATAAATTCCAAATGTCATTACTAATCCATCCTAGTCACATCCTTGTCACTTCAACATTATACTTAGGCCTTGTTCCATTAATTTCCTTTATTCCCACACATTTGTTGTACTTGCAAAATTCCAATTTTCTAAAGTTGATATGACCTTAAAGGACTATAATTAAGTTGTGTGGTAACTCGCACTTAAAGTTGTGATGTCCTCTGATTAAAAACTTCATTATTATTGTTCATGTTAACATAACAAAGGCATTAAACAAAGAAGAAGTCGGTATTTTCAAGAAATGCATTTGAATTTTACGAAGGAAAGAAGGTATTTGCAAAGCACAAGAGACTGAAAGGCTAACAGTGAAATTGGTGAGCAGAAAATTAAAGGTTGGGTATTGAAAACAAATGGGTGGACAACTATAGAGGCATGAACCAGTGCACCGTGACATTTTATTGGCAAACATCAAGGCAGTTTGGAGATTTAACACATGTGGCTGGTTGGGGTATTTTCTTCAATTATCAAAGTTTAATGAGGAAGTAGCAACTAAATTTATGAGTACCTTTGAAGAAGGGAAAGCAACTGTGTGGGTTTTAATAGTTGTCAACACCAAGGAAAGAATTACAGAGGTCATAAGGTTGCCATTCATTAGGGAGCATTACCCTAATGAGCATGGTCATCGAGTTGCCATTCTCTCAACTAGCTGACCCTCCTCTTGAAATTACCAAGCAAGATTGCAAGAGATTGTCTCTTCCTCCACCATTTCTAGAATTGGCGATGCACATTATCAAGTACTTAACTTGTGAAGAGAGATTCTCAAACTTGGATACCCATCATTTCAAATTACGTAGTTGCATAAGGCATAATCTCCAAGTTAATGTCCCTAATTTTCTATACAATATGTTGAGCATTAGTGCTGAGGAGAAATAGAAGGGTAATGCAAATTCTTTAAGCCACTATGCCTTAATAAAACTACTAGTTGAAAGATCCCTTAGGGATGTCTCACCCCTCACATGGATAGAATTTGTTCAATTTAAAACTCTGCAACCCCGGGTCAATACTACTGAGAAACCTCTAGGAAATGAAGTAGAGTCTTCTGAGCCTGCTATAGAAATAGCTACAAAAGAAAAAGAGCCAAAAGTATTCCAAGAAAATAAGTCTTTTGAGCCCACTCCAAAAACCAATATTCCTACTTCTTCCATAAAGAAAGGCAAATAGAAAGTTGAAAAAGAAACCCTTAACCTAGAAAGTGAAATTCAAAACCCTGCAGTTCAAAGAAATAAAAGAAAAAGGTCAAGTTTGACAACATCTATTCTTGCAGTGCCTACTCCTGTAGCACAAATGCCAAAGAGATCCTGCCAAAAGAAAACTGCAGTGGTTGAGGAAACAACAGTGCGAAGAAGTCCTCGCATGTGAGGATAGGTGTCTCCACCTTCCCCTAGAAATCTAAATGTTCCAACATCAAAACCTACCCCAGAACCTTCTATTGAGTACATTCCTAATGATTCCCCCAAGCAGGCAGAAGTGTCTTCATCTCCTAGAAATATGGAAGAGTCCCAAAATTTGCAAGAACCTAGTGATAACATACCACATGATGATCAGGGTATATCTAAGCAAAGCCCTAATGTGGCACAAGAAAGCATTCCTGAGGATGTTCAGATGACTCCTCTACATAACCCTGTTACTCCAATATGTCTATTGTTCCCTACAAATCAACATGGTTCACTGTGTATTTTCAACAAGCTTCCAAAGAAAAGAAAAAGAAAGCCCAGCAGCAAGAATTTGACCCACCAACAATACAGTCTATACTCTTTAATTTATACAATCAATTTGTTTTTTAGAAGACTTGGTGGAAACAAGAAAGAAACAGATTGCAAAAAGAGATAAATGACAAGGAAGAGGAAATTGAAGCTCTTAAGGAGCAGCTAAAGAAACAGAAGCAACAAATGGACCAAGCTCTTAAATTAGTTGATCAGATCATAGCCTGTAGACCACCACCCAAGGTGTATGTCATTTGTTTGAAAGAACAATTCCTCTTGTTTCATCTTATGATGACTATGAAGGGTATAGATTGTGAATTTAAATCAGCCCAGGAATTCTATGGCTTGTACCAGACTCTACCTCCATTGCAACAAAATTTTCTATGTGAGCTCTATTTACATAACTTTATCATTCCACATGAAACATAATGGAATCCTTTGCTCTATATAGGGTATATCCATTTGAGAGCTTTGATGTCATGGATGCACAATGAAGGAAATTATGATAGGTAGATGAATAATTACAGAGGCTTAGAGAAGTCTAAACCCTTACCCTTGAGGCTAAATCACATAAACCTAGTGTCCTCTTACAAAATTGGCTCAATCTAACCTGTGGAAAATATAAACCTAAGATCAGGGAAAAAGTCTTTGCACTGAGAGATAGGGTCTATAGAGAATATCAGGGATTGCCCTACTTTTCATTTCAAAGAGCTCTTGCAGGGGTAAGAAGCCAGTGGAATAGATTACCAGAGGCCTTCAAGAAAATAGAGCCACACAGCCCAATCAACTTCGAAGCAGCTACAAACAAAGCAACTAAATATATGTAGTTGGGGTGTCAGATCAGAAGATAATTGTGTATTCCCTTGTCTTTCCAACCACCTACACTGTTATGGCCTCTACATGACATCAATGCCACCAAATTGGACCATTTGTAGGAGGAGCATCAAGAAGATTACTTGGCTAGAACAAGAAGATTCTATTACACTTTCAAGAGTGGGAAGAAGGGAAAGACAACTGTCAGTGATTTCAAATCTACAGCCAAGAAATGTAATGCTTGAGGACAAGTATTATGTTTAGTAGGGGGAAGATGATGAGACAATTTATTGTCTCTATTTTGTTATAATCTTTATACTTTGTTGACACTCTTTATGCTCTGATAAGACATTTCTAAGACATTTATGAACCTATACCTATGTGAATTTTTTATAAGTACAGCTAGGACCACAAAGATTATGGGTAGTTAGAATGACATTTTTGCTGAATATTATATATATATATATATATATATTGCAATACTTCATATAGCTACTTTAATCCATGTTCTAATATTTGGGTAGGATTTGAAATGTTGACTTGTATAGATATAATGAATGCTACTAACCTACCAGGAAAATAAGGAGTGGTTCGAGAGTGGTGCAACCGCATTAAAGAAGGAGTGTTAGGGATCTAGCCATGATGAAAGGAGCCAACATGATTCCTAGGATCATGTTGCTACTGAGAAGGAGCTTGCATTATAAATAATATAGGAAATAGTTCTGCTATATTTCCTCAGTGTTGTTATTCTCTTATCTGCACTTATTGTAAAATGTCGTGGTTGTTATACTTCCTCTTTTTGTGGCAAGATTCAATTAGACTTTACTTTCATGCTTTCAATAAGCGTAAACCCTCTATATAAAGGGATTTGATTGGTTTAGTTAGTAATGAGAAAATATATTCAAATGTTGTGTTCAATGTAACACAGTTACTCTTTTCTATTCTTCATGTATTGTTCCATTACCATGTAACCAATCTATGAGAATATAATGAAAGAGTGATTTTGAAGTATCTTTTGTGTTACTAGTTAGCAGAAGCCAACCAAGGGGGCCCACTTGGGAGGTGGAGTAGATTAGGATAGAGTAGGTTTGCTTCCTACATTTTCTATTTTTTCAAGTAGAAGTTATTGTTTTAATCCTGCAGCATTACTACTGTGAATGTTCCTGCAACACTTACAAAGATAGGCATAGTGGACACACTGAGTTGTTAAACAGGTTTAGGATAAGTTTACAAGCTTTCTACAGTAATTTCATTAAGTAGTTAAGTGTGTTTACTTTCTTGCAGCAATAGCATAAGTTTCTTTCATGCATTTTATCTTCTTGCAGCATAGGTAGTATGACTCCTTGAGGAACTTAGTGTACAAACCGTGTTGTCCCATTTCAAGTCTACGTCCTTGGGTTGACAATCTAAATGCATTTCATGATGGGAAAAGTAATCTTTAGTATGAATACATTATTCCTAAGAGAGACAATGGCATGATTATCACTACCTATTGTGAGACTATTCAATAATGTTATCAATTGTTTAGTAAGAAAAACATTTAAGAAGGGTTAATCCAAATCCTAATATTTAGATCATTTTGATTCTATGACATGATATTCTCTTATTATCTAATTTTCAATCAACTTAGAGTCACCATAAATGTGGAGGTGTGTATTTTCTTTGAGGCAATCATGGAACATAAGCTAGTAGTAAGGGCTTCATAATCAACAATGTTATTGGTGCAATGAAACTCAAGATGGAAAGAAAGAGTAACTAGTTTACCATTTGGAGTACAATACCACTAAGAGGGGGGTGTGAACCAATGTTATACTAATTAAAATTATCTTATATTAAACCTTCATAAACTTGAAAACTTAAAATAAAAGTTTTAGTACGATTCAACCTTCATGTGTTACATCATGCAGATATAATTGTTAAGCTTCATTGAACATAAAGAACATAAGAAAATTAGACACTATAATAAATTAAATATTTAAAGATACACAAGAATTATTATGTAAACATGAAGAGAAACATAAATGATAAAAAAACTATAACATACTTTTTCATGAGTGGAAAACCCTTGTAGGGATGAAATACCACTAAAAAATGCCTCACTGACTTAATTAAAAATGCTTCACTGGAAAAAGAACTCACCGGTTACAATCATCGCTAGAAAAAGTGCCACATTAGAAAAAACAATGTAGTTCATATTAGAAAGGCACGTAGTATTAAACCTGCAAACTCTGTATCACCATATATCACTATCAACATAGATCTTGAAAGCATTAATTTTATATTAAGAATACAAATAGATCACAATACGACTACATTTTTTATTGAGATCACATTTCAAGGATTGAAATAGGTAGTATGACCAAGATTTTCTTGTATATAATAGTGAACATCAATCTATGGAACTCAAGAACACAACTTCAAAGATATTTTTGGTTGATAAAAATATGAAAGATATAATAAAATATAACTGCCAACATCAATCAATCCATCCAAACAAAGGAATTCTTTCTCTTTTGAACACAATAATCTATCTTGGTATAAATATTATAACACATATCCACATGTGACAAAGACATGGCTATGCATTAGTACATATAACCTATTCCAAGTTTGATTACTATCAATATAAACTATGAATGCACAAAAAATAAGAAATATATTGTTTTCCAATCATAGAATGAGAGCATTGTCCTATAGTAGTTTGACATGTCAATCCTTAATCATTGTGATTGAAGATCTATTCAAAATAATGTCTAAACTTGTTAACTTATGATATCATCAAGAAAAACTTGTGTGATCAAAGCAACATAACCTACAATATTCAACTTTAAACCCTTCCATACACTATCAACAAACCACAAGGCCTATCTTAATATGATTAACACTTCAAATAATATGAAGACCTTAATGTTAATATTCTTACCTTCCCCTGACTAAGTACAAAATTTTTAAGAAGGATATCAAACTCAACATACTATCATGAGAACCTCCAAGACCATCAAACTGATTATTTATGACCAAACTTGATTTCCATTACAAATACTTCACCAAACCCAAACTAATAAGAGACGTGTTTTTACCTCTATGACATTTCTTGACACTCTATATCAATAAAGGCTCAAACAAGAACCAATCACCAAGAAACCAACACTAAGGTTTGTACACCACAAGATAATACTGAGACAAGTGTAGGTTCTTTTGACATAGAATAATGATATATAATGACTACATGCAACAAATCAAAAAATAAACTTGATTGAGATGCAATGATCTTGAGTATATCATGTAATCACAAGAACATATATTGTATAGAATCATACTCACTATATTGCATTAAATAGTTCTCTTATCATTTTGCATCTTTCTACTTGACTTATTCCAATGTTTATGTTTATAGCTTCACTTCCAATAGTAATGTTGAAGACATGCAACATAAGTTATGACCTTTGCATCAAAAAATTATCAAGAGAAAGAATAATAAATTTTCAATGATTTCTCCTATTACTCATTAATGATAGTAGCTAAAATCTTGAATATGTCAAACAAATTGATCTCAGCAAACAACCTAGTCACATGACCATATGATCATCATCGCACTTCCACAAGCACTCCAGAGATGAAAACCATTAGACTCATCAACTTGTTATCACTTCATAATTTCTTATGCAATAACCAATATTATTATAATAGAATCATGAAGAAACAATCTTTGTACCATAATTCTATAGAAAAAAACCACTAAATAATTCAATTCTGATCTTTACAACTCAAATGCATATATCACCAGTCAACAGTATTGACAAGAGAATGCACACTATGATATTCATATGACAATCCTTGTCACATTCATGTAATACACATAGTCTGATAACTTTTGCAACAATTTTGAACCAATTACTACCAAATCGGGTCACAAGTCTCAACAGCTATAAAGAAGACACTAGAAAATTCACAACAATATTGAACTTTATCTTAGAGATTAAGAATTGTTAGTATTCTTTCTAAATAAAGGAAAAGAACAACAGTTTCAACCACATAATAATTAAATATCCTTTTAACTTTATTAAGGGGATAAGGAATTAGACATGTAATAATTCCCTTATAACACAACACACTCTTTATGTACTTAGAGATGTCTTTAGTGTATTATGCATAGGCATAGTTTCCTTCTTCTCTTGTTCATATTTTCTCCTCCAAAATTTCATAGGATCTTTCCTTTTATAAACCTTTATGAATTCATTTTGTTTGACTATCAATTTCTTGGTATAACCATGTGATCTCACATTACCTTTTTCACAATCATATGCTCCATGTCTAGGATTTTTACACCTATAACATATGAATTGGTGATTAATTGAAGGAACATAGGGTTTCTTGATAGTTCAAGGTGTTTTATACATTTATATCTTGTTCATAGGAAAAATAGAAGCATGAAAAATCTATGTGTAGTTAGATCACTTCCCTTTGCATGAATTTCACATCTAGGAAGGAAGATGCCCCACTAGGTTCAAGAGGAGACTCACACACTAAGTGGGACAATGATACTTCTCTAAAATATGTAATTTATGAAAGGAGAATGATAAGATATATTAATGTAAATGGTTAACTAGGAAAGTCATTTAAAAACTAGTAAAAACAAACTATAATAGACACATAGTGGGTTGAAACTGACATAAACATAAACCAAAAGACAAAACTGACCTATGAATGAAATCTAAGCTCAAAATAGTAGGAACATGATGGAAATATTGATTTTTTCCTAGGACGTGATGGAAATGGTGACATGTTCCTAGTGTTTTCATCTAAATTTTTCACTGATTGTTTGACTATTTTTGATTTGCCTGGATTTGATCTGATGGCTCTATAATTTGTTCCTTCACATAAAAAATAGGGGAAAAGGTTGGATAAAGGGGTTTTCCTTGGTCAAAAACTTGTTTAGAAATAAACCTTAGAAATTAAATGAAATTTCATAAAGGATAGCAAATAATAGATTTACCTTGCATAAACCCTCATGAATGGATGTAGAAATCACTCATATTCATGAAGATGCTTGAATGTGCTTGAGATGCAAAGATTTGACCTTGGAATGAGATTTAGAATCAAGGATTCCCTCACAAATGCATAGATCTATAAATTTCACTCCTGGATCTTGAATGTAGATATGCTTAATAACACCTGCAATGAAGGAGAGAAAAGGAATGAAGGATGGTTCTTCTTTCTTGATTGATAATTCCTCTACTTGGTCATCATGGGAGAGAAAAATTACATAAATTGAATGATCTTGAAGAATTGGAGACTTGGAGATCTTGATCTTGGATGCTTACCTTCAAATCTTGAATCCAATTGCTCTTTCTTGCTTGAAAACTTGATAGCTTGATTACCAAAATGCTTGCACTTGATTATGATATAATGGATGTCAAAATGAGGAGTGATAGGGGGTTCTTATACTAACTCCATCATTTTTGGATTCAAATTTGATCCAAGCTGACCACAAAGGAAAAACCCCCAAGGAAACTCTAGTATTGGGCTCCAGGAAAAGTTTGGGCCCCAAAACCCAGGGACATGTTGCCATCGGTGACATGTCCCATGGAAAATGGGCCTAAATTTAAATGGGAGTTTGGGAAGAGTGAAAAGGAGAAAGAAATGGAACATCATCTTTCTAGGATCAATCATAATGGACATTTGGACCTCAAAATCACCAAAATGTATTTAATAGGTCCTAATAAAGCATCCAATCATGGGTGATGAATTCTAAGGATAGTACATTTAGCCCCCACTTTAGCTAGAGTATGAGACAAGCTCATGCCCATGATGAATTAGACCAATGCATAAGAATAATCTTATCAAGGTCAAGGAGATAAAGAAACATCAAGCCCCAAAATAAATTAAGTCTTCATCAGATCCAAAACCAAGATATTTAAGAGGCATCGCTGAGAAGAGATAAGAAAGAGAGAAAGAGAAAGAGAGGTAGAAGCATGACCACTAGCCTAGTAAGGTATTGCCTTATTATGGATCATACAAAGGGAAATTTTATACAAAAGATGACATTGGAAGTCTAGCAAGTTGTATTATGCTAGTTAACCCATCATAGAGGATCAATCCTTAAGAAAAGCATTATCTCCATAGGGATCTGAAAAGAGTGATCAGGCATAAGGAAAGCATTATATCTATTGGGATAAAGGAAAGGAAGATCGTTCCTTAAGGAAAGAATTGTCTCCATTAAGGGCCCATTTGGGGGCTAGAATTAGACTGGAATCGACATTATCTTATTCTGGATAATGTCAATTCCATGTTTGTGTCCATCCAAAAAATTGGAATTGGAATTTCAAAATTCCAATTTTGCCCCAAAATGGGCATTTGCATCTTCCACTCAAATAGGTGGAATTGGACTTTCGAATTCCAATTCCAATTTTTATAAAACCAAATTTAACATTTTGTGGGATCTGTGACTATAAAGATGTATATTATATTGCTATAAGGATGTGTATCTATATATACACATGTGTGTATATATACATATGTATATATATATACATGTGTATATATATACATGTGTATATATACATATATACTATGTATATACACATGTGTGTATATACATACATGTGTGTGTATACATATGTCTATATATACACATGTGTGTATATGTATACATATACAACTATGTGTATATGTATATACACACATGTGTTTATTTGTGTATATATATACACATGTGTGTATATGTGTATACATGTGTGTATATACACACATGTATATGTATATATATGTATGTGTATGTGTATGTATATACATACATGTATGGGTATATATATACATGTGTATGTATGTATATATACACACATATGTGTATATATACACATGTTTGTATATATACATGTGTGTATATATATACACACATGTGTGTATATATAAACACATGTACACACATGTGTGTATATGTGTATATGTATGTATATGTATATATGTGTGTGTATGTGCATGTATATATACACATGTGTATATATGTATATATATACATGTATATATATACACACATGTGTGTGTATGTATATATACACATATGTGCATATGTGTATATATATATACACATGTATGTGTGTATATATACAGACATTTACACACCATATTCAAAGAAATTAAAATAAAGAATTAAAATTTCTTATGCATCTTCTCAGTCATGTTCCAAGTGAACCAAATGGGTCAGCCCATATTCCAGAAATCATTTTCAGGATTTGTATCTTCGAGAATTGCAGCATCTTCCAAAATTGAATATATCCAGCATTTGGTATTCCAGCACCCAAACGAACCCTAAGGGATCCAATAAAAGGATGAACATAAGGAAAGCATGGTCTCCTTGGCCATTCAAAAAAGAGGTTGCAAAATGTGAAACATAAAGTGGAGTGCATGCCCCCATGTTAAAGATATCGTAAATGCCTCAATGGGAGCAATGGCTTTAACAAAGCATGCATGCACCCACAAAAAATGTTTCCACTATGAGATTCCCCCAAGAAAGGGCAAATCAAGGGAAATAAGTGCATGACAAAAGAGAGAACGGAAGGGATCTCCTAACTCTGGGGTCAATATCATCATATGATAATACATGAGATATTGTATCAATATGAAATGTCATCATCCCACAAAGGTAGTAGGACTATAGACACAATGGAAGATTATCACGTAAGAGTTACAAAGAAGAGTCTTTTTGGGTTGGAATCATGAAGACCAAAAAGAATAGGTATCTACTATTTTGCATCATCCCAATCATACAATACAAGGAACATTTATGAACATTGGCACATGCATGATATAACATGTAACAACATATACAAGAAGTGAGATGTAAATAGAGGAATATCATGATAAATCACTTCCTTTATCACCTTGCACCAACGAAGCAACAAGGATCATCTAAAGAAATCTAAACAAAACATGTATCAAGAAACACATTACAACTGGAAAATACATAGAATCCACTACACAAGAGGAGCTAATTTAGTATATCACCTACCCCCCCCCCCCCCCCCCCCACATCTCAGTCTATAGTTTTTAGGGAAGATGGGAAACATGCAAGAGGAGAAATATAAAGCACAGTAGATGGAACAATAGACAACTCCAAATAAGGACCATGCTATGAAGATGGGTCACTTTGTTTGTCACTACGACTAAGAGATAATTTCTTTGAAAATATAGCTGGAAAATCATGATTAACATCAATAAGATCATACATGTCATCAAAATCACTATCATGAATATCATCATTAGTTTCATTAGGAAAATAAAAAAGCATCATCATCAAGAGTATCTTCTTCATCCAATTTAATTGTAATAGAATTCAAGATACAAATAGAATTGTCATGTTTGTTCAAATTATCTTTTTCAAATTAACTTCCTCCTTTGGTTCAAGCATGGGTTGGTAAAAAAGAATCAAATAATTAGTAGATGTTTTGGGTGAAAAAATATTTTAGGAAGCATGTTGATGGGCCCTAGCTCAACATTTATAGTGGTGGTCACAAGAACAACGGTTATGTTTGGTTTTGTTATAAATTGGGTTTAGTTCAGGGTCAATTAACATTGGTTCCTTCTCTTCCTTAGGGGGAGGAATGGAAGGAACCTCACTAGGTTGAGAGTTAGTATCAACAGAATGTCCATAAGATACAGGAGGCCAAACTGAAGTATATATAGGAGGTCTAGGTGGTGTAGGGAGAAGTCCAACTCTAGGGCAAGGAGATGGAATGTATTTAGGATTTCTAAGCTCACAAGTATTTTGGATTTTATAGTTCTGATGTGATTAAAAGAGATGATCTCTATGAGGTTTATTTGGTTGAGGCATAGAAGGCCAAAAGAAATCAAGATAAATATACTCTCTAATCATTGAAGGTTGATACAGACTATGGTTAAAATTCATTATTTTTCCATTATGGGGAAATTTCAAACACTTGTGGATAGGAGAGGCTACAAATTTCATGGAGGTAAGCCAAGGAAGCACAATTTGACTTGAAACTAATCATAAGTTTGGATGACAACAAAGGTGACATCTATGGTTTATCACCAACTTCAATAGGAAATGAAATAGATCCATGGGTAGGATAAAGGAAACCATTGAAAGTTTGGATCATAACATCATATTTATCATAGAAGTCTCATTGCAACTATCTATTGAAAAGATTCTATATGGTTATCACATTAACCATGCAAGTAGAGTCAATGAGGACACCAAGAGGATAGATATTATTAACCTTTGCAACAATATAAAGAGGAACATCAAGTTCTTTAGTTATCTCACTAGGGTCAAAGGTAATTCAAAGCTTAGGTTTAGGTTTGGTTTTTGGTTGAAATGGGGATTTATCAATGAGGTGAAAACATTATTGGTTTCAGTAAACTTATCATCATAGTCATCAACATGAGTAGAAGAAGAAGGAAAATACTGTGTAGACTCAATGGTATTAGTTGAATGAGATGGCAAAGGGTTGGTACAGATTTGCAAATTTTGTATGGGAGATGCTACAAATTTATTTCCTTGATCACTAACACCTTCAATAGATATAGCATTATAATCAACGAGGTCTTGAATAATAGATTTCAAATGGAAACACTTTTCAATATCATGATCAAGTTGATGATGGTATTGACAAAAATATTTGTAATCAAAAGATTTAGAAAAAGGTTTGGATGTGTTAATCAATTTAATAGGTTGAAGAAGTAATACTTTAATGTTAATCAACTTTAACATCACATTATGCAAAGATTATGAAAGCTTAGTAAAATTATGAGAAGGTCTAAAAATAGATGACAAAGAAGCCACACCTTTAGATAGTACTACCACTTGCTCATCAACATTTTTGGATGATTTATTGATCTTCATGAAGTTCATTGGTTTCTGAAACTTGTTAAAATGTGAGATGCGACATCACTCTTATCAATTGGAGCCATTGGAGTGGTTCTCTCAAACTAACTCACTTGAAGCTGATAATTATGAAATATTGCACATAATTGAGTGAAAGAGGAAAATTTAGAAAATAGAATCTTATCTCTAATATCTTTTTGTAAATTATAAATGAAAATTTGTTGCACATCAATATGAGGCATAGGATAAGAAATTTGATCATGCAAATGCTTAAATCTACCAATGAAATCAATCACTTTTTCTTTAATTCCTTGTTTACAATGAATTAAACAAGTTAAAGAAATATTAGGACCAATATTATTTTGAAATTGTTGGATGAAAGAATTAGCAATATTTTGGAAAGAGACAATGGAATAAAGAGGAAAAGAACAATACCATTGCAAGGATTTTTCTTGAAAGGTTCTAGTAAACATTTTATCCATGAACCTATGATCATGAGAGAAGTAACTACACAATGTTTGAAAGGTTTCAATGGGTCAAAGGATCACCTTTACCATTATAAATCTCAAGATGAGGAATCTCTATGTATTGAAAAATAACAAAATAGATGATATCCAAGGACAAAGGACTAGAAATGTCACAAGCAAGAATGTTGAACTTAGATTGGGTCATTGAAGTGATTTGTTGTTGCAAGGAAGACAAAATTTGAGCTAATTTATTAATAGTAAAATTGGTAAAAAGAGATGTATGAGCTATGTTTGAAATGTTTGGAGCATAATGAGAAATGGAAGGAATGGTAGAATATGAAAAAGGAACACTATTGTAAGTTTTCATTGATGAAAGTAAAGAAATAGATGACACACTTAAAGTAATAGTGGAAACAATAGGATTAGGAATGCTAACATGTGTATTATTTTTAATGGAATTTGTTATGACAGGTGGAACATAAGTGGACATGCTAGAAATGGAGGCAAAAATAGGCATGGAGGTCTCAACACTAGGGGTTGGTAGAATGAAACCTAGGTCATGAGCACAATCTCTAATAGGCTTGACATTTTTATCAATGAGATGAGAGATATCACCCAATTTATTAATACCATGATCATCATTATGAATTAACTTAATCAGACCCTCTACAATAGATATAACATCAAGATTAGAGTTCTCTTGTCCTAACCATTACTCAAATTTTTCAAAGTCATTCAAAATCTTGTGAACTTGCATAAGAGTGACTCTTAAGGCCTCATCTTCATCATGAGAAGAATGGGAAGAGGTTTTATCCATAATAGGATTAATTTCATTGGTATGCATGTTGGTCTGATCAAGATTCCTAGGAAAAATGAAAGGCTTGGGATCAAAGGAATCCATAAGTCTATGGCTTCTCCTAACCAAAATGCTATAATTGGGACTCAAAGTGATAACACTCATGCACAAGACAATGAAGGAAATGTAGATCTAAATGAAAACTTAAGATTTTAAATAGATCTACAATTCAACTTAACCAAAATAGTAATTTGTTTAAAATGAAATGCACATCTAATGTAAAGCATGTATACAATAGTGATCTAAATTCATACAACGTAGAAAATATGGGATAATGTAATGCATACAATGTAGACCCAAACACCAAGTTGTGGATATCTAAAAACATCCCTTAGAACTCTTATTAATTAAATTAAATTTAATTAATATCCCTATTGACATTATATTTAATTTTAATTAATTAATTATGCTTGTCATGTTCATATACATGTTTAATTAAATTTATTTAATTAAATGTGTTCATTCCCTGAGGTATTTAAATTTATTTAAATACATCACCTAATGTATTAAATTTTATATAAATACATTTCCCCCCCATAAATCCCATTTTGAATAAATTTTTATTTATTTAAATCCCTCCATTTATCCTATTCTTCTAAGCCATGATTTAATCAAATTTAATTTAATCTAAATCTAAAACCTAGCCTACACCCATCACCTCACCACTACGCCTACCACATTTGAATTATTCCTTGATTAAATCCTAATCTAGGTGATTCCTAACTTCATTAGCACTAATGATGATGAACTACAACTGATTTAGAACCTGATTTGAGATCACTGAGATGTTGATTAGATATGACATATGATTGAATCAATAATATGTTGTCATTGGTTTCAACTGGTTTGACAACACTTATTTTGTAAGTTACAATAAGTAAACATCTGTAGAAAAGGAGTAAAAGAAATGAAGAACAAAAATATCTACATGAGGAAGATGTATATGACAGATGAGGATAAGGAATACATTGTGTAACTTGTTGATGAGTCTATGACCTTATGTTATTGACTTGATTATGTTTCATTCATCTATGATGAGGAAAAGAACTGAAAGACATAAAGCAGTGTGGTCGGTTGATGAAGCAACACAATATACACCGACAAGATGTAGTGTATACCGACAGTAGTATAAACCGAGCGCGTGTTCACTGACGCATTTCTTTGTTAAGCGAGCAGGAGAAAGGAACTAAATGATTAGTTTTAGCCATTAAGGATTGCTAAGCTATAAAGTACATCATAATCAGTGATGGAGATAATGTTTGTTATGAAGATCAACGGCTAGCATAAGTCAAGGAAGATCTAAAGGATGAAATCAAAACATTTTACTGGCACAACTGTCAAGGAAGGCTTAAGTGGCAAAATGGACGAAGGAGAATAAGTGGCAAAATCTTATGAAGGAAAATAAAATGGTTTACTTGTCTATTTAAGAGACTAAGGTTTCATTATGAAAATAATGCCGGAAGAAGGAGAATGCAGAACTATCACATGAACAAGCTTCATTTATGCTTGATCAAACTGGTTAAAGAGAATTGAACTACAGAGTTTACCGAGCATCAGAAAAGCTATTATCGAGTGATAGTAAGTCATTGATTATTGTGATACAGAATTGAAATACTGATCAGAGGATTTGTAAGGGATAAACATAGATCTAATAATCTGCAATTGAAGTTGTATTGTATTCAAATCAACTGTTGTTACAGTTTAACCATTGTAAATAGAGAAATCTCTTAACAAAGTGGACTTGAAAGTCTTTTATGTATCATTCATAGAAAGAACATTTTTATCCTGTCAACTCCATAGTGAATGCTGGTTGGATGATAATGGTTGGTCTTAAATCCTTCAACAAGGTCACACCTAACAGTGTGTTTGTAACCTTTAACAGGGTTGGATCTTCACCGACCTCACTTCAAAAGAGTGAACATTTTTGGGTTGCTGGTCCCAGGTGGTTTTTCCCTTCACAGGGTTTCCACGTTAAATCTTTTATGTTATGTGTTCATTGTGATGATTGTTTTCTATCATACTTTACATATTACATGTTAGATTTGGTCGGTAATCATTATTTTTTATTGACTAGTAATTGGTAAAAGCACAGATAGTATAGTATTTTATGTTACCTAGCTGCAGAAGTTTAAGTAAATTGTTTTGGATTATACATTTTGATTTGGGACTGTGGATAATTGATTCACCCCCCTCTCAGTTATTCTAACAATTGGTATCAGAGTGTTGGTTGCTTGGAACAGATTTTTAAGGACTTCAGCACAAAGGTCTCAAAATGTTTAAGAGGGAAGTGCCAAAGCTAAACAAAGATAACTTCACAATATGGCAAAGTCGAATGAAGCTGCATATATCCAGGATTGGGAATTCTACCCTAGATCTGATGACAAATGGATACCTTGCACCACCCACTGGTCCCTTGACCCTTGATCAACTAAGGGACAGACATGAACATAATGTTACTATGATGGAGATTATTGTTGCATGTTCAGATGTCAAATTTGAAGACATCAAGGACTGTACTACTGCTAAGCAGATGTGGGATAAGTTAGCTCAAGTTTATAGTGGTGATGTGAATGTCAAGAGAGCAAGAGTCGAAAGCTTAAGAGGAAGATTCGATGACATGAAGATGAAAGAAGGAGAAAACATTGTGCAGTACACAAATAGAATAAAAGAGGTAGTTCATGTTATTAGAGCATCAAATGGAGTTATTGATGAAGACACTGTGGTACGCAAAATTCTAAGGACCTTATTGCCTATCTATGCCATCAAAATATCTGTAATTCATGAAAATAGGTCAACACCTAACAACACACTCACTCTTGATAATTTGATTGGAAAGCTTACAACATTTTAAATGAATAATTATGATAATAGTGTTGTACCATTTGTTGAATCCACTTTTATGACTTCTCTGAAGATTGGTAAGTCTAGAAATAAGAATGATGATAGTGATAGCAATACCGATGATGAGCTTGATGAACTTGAAGCTCTTATGGCCAAAAGGTTACCTAAAGGTAAAGGAAGGTATAGAGGTAAGTTACCTTTAGCATGATTTAATTGTAAAGAAGTTGGTCACATTGCTGCTAGATGTCCACACAAGAAAGATGATGAAAGAACAAAAGACCGATCTGAAGGAAGCTATGGGAGAAGATACAACAGAGGCTACCAACATTACAACAGAGATAACTGAGACAATAATGACAAAGGCAAGAAGGTTTGCTACATTGCTGAGGAAGAAGATATCACCTATACCGACACTGATGATGATGTGGAGGTTGTGTTTGTGGCAATGAAGGATGATTCTAAATAAGATAAAAGGTATGTAGAGACATCACTTATCTCTAAGGTTAATAAGAATGATACATGGATTATAGATAGTGACTGTACATATCACATGACTGGTGATGAAGAAAATTTTGATTATCTTGAAGAATACAATGGAGGATATGTAAGAATGGGAAATGATGCACCCTATATGGTAAAAGGTAAAGGATCCTTGATGATAAATGATAGATTAAAATGTGAAAATGCTTATTGGGTAAAAGGATTGAACTATAATTTGCTAAGTGTGGCACAACTGAACAATTCAGGCCACCGAGTTGCTTTTGGGATCAAAAATGTGAAAATATTTGATGATGGAGGAAGACTTGTTGGAACTGGTACACAATCTAGAGGTAATCTATTTTATCTTGATAGTGATCATTCTTCTTGTTTATTGATGAAAGATGAAGATGCATGGTTGTGGCATAAAAGGTTATGTCATGTGAATTTTGATAACATGATTAAGATCAATAAAAGGAAAAGAGTTAGAGGTCTACCTAACTTATCAAAGTCGGATCATGTTATGTGCCATGAATGTTAGAAAGGTAAGATGACTAAGTCTAGTTTCAAAAGCAAAGACTATTCAACAAAGAAGATACTTGAGTTAGTGCATACTGACCTATGTGGTCCTATGAGAACTTAGAGTTATTATGGAGACATATATTTTATTCTTTTTGTTGATGATTATACTAGGTTGATGACTGTCATGTTCTTAAAAAAAATCTGAGGCATTCAAGATGTTTAAGTGGTATAAAGAAAAAGTAGAAAAAGAGACTGGTAAATATTTGAAATGCTTAAGATCTGATAGAGGAGGTGAATTTATCTCTGATGAATTTACTAACTTTTGCAATGAGCATGGTATTAAAAGATAGGTCTCTACATCGAGGACACCACAACATAATGTCATTGCTAAAAGGAGGAATAGGTCAATTGTTGACTGCGCAAGGACATTAATGATAGAAAAGAGTTTTGCCCAAACATACTAGAGAGAAGTCATTAGCACTATTGTTTATGTGCTAAACCGAGTACAACTAAAGAAGGACACTAATAAGACACCCTATGAGTTATGGTTTGGACACAAACCCACTATAAGTTATTTCAGAATTTTTGGAAGCAAATGTTTTATTCTGAAAGATGAAAGAAATGGAAAGTTTGACTCAAAAGGTAATAAAGGGATATTTCTAGGATATTCTAGTAAAACCAAAGCATACAAGTGTTTGAACAGAGTAACTAATAAAATGATTGAAAGTACTAATGTTCGAGTTGATGAGTTTGATGATAAGAATGTAGAGGAAAGTAGAAAGGAACCTGAGGACTACAGTAGATTCACTTACATTGAACAACCTGAGTATCTACCGATGATGTAGACAGTGACAACCGGTCAGCAGGAAAATAATACCGAGGAACAGGAAAAAGAAACTAATGAGTAGGAAGGACCTACCAAGCAAGTAAATGAACCTGCACATGATGAACAAGAAAGAAGAAATTGGATATTGGTGAGTTTTGTCAGAAGACATCATCTTGAGACACAAATCATTGGAGACAAACAAGCCAGAATGCAAATAAGGAGTAAAGCAAGACAAGGTACATGTCTAGTTTGTGATTATGAATCGAAGAATGTGAAATTTGCATTAGAAAATGATGAATGGGTTAATGCAATGAAAGAGGAAATAGAGAAAATAGAGAAGAACAAAACCTAGACCTTAGTACCCCAACCCAAAGATAAGAATGTTATCGGTACTAAGTGGATATTCAGGAACAAGCAAAATGAAAATGGAGAGGTAACAAGGAATAAAGCTAGATTGGTATGTAAAGGATATGCACAGGAGAAAGGAATAGATTATGGTGAAATATTTGCACCTATTGCTAGATTAGAAGGAGTCAGAATGTTACTTGTATATGTTTCACACAAAAAAGTTCAAAGTTTATCAAATGGATGTCAAGTCAGCATTTCTGAATGGGATACTTGAAGAAGAAGTCTACATAGAACAACCTGAAGGGTTCGTTGATCCAGACAAGAAAGATATGGTATGTAGATTACATAAAGCTTTATATGGCTTGAAGTAAGCACTGAGAGCCTAGTATGAGAGGTTGCATACTTATTTGTTAAGTATTGGATTTGTTAGAACAAGTGAGAACAACAATTTGTATATGAAAGGAGATACTGATGATACTATTCTTATTGCTGAAATATTTGTGGATGACATAATATTTGGAGGACAAGATCAAATCTGTAAGTCATTTTCTAATGAAATGAGAAGTGAATTTGAAATGTCTATGTTCGGAGAGATTAAGTTCTTTCTTGGACTACAAGTGATTCAATAGAATGATGGTATATTCATCACACAATCTAAATATATCAAGTATTGAAGACATTTGGCATGGAAGATGCTAAACCTGTGGGAACACAGATGGCTACTAGATGTAAACTAACTAAGGAAGATGAAACTACAGAAGTGAACTAGACACTGTACCGATCAATGATTGGTAAGTTAATGTATGTAGTGCATAGTAGACCAGACATAGCACATGTTGTGGGAATTGTTGCAAGATTTTCTGCAAACCCTAGAGAGTCACACATGGTTGCTACAAAGAGAATCCTAAGATACCTGAACAAAATAGAAGATTATGGATTATGGTATCCTAAGGAAGGCAAGTTTGAACTCAAAGTCTATACCGATGCTAATTGGGTTGGAAACATGGATGACAGAAAAAGTACCACTAGAGGAGCATTTTTCTTTGGTGAAAGACTTGTTACATAGACAAGTAAGAAGCAGGCTTGCATTTCTCAGTCTACAGCCAAAGCAGAGTATGTTGCTGCTGCTACAAACTATTCAAATATTTCATATATTAAGCAATTACTGGAAGGTATGAATGAGATAATCATTGAGCCGGTGATTATATATTGTAATAATGCAAGTGCAATAAACATTTCAAAGAATACAGTGATGCACTCTAAAACAAAGCATATATCTATTAAGTATCAATACTTAAGAGAACAAGTATAGGAGAAGCAAGTTAAGCTAGAGTTTGTTACATCAAAAGAACAACTTGCATACATATTTACAAAGCCTCTACTGAAGGATACATTTGAGTACTTGAGGACTAGACTTGGGGTCCGTCCCCTATTTACCAGTCACTAATGTGATCTGGATGTTGCATCAACCTAATCTTATTAGAAGATCATTCATGTTGATGCAGCATAAGTTCACACTTTGGATCATGTCTAAGGTTGTGAAAAGTTTGGAGAACTGGAATAGATTGGCATATCAATATACAGAGATACAAAGTATGCATCGAACAACAGAGAGATACATGGCTACTACAGAGCTGTATGTTTATTTATTTCTTTGGCATTGTTGTCAAAGGGAGAGATAAACCATATGAAACAATATGCACCGATGAGAACATCTATCTAATGGAGAGCATCGAAGATCAGTTACTGAGAACAGAAGAAGGAATTTGAGAGCTGAAAAGATCATAACTGTAGAATGACAAAGCTGCATTGGTAATGTTATTGAGTAACGTAGTGATTAAACATATTAAGCTAGGGAGAGCTTGTACAACATTTGTTCATAGATTTGTAGAATACATGTTTGGTATGTGTATGGTATATTTCATATTACTTGAGTTGCCATCAATGCCAAAGGGAGAGATTGATGAACTACAACTGATTTAGAACTTGATTGAAGAATCTATGATTTGAGATCACCGAGATGTTGATTAGATATGACATATGATTGAATCAGTAATATGTTGTCATTGATGTCAACTAGTTTGACAACACTTATTTTGTAAGTTACAATAACTAAACATCTGTAGAAAAGGAGTAAAAGAGATGAAGAACAAAAATATCTACATGAGGAAGATGTATATGACAGATGAGGATAAGAAATACATTGTGTAACTTGTTGATGATTCTATGACCTTATGTTATTGACTTGATTATGTTTCATTCATCTATGATGAGGAAAAGAACTGAAAGACACAAAGCAGTGTGGTCGGTTGATGAAGCAACACAGTATACACCGATGGGATGTAGTGTATACCGACAATAGTATAAACTGAGTGCATGTTCACCGACACATTTCTTTGTTAATCAAGCAGGAAAAAGGAACTAAATGATTAGTTTTAGCCGTTAAGGATTGCTGAGTTGTAAAGTACATCATAATCAGTGATAAAGATAATGTTTGTTATGAAGATCAATGGCTAGCATAATTTAAGGAAGATCTAAAGGATGAAATCAAAAATTTTTACTAGCACAACTACTGAGGAAGGCTTAAGTAGAAAAATGGACGAAGGAGAATAAG
Organism: Chamaecyparis obtusa; assembly: GCA_027943335.1. Taxonomy (NCBI): domain Eukaryota; kingdom Viridiplantae; phylum Streptophyta; class Pinopsida; order Cupressales; family Cupressaceae; genus Chamaecyparis; species Chamaecyparis obtusa. The sequence continues at coordinate 597,044 of BSBK01005330.1, forward strand.
TGGCAAAATCTTATGAAGGAAAAGAAAATGGTTTACTTGTCTATTTAAGAGACTAAGGTTTTATTATGAAACTAATGCCAGAAGAAGGAGACTGCAGAACTATCACATGAACAAGCTTCATGTATGCCTGATCAAACTAGTTAAAGAGAACTAAACTGTAGAGTTTACCGAGCATCAGAAAAGCTATTACTGAGCAACAATAGGTCATTGATTATTTGATACAGAATTGAAATATTGATTAGAGGATTTGTAAGGGATAAACATAGATCTGATAATCTATAATTGAAGTTGTATTGTATTCAGATCAAATGTTATTACAGTTTAACCATTGTAAATAGAGAAATCTCTTAACAGAGTGGACTTGAAAGTATTTTTTGTATCATTCATAGAATGAACATTGTTATCATGTCAACCCCATAGTGAATGTTGATTGGACGATAACGGTTGGTCTTAAATCCTTTAACAAGGTCACACCTAATAGTGTGTTTGTAACCTTTAACAGGGTTGGGTCTTCACCGTCCTCACTTCAGAAGAGTGAACATTTTTGGGTTGTCAGTCCTAGGTGGTTTTTCCCTTCACAGGGTTTCCACGTTAAATCTTTTGTGTTATGTGTTCATTGTGATGATTGTTTGTTATCATACTTTACATATTACATGTTAGATTTGGTCGGCAATCATTATTTGTTATTGACTGGTAATCAGTAAAAGCACAAACAATATATTATTTTATGTTACTGAGCTGCAGAAGTTTAAGTAAATTGTTTTGGATTATACATTTTGATTTGGGACTGTGGATAACTGATTCACCCCCCTCTCAGTTATTCTAACAAATGAGTTTCTCACACATGTGTGAGAAACACTTCTTCAAGAAGGCCAACCACCTTCCTTAACTTCTCCAACCATATCCTTACAACCTTTTCCTCTCTATCTTCTTTCAAGGTTTCTCACACATGTGTGAGCAACCTTGAGAATTTCAAACCTTAAATACCCATCTTGTCCAAAGTTTCTCACACATGTGTGAGAAACTTTAACTTTTACATGGTCATCCCTTTTCCCACTTGTCTCCTATATGGATGTTGCATAGGTTCCACCTCATCAAATCCTCTCAACTTCCTCCAAGATTATATAAATATGAGCCTCTTCCTTCATATTATCATCCATTCTAGTTGTATTGTTATCATGATAAATTAGTTCTAGAGCATTTTAGAGATTACGTGTTAGTTATATTCTCATAGTTAATCTTTTCATATCATGGTAGTTTAGATCATCTTAGCTTTGAATATTTCATTATCATCATTCATCATCATCATTGGATCATTGTTGTAAGCTAGTTCTTCATACTAGTTTTGCAATCTCTTTAATCTCCATTAGTGCACTTGAACTTCATATTTCATCTTTGAGCTTCATTTGAGGATCTAATATTGTGTTTTGCAAAGAAATAACCACATTCTCCCAAAAGATCAAATCAAACAAGTCTTGGGTGCACTTTTTTTGGCTCTATCAGAGGTTATGTGCTTTTATTCGTGTAGTTATTTTTTAATGCATTTTATCTATTGTTTGCCTTGTTTGATGCTAATTACACATATAGGTAAAACATGTATATGCAAATCAGAATTGGAAATTTTATGATTCAATTTCACCAAAGATACATAGAGAAAATGGAAGCATGATAAATCTATGTACATAGATCACTTCCCTTTTCATGAATTGCACATCTAGGAAGGAAGATGTCCCACTAGGTTCAAGAGGAGACTCAAACACTAAGTGGGACAAAGATCCTTATCTAAAATATGTAATTGATGAAAGGAGAATGATAAGATATAGTAATATAAATGATTAACTAAGAAAGACACTAAAAAATGATAAAAATAGACTGTAACAAACAGAAAGTGAGCTGAAACTAGCAGAAATGGAAACCAAAAGATGGAATGGGCATGTGACTAAAATCTGAGCTCAAATGGTAGGAATATGATAGCAATGGAGATGTGTTCTTGGGACATGATAACAATGGAGATGTGTTCCTAGTGTTTTTGTCTAAATTTTTCATAGATCATCCAACTATTCCTGATCTACCCAAATCTTATCTGATGGCTCCATAACTTGTTCCTCCACATAGAAAAAAAAAGAAAACATGTTCGTGTGTGTGTGTGTATTTTGTTTACTTCAAAACTATATAAGACATTAATATGACCTTTAAAATGAAGTTGATATAACTAGATAGAACAATGAAATGAAAGACATCATGAGTTTCCTATTTATCTCCATTTCTAAGGACTTCATTAATGCTCCTAGTTGCAAATTGATTCTCAAGTGACAACCTAGAAAATGAGATTCCATTGATGAATTGTGTTAACTACAACTAGTGATGATGTAGATGAAGACCGTCCAAGATTAGAGGTATGCAAGATTGTAGAAGGATTAGATCGGTTGTTATTTTTTCATTGATTTCAAGCAATTGATTTATAGTTTATATTGAGTTGTCATATCATTTGGAGTATGATATAAGTTGAGCAGGTTAAGGAAAAATGAAAAGTTGTGAAGTTGAAGAACTTAATTGGGTAGATAATATAGATCAAACAATGATAAGGTTATATTGATTTAGTTGTTTTCTACTTTACATTTGATTATATCAAGTTGATAAAAGAGGTTGGACAAGTGAGCAAGTTATAAAGTTGACAAGGAAAAGAAATCAGTTTAGTTACCGATCAGGAAGAGTTATTCGGTAAAAGGAAAGTAAGTTTCAGTAAAGTGAAAGGAAGTCAAGACATCGAGCACATGGAGTTAGTTACCGAGAAGAGCAAATAGAATTTTGGTTGAAGGAAAATAAGTTAGCCACCGATAAAGGAATAAATATTAAATACAAGGATCAAAACAACATTTAATGATGAACTACAGTGATCTAGAAGATTCCAAGTCTGAGGAAGAGTTAGTTGAAGAGATCTACGATTAGGAAAATTCAAGGTGATTATCTATGGTAAAGATCTAAGTGGCAAAAGTGAAGGTACAAGTTCCAAGAAAGTTCAAGTTCTGAGGTGATGATAAAACATTTTACTGAGTTCCAAATTCATTTAATTAGTTTAAGAGGATGATTTGATGGTTGAGAATAAACAAAGGAAAATGTAATAAAGGATATTAAGAGGCAAAGAAGAGTCTACATAGAGGATGAAATTGAATGGAAAACAAGCTGGCAAGTTGAAGGGTGGATGTGTAACTGAGTGATGCAGTGAAGAAGAAAAAGGTTGAAATCTGAGTCTGTAAGAAGAGATTGATGAAGTGTTGGAGCCAGTGAGTAGTGAAGGAAAGAAGTGAAGACAAAATGTGCATAAGGGATCTGACTAAGTAAGAGGTAGATGCATATTTACAAATCAAATTTTATATTGTTGCTTATTAACATTTGTAGCAGAAAAATATCTTAACCGAGTGGAATTAACAGTCTTATTGTAAAACCTTGAGAGAGGTGACATTATAGAAGAGTGTTTAAAGACCTTTAACTAGGCCACTTCTAATAGGGTGAAGATCCTAACAGATCTGAGGCAAATCCCCTAACAGGGTCACATTTAACAATGTGCATTGTAATCTTTAACAAGATTGGCTTTTAACTGAGCATACTTCAAATGAGTATTTCTTTGGTGGGTGACAATTCCCATAGTGGTTTTCTCAAATTGGGTTTCCACGTTAAATACTGGTGTTATATGTGTTGAATGTTTATTGTGCAAGTTATTTTTGATTGATAAGTTAATTTACTATTAATCAGTTAATGTTGAAGTTTATTTGATCAAGTTTTTACAGAGTTGAATTAGAGTTAAAGTTTTAAGGTTTAAATAATCACTTATTACTGATTCACCCCCCTCTCCATAATCCAACAATTGGTATCAGAGCTAAGTAACATAAAGGGATAAGTTTGAAAGACTTGAGTAAATGATTCGAAGATGTATAAGAGGGAGGCACCAAAGTTGAATAGGTACAACTTCTCCGCATGGAAAAGCAAGATGAGGCTACAAATATCTAGAATTGGAGAGTATGCTATATACTATCTTGATAATGGCTATTTTGCAATGCCACTTGGGCCTATGACAGTTGAGAAAGTAAGAGAAAGGCAAGATCACACACAAGTTATGATTGAGATATCTTATGCTCTCGCCGAGTTGGAGTTCAATGATCTTAAAGGATGTGATACATCAAATCAAATGTGGCACAAGCTTGCATTGGTATATGGTGGAGATCAGCATCTTCAGAAGGCAAAAGCTAAAATTTTGAAAGACAAATTTAATTCTATGAGAATTAAAGAAGGTGAAGATGTTACATAATACAATACAAGATTTAAGGAGGTTGTGAGTTCTATACGAGGTGTTGGAGGACATATAGAAGACAAATATGTAACTAGAAAACTGTTAAGGACAATGTTGTCTATATATGCCATCCGAGTATCTATAATACAAGAACTAAGATCCATTCCTCGTATGTTTGTTTGACTAGATGCTACAATCGGTAAGTTGATTGCCTTTGAACTAAATAATTTTAACAATAGTTTACCTGCTACTTCTAATATTGAGTATGCATTCAAGTCATCTTTGAATATTATAAATTATAGAGTCTAGATCTAGTGATGGTTATGTAGGTAGTGCAAGTGAAATATTTCAAAGTTGTAAGAGTGATCTAGAAAGTCTATCTGAAGAGGAAAGACAACAAGAAGAGTTTGAAGCTCTACTAGCTAGGAGACTACCAAGAGAAAACGGAAAATATCAAGATAAAATACCCTTGAAATGTTTCAATTGCAACAAGATTGGTCACATTGCATCTAGATGTCCTGACAACAACTGTGATGAGAAGAAAGACAACTAAGATAATAACAAAAGAGAGAACAGATTCAAGAGATACAAATATTTCAAGAACAAAGGTAAGAAGTCGTGTTAAATTGTTGAAGAGGGACTAACTAATGATGATTTTGATAATGATGAAGGCAAAGAGGTTGTGTATGTTTCTATCAAGGATGATTCTGATGAAGAAAGGTATGAAGAACAAAAAGATCTAATTTATCACATTACTAAGAATGATACATGGATAATTGATGTGGATGTTCACATCATATGATTGGTAACACACATAACTTCACTTCTATGGAAGACCATGATGGAGGTTATGTTAGATTTGGTAATGATGCTCCATATCATGTGAGAGGTAAAGGTTCTATCATTCTGTTAGATAATATACAATGTGATGATGTCTATTGGGTTAAGGACTAAAGTATAATTTATTGAGTGTGGCACAGCTAAATAACACATGTCAGTAACTGGAATTTCATAATGAAAAGGTAAAAGTATTTGATCAAAATGGAAGTTTGATTGCTATGAGTGAATAATCAAAAGGTAACTTATTCTACCTTGATACTACTACAAAGAGTTTCTTATTTGCTAAAGTTGAGGATGTATGGTTATGGCACAAGAGATTCTGTCATGTTAATTTTGACAACTTAGTTAAGGTGAATGAAAATAATAGAGTAAGAGGTCTACCAAGACTAGATAAACCTAAAAATGTCATGTGCAAAAGATGTCAAGTTGGTAAAATGACAAAGTCAAGTTTTACAAGAAAATATTACACTACACAAGGAATTTTTGAGTTAGTGCACACTGACCTATGTGGACCTATGAGAACACAAAGCTACTATGGTGATAGATATTTCATTTTATTTTTTGATGATTATTCAAGAATGATGTTTGTCATGTTTTTGAAGGATAAATATGATGCTTTTCAAAATTTTAAGTGGTACAGTGCAAGAGTTTAAAAGGAGACTAGAATATAATTGAAGTCTCTGAGATATGATAGAGGAGGTGAGTTTATATCTGATGAGTTTACACTTTTCTACAATGAACATGTAATAAAGAGACAAATGTCTGCACAGAGGACACCACAACAAAATGGTATAGAAGAGAGAAGAAATAAATCCATTATTGATTGTGCAAGGACATTGATGATTGAAAAGGAATTGTCGCAAACATTTTGGAGAGAAGTAGTTAATAATGCATCATATACACTAAACCGAGTACAACTGAAGAAAGTTACAAACAAGACTCCATATGAAATCTGGTATGGTCACAAACCGAATATAAGTTATTTCAAAATATTTGGAAGTAGATGTTACATTATAAAATATGCTATAAATGGAAAGTTTGATCATAAAGGTGATGAAGGAATATTCTTAGAATATTCTACAAAGAGCAAGTCTTGCAAGTGCTTAAATAAGTCTACCAACAAAATTGTAGAAAGTGAAAGTGTAAGGATTGATGAATTTGCAGAGATAAATGATGAAGATAGCAAAGAGGAACCTGAGGACTATCAAAGATTTGTATATTTTCAAACTGATGTTCTTGACACCTTATCGATTGCACAAACCAAGGAGGAAGATGAACAAAGAGCCACCACCGAATGTTGAAAATGAAGAAATATCACACTCTATCGAGCTTGTTCTAACCAAGTATGTGAGAAGACACCACTCACCAACAAAAATTATTAGAGACACGAATGTTGGAGTTATGAAAAGAAGTAAGTTGAGAGATAACACATGTTTGATTTCTGAATTTGAGCCAAGAAAATTAAATGATGCATTGGATAATGAAGATTGGGTTAAAGCTATGAAATAAGAGATAGACCAAATTGAAAAGAATAACACATGGACTTTGGTACCGATACCTAAAGATAAAAATGTTATTGGTACTAAGTGGATTTTTAGAAACAAACTAAATGAACATGGAGATGTAACCAGAAACAAAGATAGATTGGTTTGCAAAGGGTATGCACAAGAAGAAGGAATTGATTATGGTGAGACTTTTGCACCTATTGTTAGATTAGAAGGAGTTAGAATTCTACTAGCATATGCAGCTTATAAGGGATTTAAAGTTTATCAAATGGATGTTAAGTCTACATTTCTTAATGGTATTCTTGAAGAAGAAGTTTATGTTGAACATCCGAAAGGATTTGTTGAGAATACTAACAAGGACATGGTATGCAAATTTCACAAGGCACTATATGGTTTGAAACAAGTACCCCAAGCATGGTATAAAAATTACATTCATATTTAATCAAGATTGGATTTGAAAGGACAAGTGACAACGACAATTTGTATTTGAAATATGATATTAATGATAAGATATTGATTTCTAAAATATTTATTGATGACATTATTTTTGGAGGAAATAATGCATTATGCAAATCTTTTGCTGAGGAGATGAGAAAGGAATTTGAGATGTCCATGATAGGAGAAATAAAATTCTTTATTGGACTACAAATTCAATAAGTTAGAGATAAGATCTACATCACACACTCAAAGTACATCAAGGAGATCTGAAAGACACTTGGTATGGAATAATCAAAACTGGTTGGAACACCGATGGCTACTAGTTGCAAATTGTCAAAAGAAGATGAGACAAAGGAAGAAAATGAAACACTCTACCAATCAATGATTGGTAAGTTACAATATGTTGTACATAGTAGACTTGATATTGCTATGAAGTAGGTATCGTTGCAAGATTTTCTACCAATCCAAAGGAAATACACATGTCTGCAATCAAAAGAATATTTAGATATCTGAAAGGGACTGAATATTTTAGTCTACTATACAACAAAGGAGGAGATTTTGATTTGAAGGTTTACACTAATTGTTATTGGGCTGGAAACATTGATGATAAGAAAAGTACAAATGGAGGAGCTTTCTTTTTAGGAGAAATATTAGTGACATGGATGAGTAAGAAATAGATTTGTATATCATAATCTATTACCAAGGAAGAGTATGTAGCAGCAACTATGAATTGTGCTAACATTGTATGGATCAAACAACTACTTGAAGGTATGCAAGAGGAGATTACCGACTAGTTCCTTTTTACTGTGATAATACAAGTGCTATCAACATATCAAAGAATTTGGTGATACATTCCAAGATCAAGCACATTTCTATCAAGTATCGTTACTGGAGAGAACAAGTTCAAGACAAGCATGTGATATTGGAGTATGTGAATTCAAAGGAGTAAATAGAAAATATATTTACTAAGCCACTATCGAAGGATTCTTTTGAGTACCTCAGAGGTAAATTAGGGGTTCTTCCCCTATCCAACATTCACTAAAGAAAGATGCATGTTGCATCAATTCAAGGATTCATTAGAATATCTATTTTGTGAGTTGGTGCTAGTGTTCACTCTTTAGGTTATGCCTGAAGTTGTGAAAAATATCTATGTATGCAATGAGATATCAGTACATGCTAGGTATGATCCACTTCTTGAACAAAATTTTCAAGAGTATGTATCTTTGGCATTGTTTTCAAAGAGGGAGAATGTGATATTGATGATTATAGAGACAAGGGAAGACTATGCTAGAGGAAGCCAAAGAAGAAGCAAAGAAAGATGGAAAGAAAGGATAAGCAGTTAAGAGGGAGAATACAGATTAAAGAACAAATGATAATTTTTAGAGGGAGAAAAGGAAAAAACATAGTGACCAAGAAGACTGAAAATCAAAGAGCTATAATTGACAAGTAATGCCATCATCAATTGGCAGTGTTGCCATTGATACCAAAGAGGGAGATTTTTAACGACAATTGGTGATGATGATGAAGACCAAACAAGATCATAGGTATACAAGATTGTAGAAGGATTAGATCAATTGTTATTTTTTCATTGATGTCAAGCATTTGATTTTTGGTTTATATTGAGTTTTCGTATCATTCAGAGTATGATATAAGTTGAGTGAGTTAAGGAAAAAGAAGTGAAAAGTTGTGAAGTTGAAGAACTTAATTGGGTAGATAATACAGATCAGGCAATGATAAGGTTATAGTAAATTAGTTGTTTTCTCCTTAACATTTGATTATATCAAGTCGATAAAAGAGATTGGACAAGTGAGCAAGTTAGAAAGTTGACAAGGCAAAGAAATCAGTTTAGTTACCAAGCAGGAAGAGTTATTCAGTAAAAGGAAATTAAGTTTTGGTAAAGTGAAAGGAAGTCAAGACACCAAGTACACGGAGTTAGTTACCAAGCGGAGCAAACAAAATTTTGGTCGAAGGAAAAGAAGTTAGCCACTGAGAAAGGAACGAATACTAAATACAAGGATCAAAACAACATTTAATGATGTACCAAAATGATCTAGAAGATTCCAAGGATGAGGAAGAGTTAGTTGAAGAGATCTACGTATAGGAAAATTCAAGGTGATGATCTATGGTAAAGATCTAAGTGATAAAAGTGAAGGTACAAGTTCCAAGAAAGTTCAAGTTTTGAGGTGATGATAAAACATTTTACAGAGTTCCAAATTTATTGAATTAGTTCAAGAGGATGATCTAACGGTTGATAATAAACAAAGGAAAATGTAAGAAAGGATATTAAGAGGCAAATAGAGTTTATATAAAGGATGAAATTGAATGGAAAACAAGCTAGAAAGTTGAAGGGTGGATGTGTAACTGAGTGATGCAGTGAAGAAAAAAAAGGTTGAAATTTGAGTCTGCAAGCAGAGATTAATGAAGTGTTAGAGCCAAAGAGTAGTGAAGGAAAGAAGTGAATACAAAGAGTGCATAAGGGATATGACTAAGCAAGAGGTAGATGCAGATTTTCAGATCAAGTTTTATACTATTGCTTATTAACATTTGTAGCAAAAAAATATCTTAACCGAGTGGACTTAACAGTCTTATTGTAAAACCTTGAGAGAGGTGACATTCTAGAAGAGTGTATAAAGACCTTTAACTAGGCCACTCATAACAAGGTGAAGATCCTAACAGATCTGAGGAAAATCCCCTAACAGGGTCACATTTAAAAATGTGCATTGTAATCTTTAGCAAGATTGGCTTTTAACCAAGCATACTTTAGAAGTTTATTTCTTTGGTGGGTAACAATTCTCACATTTATTTTTCCCAAATTGGGTTTCCATGTTAAATACTAGTGTTATATGTGTTGAATGTATATTGTGCATGTTATTGTTGATTGATAAGTTAATTTACTGTTAATTGGTTAGTGTTGAAGTTTGTCTAACTGAGTTGTTACCAAGTTGAATTAGAGTTAAATTTTTAAGGTTTAGAGAATCACTTATTACTAATTCACCCCCCTCTCTGTAATCCAACAGAATTGATAGATCTATGTTAGTATGAGTGCAAATTCTATGCTAAATGATAAAGAACACTAAGATGTAATTACAATTCTCCATAATGATGATGCTTTAAATGAAAATTCTAAACTAAAATGCCTATAATAACAATGCTCAAATGATGAATCTCAAACTAGCATTATGCACTTGATAAATGAGAGTGGATCTAAATTGATCTAAGAATTCCTCCTATTTAAAGGATTTCTCAAGGTTTAGGGGGTGAGTTTGATTAACCATGATCAAGATATGATTTGAGTTAGGGGTTGATGACGTGTCCTATTTGGATGGTCCATATTCCCTTTCAAGAATGAATGGTCATGATAGAAAATCCTCTTGGTGATCCATGTGAGCTTGTTTCTTATCTCCCTATTGGTCTATTTGATTTTTTCTTATAGTGGTAGGTGAGACATTTTAGGAAGAATTAATTAAATTAGCCATGTGTAATATATGAATGTGTTAAAATTAATTAATTAAAGAACTATATAATCAAAGGTAATTTAATTACATAGTTGGTTGATTTTTATTTAATTATTTCAAATGGCTTAAATTTAATTAATATTTGTGGTTGGCCATTTTTAGGTCTATACATTTTCCACACTTTGAATCAATGTGTGAAGCACATTGGTTCAAAGAATAATCTAAAATCTAATCTCGATTCAATGCTTTGATGAAATGATGTTGACCTAATTGATTTGATAGATTGATATTGCCCCATGGATGATGAATTTTTTATATGAGTCCCTGATTTGAATTTTGATCCATTTTTTATGCCTTGATTGAAAATTTAAAAGTTCAATGTCATATGTCCTTGATTTCAAAAATTTGGATTTCTGGTTATTGTATGCCCTCGGGAAATGAATCGAAATGATTTTATGATGTTTAGGATTTTTTGAATTTTTTTATGATTTTAATGATTTTTGGCCAATTTAAATTTAGTTCTTGATAAGATTTGATTAAAATATTCCCCCAATTGAATGAATTCAACTTTTATCGATGTGAATTTTGATGTCTGATGATAGGATATGATGTTTTGACCTCACAATCTAGAGATTCGAAGGCATATGTGATCATTGAGATTGATAGAAATCACAATTGAGTGGATAGGATAGGATAATTTGGTTGATTATTTGTTGCTTAGGATGATCAATAGATGATTGACTATTTAATGTTTGATTTGATAGGCTTAGTTATATGTCTTGATGATTCTAGGTCAATTAGATATCCAGATGCAAATACAAGATTAGGGACTGGTGGGAAGGATCATAAAAGAGAATATTTGGTTCATTTTGAAGCATTGAGAAATCCCATAATGTTATCAATTCAATATCTAAGGCTAACATGAATGCAACCTAAATGAAGTGCAATTGGACTATTTTCACCTTTTCTAAATCTTTTTATTTTTCATTTCATCATCACTAAGATTTTGGAATGTTGAAATAGGTGCAACCACCACTAGTTTTATTTGAACCATGATTATATGAATACCACTTTCTTCAGCTTTTATGTTGCAAGTTGAAACAAGCATCACAGTATAAAGAACCAAGATGACCTTAGTATCCCTTGCATAAACAAACAATAATTAATCATTTTTGTATGCAAATCTAGGATGTCCTCGATGATACTTTGATGACCATGTCTTGAGATGAATTTGCACACTAATATGAATTAACTCTACAAGTATAAGACAAAGAAAATAACATGCTTCATCATTACTTCTCTAGTCCGAAGACATTCTTGAGTTGCTAAAAAGACATGAGTGCGAAAATTAAGAAACAAATGCTTTGAACATATTTGTCATTGTAATATGATCCATATTTTCATAACAATTCATCCATTTGTCCATTTGGTCTTCATTGTGGTTTTGATGTGATCTAATGTCAATTTTTTGGATTTTATATTTAGGTCTTAATGTTTGGATGTTCAAATGTTCCAAAGTTTAAAAGTCATGAGTTTTTTTTATGTCGGGTTGAATGCACTTGTTAAATTCTTGTGTTTGTTTTAATGAGCTCACTAAGTTTGGATTTTCCCCCCAGTTTGACTTGACCATGATGATGGACTTAGACAAATTCCAGGCTATAGTAGAAGCTTGGCAATATAACTAAGTTATGCAAGTATGCCAACGGAAGTTTATTATGACTATGTACACAGGTGGTGAAATGCAAGTGAATATTTACAAGGATGGTGGAATTCAAATGGATGTAATGAAATTCCCTTGATAGACAAATGAGCTTAAATTAAAACAAGTAGTGCTTGTTTTCCAGGTTATCATCACTTGGTTTTATTTCCCTTTTTATTTTGATTGTTAATTTTTTCTTTTCTTTTTTCTATTATCAAGGCACCTGTTTACCATGTTTTCACCAAGATAATGATTTTTTTAGGACTCTTTCTGATTTTTATCTCTCTTCAAGATCATTTTCCATTATTTTTGGATTTCTTCAGTGTCAATATCTATTTTTCAAATTGATACTTTTCAAACTGGTCAAGTGTAGAATATCTTAAGATGAATACTATTAATAGGTTCTTGTATTAGATCTCCATCACATGTAGATAACGCATAAGTCCCTGACCCATAAGCTGACACTATGACAAAAGATCCTTGCCAATTTGCTTCAAACTTACCTTTCTTTTCTCTATCATGTTGGTTCTTTGGATTTTACCTTAAAAATAGGTCACCCACTTGAAATTTCCTAGGCATTACCTTCTTATTATAGCTTCTTGACAGTCATTTCTGATAAACCTTCAAATGGTCATAGGCTTTTTTTCTATGTTCATCAAGAAACTCTAGTTCTTGCAATTTAAAGACTATAATCTTCATCTAATAATATGCCATGTAGTGAGATTTTTAATGAAGGTATCTCTACTTCTAATGGTAAAACTACCTCTGATCCATACACTAAGGAAAAAGGTGTAGCTCCTATGGGTGTTTTGATACTGGTTCTATAAACCCATAATGTGGGATTCAATTGGATGTGTCAATCTCTTCCTGAGTCATCAACTATTTTCTTGAGGATTTTGAGAATATTTTTATTTGAAGCATCTTCTTATTCATTTCCTCGAGGATAACAATTTAAGAGAAATGTTGTATGATGTGGAATTTCTCACATAGCTCTACTACATCCTTTTTCTTGAATTTCCTTCCATTATCAATTATGATGGCATGAGGAATACCATATCTAAAAATGATGTAATTCAAGATAAACATGGATATTTGGGTAAGTGCACCAAGATGGTGTGCAAAAAAGTGACCACCTCCTAAACAAAAATCCAAAATTTCATAACCCACTCAGGTTATTCAAAATTTGAAAAAACTAGGCTTGGAAAACCCAAGCCTTTGCCAAGCCACAAAAAATAAAATAAAAAACTTAAGTTCTTCAAAACCCATACGCATTTTGTAAAGCAATAAATGTTTTACAAAATACGTACGCATTTTGATTGTCATAATTTTATTTAAAAAACTCATTTGACTATTTTTCTTCACGCCCAAACTGAGTTTAAAGGAGAGAGGAGGAAGAGAAAACACCAAAACCCGAGCAGGCTCTTGTTGTTATTGGATTTTGTTTCCATATTGATCATTTTTCAAGCATGCCACGCCATCAAACAGGTAAGAATTTGTTTTCTTTAATTCTTTTTGTTTCAATTTTGATTGAGTAGGGTTTGTTGAATTGATTTAAGTTTTTTTCAATTATTTTGATGTTAGATTTAGAAAACAATCCCCGACCATGAAAGAGACAACAAAGACCTCTTTGAACACATGAAACTATTGATAATGTTGGAAATGAGAAATAAGAGAACCCTCAAAATGTAGCCCCACAAAAAGAAAATCGTCAACAAAACCCAAATCCACCACCAAACCCAAACCCAAACCCATCGCCAAACCCAAATCCAAACCCTTTGCATCCTCAAATAGGTCATGTTGATGCCACACAAGAGGACCTTATCAATCGCCTTCAACAAAACAGTGCTCAAATATCTATATTTTTTAATAGGTTGAGGTCTTCTAGTTTTGAGCACCACTCATCCCTCACCACTTCCTTAGAAAGAATGGACAATAGTGTGAATGAGTTGTCTAAGGAAATTACAACATAGGGTTCATGGAGGGATAGATGTCGTGCATTTTATGTTGATGGGTTGTCATATGATCAAGTGAAAGAAAAGAGGGTACTTAAAGAAGATATATGTGCTCTTTTCACTAATCCTATTAGTAATAACTCCCTAGAAGTAACTACGAATTGGTTTCCCATACATTGGTGTGTTCATAAGAGGATGAGAGCTACATTTTTGGATAGGTGGTATATGGTCTTTGACTAAACACCCTGTAATAATTGGGAGGTGCCTTTATAGTTTTTGAGAAATCTATATTGTGAGTTTATCCTCGATGAGAAGCTGAATTACTTTGACATCTACCAGTTCCAGGGTAGAGGGAGAGGCTCTGCACATGATAGAGTTGGGGGCCATAGGGTGGTAGAGTCATAGCATAGGAGGCGTTTAGCTAAAAAAACCATAGTTCATATTTTGGTCCCGATAGTAGTGAAGGATTCTATGTATATATAGACCCTTCAGGCAACTACATCATTGACTGATGTCATTATTGAGTATGTCACATAGTTAGTCAATGCAAAGGGTGGATCAACACTTGCACCACCTCCATCATTATCAGATGCTCCATTTGGCTCAGCCCAGCCCATTGAGCATATGTGCCCCAGCTATCAAGGTAGATGTGTCAGGGTAGATACCGATATGAATGAGGATGGTTTGGTATCCCATTCATGTACACATTATGGGGGTATATGCCATGCATTCTTTGAGGAGGATGTGGCTCTCACAAATGACCTATTGATGATGGTGTTTTCTACGAGATAAACACATGTATGTTTATTTGTGTTTTTAAATGTTATTAATTTTAATCACCTAAATATTATAAAAGTAAATAAATTTTTATTTAGAGAACAAATTAAATTGATATATGAATAATATGCATTGCAAGGTGCAATAGGTGATACTACGAGCACACCACAAAGTGCGCGTTTAACTAAACGTGCACAGGTAGCTTCGACACCTGAGGTGTACTTTTTAAATATTCATAAAAAATAGAATAATTTCTTGGTGTCAATATATATTTTCTTAATATGTATATTTATTTGATGTTTTATAGGGCTTGTTAGGGGTTCAGATGTCCAAAGTTGATAATGTGATGCTTTTTGTGATTGACTTTGGCCTAGAGAGCTTTGCGGTATGATATTTTTCACACTTCTTGTTTATAATTTTAATTGAACCCATGTGTTATAATATTCATTTCTCTTATGTTAATTTTATTTCTGCTAGGTACCCCACCTAGCTCCAAGACACCAGGATGAAAAAAGAAATCCTCAAGGACACCCAAAGTAAAAAAAAGAAGGTAATTTAGTACAATTTAAGTTTATTTCCTAAAATGTATTATGATTAAACATGTACATGTATACTGATGAATGCACATATCTTATTTGTTCTATATTCATAAATAGTTGGGTTTTATAGAATTAATGAATGCATTGAATGTTGCTGATGTTCGGGAGCAGGAAGAGATAACATTTTTATATTCACTTTCGATTGTATTCTTGTTTGTTCAAAATCTCTTAGAAATCCTTCCTCTATGACTATGATATATGTTATTATTTTCATACAGGAAATGGTCATAGCGGCCTAATCAGTGGCGATCCCTCCTAAGAGTACAAGAAAGCTATCTGAGGCTCTGATATGTGTGTGTGTGTGTGTGTTAAACATATGGATTTAGATACAAGTACATGCATTTTTACTTTTGTAGTGTTTTTCATAAACTTTGGGTTATTAACTTGTGTTAATTGTCTTTTACCTATTACATCTCCCTTCGTGACTTCCTACAGATTCTTTACCATTCCATTTTGTTAGGAGTCCTCACCCATGATGGAGCCCATCAAAATTACTACACACCTCAAGTGCTAAAGAAGAGATGAGGTAATCAACAATTCAATTGCCAACAAATTACAGTCTAGTAATTAGTTATTTTGATAGTATTTGGAGATAACATATCTGATTTAGCATTTGAATTTTTCTTGTGCGCACACCTTGTGAGCCACGTACTACTTCAAAGAGGCTCAATTTTGATGGTCCAACACAGTCATAGATATTGATAGAGATATATAGATCTAGTTGGGGTCATTGAATGAACAATTTATATATATATTTGACATTTGTATTGTATATATTGACCTTGACATGGCACATGCTACATTTTCATAACTATTATTGATTTGGCATCTATGTCATTTTTTTTATATGTACACGATTATTGTTCATTTTGATATATATGAAACTTGATATTCAATCCAATTTGTTCATTGTGTGCATATCATTGTACTTAAAAACTTAATTTTTTGCAATTAATCAAACATGTTTACATTCATTATTTAATATAATATAATTGAAACATGTTTATCAAAGTCATTGTGGCATGGATAATGTAATCAAAGTCATATGTGACTTAACTTGATGTAGTAAGGCATGAAAAACCAATATATGTAATGATTTTGTCTATTGTGTCAAATAGTCCTAATTGCCCAAATAAGGGTCATAGGAAGATGTATATTAATGGGTGGTTTATGTGGTTGATATTTCTTATGGATTGTGTTTTGGAACAAATTGGTGAAAAGTGTGAAATACCCGATTTTACCAATGTTGCTTAGTGACCCTTAGGGAGACACTAGTCTAGTGTGCTCGCAAATGTTCCAGGGAGTCCGTAGGAGAGATGGGTTGTCACTAGTATTTACCCAACCAACCAAAGCTAATGGAGTAGAAGATTCGATCACATGGTGAACAGATTGAAAGATACCCAATATTGTTCATTTCAATTGAGCAACATTGTAACTTTTTACATAAACTGAGATAGGGATGTCGAATTAAAATGAAGGGGAATCTCCCAAAAGTGATATGGTTAATTGTAGGCCTCCATAACATGGTCTTTGTATCAACTGACAATTCATCAATACCTCACACAAGCTCTGAGATATGCCCCAAGAAAGATCATTTCCCAATGTTGCTTAGTGACCCTTAGGGACACTCTAGTCCCGTGTGCTCTTGAACGTTCGAGGGACTCCGTAGGCAAAATGGGGTTGTCACTAGCATTTACCTAACCAACCAGAGCTAATGGAGAAGATGACTTGATCTCATAGGGAATGGATTTAAAGATAGCCAATGTTGCTCATTTTAATTGATCAACATTACATCTTTTGACATAAATCGAGACATGGATGCCAAATTAAAACAAAGGGGAATCTCCCAAAATTGAGATGAATAATTATAGGCCTCCATAACATGGTCTTGTAGCACCTAACGATTCATCAATACCTAGAATGATCTTTGAGATATGCCCCAAGAAATATCGCTTCCCAATGTTTCTTAGGGAAACTTTGGTCTGGTGTGCTCATGAATGTTCAAGGAACTTTATGGGTGAAACAAGGTTGTCACTAGTGTTTACCAAGCCAACCGGAGCTAATCGTGTAGATGATTCGATCTCATGACAAAAAAAATTGAAAGATAGCCAATGTTTCTTATTTCAATTGAGAAGCATTACATCTTTTGACATAAACTGAGATAGGGATGCCAAATTAAAGTGAAGGGGAATCTCCCAAAACTAAGATGAGTAATTGTAGGCCTCCATAATATGCTCCTGTAGAACTTGACAATTCATCGATACCTCGTACGAGATCCAATATATTCCCCAAGAAATATCACTTCCCAATGTTTATTAGTGATCCTTAGGGACACTCTGGTTCAGTGTTCTCATGAACATTTGAGGGAATCCATGGGAGAAATGGGGTTTTGTCACTAGTGTTTACCTGGCCAACTAGAGCTAATGGAGTAGATGATTCGATCTCATAGTGAACGAATTGAAAGATAGACATTGTTGCTCATTTTAATTAAAGTAACATTGCATCTTTTGACATAAATTGAGATAGGGATGCCAAATTAAAATGAAGGGGAATATCCCAATATTGAGATGTTAATTGTAGGCTGACATAACACGGTCTTGTAGCACATGATGATTCATCGATACCTCACACAAGGTCCGATATATGCCCCAAGAAATATCATTCCCCAATGTTTCTTAGTGGCCCTTAGGGACACTCTTGTCCGGTGTGCTTGCATACTTTCAAGGGACTCCATGGGAAAAATGGGGTTGTCACTAGCTTTTACCTGACCAACCAAAGCTAATGGAGCAGATGATTTGATATCATAGTGAACATATTGAAAGATATCCAATGTTGCTCATTTCAATTGAGCAACATTACATCTTTTGACATAAACTGAGATAGGGATGCCAAATTAAAACGAAGGGGAATATCCCAAAAATGAGATTACTAATTGTAGGCCTCCATAACATGGTCCTATATCACCTAAAAATTTGTCGATACCTCTCACAAGCTCTGAGATATGCCCCAAGAAAGATCGTTGCCCAATGTTTCTTAGTGACCCTTAGGGACACTCTAGTCTGGTGTGCTCACGAATGTTTGAGGGACTCCATGGGCTAAAAGGGGTTGTCACTAGCATTTACCTGACCAACCGGAGCTAATGGAGTAGATGATTTGATCTCATGATGAATGGGTTGAAAGATAGCCAATGTTTCTCATTTCAATTGAGAAACATTGCATCTTTTGACATAAACTGAGATGGGGATTCCAAATTAAAACAAAGGGGAATCTCCCAAAATTGAGATGCGTAATTGTAGGCCTCCATAAAATAGTCATGTAGCACTTGACAATTGGTTGATACCTTGCATGAGCTCTGAAATATGCCCCAAGAAAGATCATTGCCCATTGTTGCTTAGTGACCCTTAGGGACTGATGCAGGAGCATCCTGGGTGTAAGAGCAATCTTGCATGACCCAAAAATATTTCTATTTTTGTATTTAATAAGGGTTATCTTGTGCAGAGTTGCTATTTATGGAAACTTGCTATTTTTAGTAAGTTGGTCTTACGATCTCAGAATGTCTGATTTTACATATGGAGGTTCATCTCAGTCATATCAGCCTGCCAACAAAGTTTCATGGCTAGATCAGATGTAGTTTTGAAGATATTGAAGATTTTCGATATTGGCAGCAGGGTATAGAAACTTTGAACTCAGTTTTGAAGGCTTTAGAGGCCCCAGATGAGGTTGAAAATTTGGGTGACGGGCACTTTGCATTGGTTAAGCCTGTAGAGCGCTTCGTGGCATTTCCAAAATGGGGTTATAATAGCCAATCGGGTCAACGGGTGATGATTTATGGTCTTCGGAAGTTGGGTCACCTGAATTGGTGGAAAATAATTTTTCTTCAAAATTTATGTTTGGGTTTCAAAACTCATTTTGAGCCGACTTTGATGTAATAAATTGTAAAATAAAATAATTCTAAGTTTGGTCGGCCCTAAGGGCTAAATTTCTAGAACCTTCTCGGGCGGTGGAAATTGCCTATATAAAGAAGGCCTATAGTATTGTCTAGGGCAGTTATGGGTAGTAGATCTGGGTATTGATTCGAGGCTTTGTCCTACAGAATATTGTAAGGGAATGCCATGTGGCTTTGCATATTGTAATTCTGAAAGTTTGTAATTCCACATTTGTGGAGATAATAAGAAGCCAATTTTATGTTCTTGCATATTATTGTTGTTGTTTCTCTATTTCTGTTATGTGTTTGTGGTATTAAGGGGAGCACCCTTCATCAGGGACCCTCTGGTCTGATGTGTTCGCGAACGTTTGAGGGACTCCGTGGGTGAAATAGAGTTGTCACTAGTGTTTACTCAGCCAACTGAAGTTAATGGAGTGGACGATTCAATCTCACGATGAACATATTGAAAGATAGCCAATCTTGCTCATTTTAATTAAGTAACATTACATCTTTTGACATAAACGGAGATAGGGATGCACAATTAAAACCTGACAATTTTTCAATGCCTTGCACGAGCTCCAAGATATTCCCTAAGAAAGATAGATGCCTAATGTTTCTTGGTGACCCTTAGGGACACTTTGGTCCAGTGTGCTTGTGAACCGAGGGACTCTGTGGGTGAAATAGGGTTGTCACTAGTGTTTACCTGGTCAATCGGAGCTAATGGAGTAGATGATTCAATTGCATGGTGAATGGATTGAAAGATAGCCTCACAATATTTTCATTAATGTCAATTAGAAACTTTGGTTTTCTATGAATTATTCTAGAAGGTATTAAGATGCGTGCATGTTCTTGGTTTTCATTAGGTGCATTAATCTCATCAAATTGAAGTGGTGTATATTCTTCAAATTCATTAGGTGTATTCATCACATTTATTTGAAATGGATTATGGTCATTGCATTCATTACGTGCATTCATTACGTGCATTTGAATTGGTACATGTTGATCATTTTGATTTGGTGCATTAGGTACATTTATCATGTCAATTTGGATTGTTTCATGTTCATCACTATCATTAGGTGCATTAGATGATGTACGATGCTCCCTTTGTCTTATCTCTGCTGCCTCTCATTGTTCATTTGTTCCTCTCTTGTTCTTTCCCATTACATTAATATTGATTGTCCTACGCATAGCATCATGATGAAAATCCACAATCAAATAGAAAGAAAACAACAAATGAGCATCATTTTATTATAATCTAAAGTAAAAAACCAAAAATAAAACAAATCAATCATTTCAAAGAAAATTTGATAATAAAAAAAATGCAAACTTGACTGTTACTGTCCTAAAAAATGATGCCAAACAGTGTAGTGGGACTTCAAACAACTTGTAGTGTTGGTTTCTAGGCCGTTGGGAATATATTATATAGATTTTATCTAACCTATATGGGTTATGTAAACCTAAAACCAACATTAAAATTTTCCTCATAACTTGTATGGGCTCTATAAAATAGGAACCCGAGAGAGAGAGAGAGAGATCCTCTATACGGATAGAGTCAACTATTGACTAATATAGTGAGACTAGGCCTATTTGAGCTTGATTTTTCAATATGAGACAGGCGAATAGTCATCCATAACTTTTACAAAATATATAATTAGGAAAATATCTTTAGTGAGATTGTATATGAGGCTATTATGGATTTTTTAACCTATTTTAACCTATCAAATGGTTCAAAACAAAGTTCTAGTCTTTTAACCAAACCGGTAACCTTCATTCCAGAACAGGGTTGTTAGGGAAATTTGCTTTTTACACCATTCAAATAACATTTTCTTTAGGATTGGTAATAATAAAAAATATGTAAAATTACATTATATTTCCATCGATATAAGGTTTAGATCTGTATCATTCCATATGAGATTATACCATTCAAATTATAGATTGATTTACATAGAGAAAATACACAAAACTCATTGTGTTTAAGCCCAATCTTCCCAAAACTATAAACCCTCCATTACAATGATGGATTCAAGATATCTATTCCTTTTAAAATTTATTTCCCTTCAACACATTATTCTGGTCTAATCAATTTATAATTTAATTTTAAATTATAATTAATTAAGATTATAGGGATTCAAGAGTAAAATTAAGTATTATATCATTTTAAAATGAATGTTAAGCAATACGTATACCTAGTGAGGTACTTTAGCTTGAGACATTTGCAAAATTGAAAACTAAATCATAACATAACATATTTTGATTCATCAAATATATTTCATGTGTGTGCTCTATGTCATTGTATTTTGTGTGGGTGCATATTGTCCATTCGGGTAGAGTGTTTCCCTGCGTGGATTTTTTCTTTCATACTTGGATTATTTTATGGTTTTATACCTTTTTCTCTTTTGCGGTCGTATTGTGTAAATTACATAACCATTTTGATGTCATGATTGGTTCATGTGTATTTTTGGTTGCATCGATGATTTTTGTTATGTTTTCCACGGAGTCCTCAATCATTATTTTATTTGACCTCAAGAGGTGACAACTATTATTGTTTTGAGTTTTGTTTTCAAGTTAGTCACCTTGTTTCTTCTATTGATAATTTTCTATATCTAAATGATGGCTTTTGGGATTATGTTTTACTCCATGTTTGGAGAGAGATTCTATTGATGATCATTGATCTTGTGATATGAAACTATGAGAATTGGTAATTGTTTTATTGAGATGTCCATTATGGGGTGGACAGTTTGGAACTTGGTATAGGATGTGATATTGTTTATTATGCTCCAATACCTTATTTGGTGATTTTTATAATTTGATGATTTATGAGAGGTCTTTTGAGGTTATTGTTGGCTAGTTCCAGGGTAACCTATCGTAAGTTGGTAATAAGTAATAACTTAATAATAAAATTTGGGGATAACATTAAAAACAAGATTAGTTATGGTGCCTCGCCCATGCCTTGAGTGCTTGTACAAGCTAATGATGGGAATGAGATGATACCTAGAGAGTAGGTATGATTGGATTCCTTGTCTTCATGAGAGGGTATTCTAGTTTTGCATGGGTAATGTTGAGGGTTTTGGGTCTAGAGTGACCATTCTAGGGTAAATCAACTAGATAATGCTTGAGGGTTCGAGGTCTAGAGAGACTAGTCCAAGGTAACTCAAGTAGATGACCATGTGATGACACTCCAATAGTATGTAGCCTAATTATCCTCCATAGGTCTTGCATTTTCCTCTAGTGTTGGGCATTTATTATTTTGGTTATTGTTAGTATTTTGGTATTTGTTATCTATTCTTTATCATTGTTTTGTGTACCCTTGTGTTGACCTACAGTCTATTTTGGTGTCTCGATCATACCTATTTTGTTGACCTTGTAACCTTGCATTCTTGTACCTTTGCATTATCCTATCTTGTATTTGGTGTGGGCTTGGTGTTTATCTCCTTGACACAGTTAGATGGACCCTTGGGTTCCACATGGTTGGGTGGTAGTGATTCTTCTTACCATTTGAGATTTGATGTTCATGCTCTTGTGCTTGGATGATCCTTGTTGTTGTTGTTGTTGTTATTTTTATTACTTGGAGATTTCATATTGTCACCATGAGATGATATCATGCATTCTATGATGTTGTGAATTGAGAGATCCATTCAGGAGACGTTATGTATTATATTATGACTTGTAATTCATTATTGTGTTCCTTGCGACATGTGCAATGAAAGATGTACTATATGTGTTTCATGATCTATCAATTGTATCCTATTGATTGTAATTTTGTTTATATTAATATGGTGAATGTATCTTGATTACTTCTATTCAATGTATATGTTAGTTTCCTTATCAATATGTGTTTATTTCATTATGGATAATTAAATAATTATGAATATTTCATTTGGGTTTTAAAATGAACTTATGATATACCATGTGGTTATTATATGGTTTATCTTAGTAGTTTAGTTAATGTAGTTAAAAGTAATTACATCTTGGGACCCTTGGGGTAGTTAAATAGTTTTAGGAACATTGGTATAATGTATTATCATAAGTTAATATTGATACTTGCACTTATGGTTGTACTTGCTTCATCATTTGTATTGTTTATGTATCTTTAACATTTAAGAAAAAAAATTGCATCAACTTAGTGTCAAGTTAGGTTGATTTCTCATGGGTTCCCTGGTGGGGTGTTACAAAAATATAAAAGAGGAGGGGGAGAAATGTGTGCAACCATCTGACTTTTTTAATAAAGTAGTGATTGCAAAACCTTGGCCACTCCATTTTTCATTAACTTATTTTCAATAACTCAATGGTAGCAATTCCACCACCTGAGAAGAAGATTCTAAATGATCCTTTGTGTTCAACTTAAAATTTACATTGACTACCTATGTTGATGAAATTTAAGTAGAAAGGTAAGACAAACTATCACATGGGAACACCCAATTGAAATCAACAAAAGAGGGAAGATTGTTTGAATGATATAACACACTATTAGACTCTTTCTACATAGATAGCAACCATCACTTAAAAACAATCTCTTTAAAACTTAAAACAACAAATTTAAATTGTTTAATCACACATAAAAATATATAAAAAATTCTATACTATTTAAAAAGTTAAAAAATTACACTACTAAGGTAAATTCTCTCCTCCAATATGATTTAAAGTTTATGTCGAACCTCTAATCGCTCCATATCTATCCTTGAAATCATTTTCCAATGTTTTACCTTACTTCTTTGTGCACAATCGTCCAAGAATATTTATTCCACCTAGCCTGGATGATATAGACTTGTATCAATTCATAATTTGATTTGGAGAAGTCGATGCAACTTTTCACTGACCTTAAAAACTATTCTACTAGTTTGTGTAACAACTATTTTTATTTGACATTCCAAAGCAATCTATTTCCTTTCTATAGAGAGAATCTTACGGTGTTTTTCTCTAAAAACTATAGAGAAAGTAGATGTATAAGAAAGGGGGCCTCTTGTTAAGACTATTATGATTGGAAAATGCCTTTCTAGTAGCTTAGAATAGTATTAGAAAGACACTTCTCAATCTTAATAATCCATTTTGAGGACTTTTTATCTATGGTGGCATTAGTAGCATCCTCACTTAGGGAGGGTACTACAATCTTAGGGATGAGGTATAGATGTGTTTTCACCATCTTGAGACAAAGATGCTTCCTTATCAATATTCTTAACAAATTTTCCAAAATACTCTTGGTTTCCCAAATAGTATGGGTTATGATGACAAGGAGGAGAATCAACATAAGAACCCAAGAACTCTTCTAAAGCTTCATTCAAAGAGAAAAAAATCTAATAGAAATTTGTTGGAGCTTACATTGGTGTTGATGCATTCAGGGTGAACTAGCTCAAGAGGGAGAGGTTTGACAAAACTCACGTTGACGTTTAACTATGGTTTTGATTTGTAGGATGTTGTATGGAATTTGAGCACAACATTATAGTGATGACTCTAGGGCTCTAAAATAACCTAAATACCTTCCTCATTAGGTCCACAACCCCTAACACCATAACCATTATTAGAAACAAAATCATACCTTGGCCCATGGATGGAAGGAAGTTCCTTAGAGGTTGGTAGATTGGTGTAGAAAAGATGATAAATGTGGAAAGTAGCATCTAGATTTATAGAAGCATAATCATTCTTTATAGTAGAGGAAAATAAAATCTTTGGAATTTTCAAGGGGATTGGGTCTACCTTGTATTCACCAATATGGGAACCAATAAAATCTAATACTCTAATAATCACCTAGACATGCATTGACCTTAGATGGAGATGATTTAGAAGATGATTCAGTAAGGGTAGATTTAGGAATTTTTTCTTTAGAGTGATCTACTTTAGGAGGGTCCTCCTTGGGAGGGTCTTGTTTCTTAGAATATTCTTCCTTTGGGACAACTTTCTTATATGCCTATGACTTAGAGGATACTAGGGGAGATGATGTTGGCATTAGAAGACATAAAAAAAATATAGTTTTGAAAACTAGGTGCAAATGAGGTTCAAAATACTACTACCATTTGACAAAAGTGAATGGCATCAGGGTCAACCTTAAATCCAACCACCTGATCATTGGGCAAAAACTTAATAGAGTTATATAAAGTAGATGATATTTCCCCTAAAGCATGCAACCAAGACCTACCTAGAAGAATGTTGTATGGAAAAGGCCTAGAATAACATATAATAGGGTTGGAATAATGACTAATCCAATCTTAAGAGGCAATATGACAGTGCCTACAAGAATTTTACAAGTGTTATCAAAGCCACACATAAATAATGAAGATGCAACTAGAGATTTTTTAAACATCTTGATCTTAGGTACTAAACCCAAACCAAAAATTTTGAGTGTCAAATAAATACTAAGGATGGTTCACCTTATAAAAAAATTAATATAAATTATTATCATTAATAAATCTCCTATATTTATGATGCAGGAGCATCTTGGGTTTGGAGCAATCTTGCATTAACCAAAAATATTTTTGTTCAGTATTGTTCCTATTTTTCCAGTCTGAGAGATCAAGTTGGTGATTCATCATATGTTCAAGTTAGCTTATGTGATGATTGGATTGTCTCCAAGACCTATCTTGGACCATGTTCCTAGGTTCACAACTCATTTGGTTCATTGTTTCTCAAGTTATGACTTGTTCTCTCTCAGTTGGCATGTTTTTGCCAGTTTGCAACCAGTTGGTAAATTTCAATCTTACAATGGAAATCTATAGCTTGCGAAGCTCAATGGTGCATACATATTTGTTCTTGGATCATGTCTGGGCCTAAATATTGGTTCATTGGGCCTTGCATAGTTTATGGATCAAGTTCCTTATGATTTAGGATGTGTCCTATTAGCTTTAATGTGTTTCCTATTCTTGGGGAATGATCTTCATTCTTGAGTTGACCTGCATGTTGTGATGGCTATTTATGTAATGTAATAGTTCTATAAAAGGGGCTTTGATTTAGTAACCAAGGATAATCTTTAGAATCAGGGTCTAAGGTCTTTGATCAAAGACTGTAATCAAGTAGGCCAGTTGTATCCTGACATGTATGAAGGTATGTATGATGCCAACTGAATGTAACTAATTTCCAATGAATAAATACAAAACTTGCTTGTTATATTTGTATTCTCTTTTGTTATTTTTTCCATGTTTACTCTTGCTACATTATTAGACTAATCTCTCTGAGGTCCCTCTATTTGTGACTATGCCAAGTGGTATCAAAGCTAAGTTGTGTTCCTTGTGGAGTTAATTGTTGAACCTAATTTTTGTGAAGCCCTAAGTTGATTTGGTTGTACAGTGGAAAAGTTGAGACCTGACCTACAATTGAAGAGGGTGGACACAAATGGTTTGGGGAATGAGACAAGTAGATCCAATCATGATGGATATGTTTAGACAAATTGTAGCTAGATTAGAAGTAGTGTAGATTGCTCAAATAAGAGGTAGACCTATTGAGGATGTAAGTGATGATGAAGTCGACATAGTGGTTGGAAATAATGAACCTGAAATAGAACAAGGTGATGAAATATTCTTGAGGGATCTAACTAAAGTGAAGGCTGGACCACATTTCAGTTTTTTGGATTATGATGGTAAACTTGATGCTAATGAATTGCTTGATTGGATCATGGAGATGGAAAAGTATTTTGAATATGAGAACACTAATACAAACAAGAAGGTGAAGATTGCTAGCACTAATTTGAAAGGACATGCATCTTTATGGTGGGGACATTTGCAAATAGATATACAAAGGAGAGGAAAGGAAAATATCAAATCTTGGGATAAAATGGTAAACAAGTAGAAGGGTAAATTCTTACCTGGTGATTATCAAGTAAGTTTGTTGAGGAAACTGCAAAACCTAAAGCATAAGGAATCTATTGTGAAGGAATATAATAAAGAATCCTATAGATTGGATATTAGATTTGGGCCTACAAAGAATAAAGTTGAAAGAATTGCAAGATACCTGAATGGATTGAGGACATCTATTCAAGATGAAATTAGTCTGGTAAAAATAGATAGTATTGAGGAGGCTTATCAGTTTACCCTAAAAGTAGAGGAAAAGTTGAACAAGAGGCATGAACATAGACATAGAGGAAGAGGTGATAGATTTTAGAGAGTTAAAGGTAGATCATTTGTAGAAGGAGGTAGATCTTAATCTAGTTAAGATAAAAGAATGTCTGAATGGAAATAAGAGAGTTCATACTGAGGAAGAGGAGGACATCACCCTAGAGGTAATGGTTAAAAAAGAGAGGACATGAAATATTTTAAAGGAACTTGTTTCAAATGTGGAAAAGAAGGTCATATAGCATTTGAATGTACTCATGATAATTCAAGCAAGAAGTTCAGTAGCATTAGAAAAAATGCACTCGTGAAGGAAGAGTCACTTGAATCTATGAACAAACTGAAAGATGGAAGAAAACCTAATGGTCCAAAGAGTCTTATGTTATAAGGAACCTAATAAAGAACTGATGTTAAGGAAGAGTTTGTTCAATACAAGATGTAAAGTTGTAGTAAAATGTTGTAAGGTCATCTTTAACAATAGGAGTTCAAATAATTGAGTTGGTTACCAAGTTGCAGTTGCCAAGATAGAAGCACTCTAAGTCGTATCATATCACATTTGTTAAGGATGAACATAAGGTTCTGGTAAGTGATCAGTGTCTTGTGAAATTTAAGATTGGATCTTACCATGATGAATTTATTTGTGATATTATGTTGATGGAATGTTGCCATATCTTGTTGGGTATACCTTATAAGTATGATATACAAGCAATACATGATGGTAGACTAGATAAGTATACTATAATAACAAATGAGATGAAGCACGTTTTGTTGCCTTTGGTAGAAGATCCTAAGAGTGAGAATTGTAATATAGTAAGGGTTTTCTTGGTTGAAGGAAGGAAATTATTGGATGGCTTGAAGAAAGAAAGTATGTGTTATGCTTTGATTCCTAGGAAACCTAATTCAAGAATAGTGGATGAACAACCACCAGAGGTAAAGGAAATACTGATAGAATTTGATGACATCATTTCAGACAAGGTACCTAATGGATTACCACATGTTAGGAGTATAAATCATTGTATGGATTTGATTATGGGAGCTATTTTACAAAATAAAGCACCGCAGAGAATGACACCAGTAGAGAATGAGGAGTTGAATAGGCAAGTGCAAGAATTATTACAGAAGGATTTGATTAGAGAAATTTTGAGTCCTTGTGCAGCACCTGCAATATTGACACCTAAGAAGAATGGAGAATGAAAAAAGTGTACTGATTCCAAAGCTATTATAAGATCAGAGTGAAGTACATATTTTCTTTGCCTATATGACATAATGGATTGTTTGAGTGGAGTAAGGTATTTTACTAAGATTGACTTGAAGAGTGGGTATCATTAGATCAAAATCAAAGAAGGGGATAAATGGAAGAATTATTTTATGACTAATGAGGGTTTGTATGAGTGGTTAGTAATGTTGTTCGATTTAATTAATAGTACTTTCATGAGCCTAATGAATGAGGTATTGAATAAATTCTTAAGTAAATTTGTAATTGTGTGCCTAGATGATATTCTGATTTTCACTAAGGGAAAAGAAGAACATTTGTTGCATCTAAGACAAGTATTGAAAAGATTGAAGGAAGAGAAGTTTTTGATTAACATCAAGAAATGTACTTTCATGAAGGAGGAGATAGTGTATCTTAGATTTGTGATTTCAGCCAAAGGATTGAAGATGGATCTAGATAAGATTAAAGCAATTTTGGAATGGCCTACACCAAAGAGTGTTGGGGAAGTCATGTATTTTCATGGATTGGCTAGTTTTTACTGGAAGTTTATTAGGAATTTCAATGCAGCTTGTAATCCTATGACATAAACTATGAGAGGGGACCGAAAGGATTTCAAATGGACACATGGAGAAACTAAGAGTTTTGAATTGTTGAAGCAGAAAGTTACTGAGAAACCAATATTGTCTTTACTTGATTTCACCAAGGTATTTCAAGTTTATTTTGATACAATTGGGAATGAAATTACAACTATATTGAGTAGAAGAAGGAATTTGCTAAAATAGATGAGAGTGGAAGTGTTGGGATTTGATGAATTGAAGACTTTGTATGAGATAGATCCTAATTTTGTAGAACCATGGAAGGCTTGTAAGGAACTTGTTGTAGTTGACCGAAGCAAGTGGCTAGATTATTTTATTCAAGAGGATATGTTGTTTAGAGGAGTTCAATTGTGCATACCTAGAGGATCAATGGGGGATAATCTAATTAAGGATAAGCATAGTGGAGGACTTGAAAGATATTTTGGAATTGATAAGACAATGAGTTTGTTAAGCGAAAGATATTTTTGGCCATCGATTCATAAGGATGTTCATATATTTGTTCAGAGTTGTGGAGTTTGTCGAGTTGCTAAGGGAGTTAGTCAGAATGTTGGATTGTATACACCTTTACCTTTATGTAGTAGACCTTGGGAAGATGTTAGTATGTATTTTGTTTTGGGATTTCCAAAGACATAGAGAGGTAATGATTCTATATTTGTGGTAGTTGAAAAATTTTCTAAGATGTCACATTTCATTCCTTGTAAGAAAACATTAGATGTTGCACATGTTGCTGACATATTATTTAGGGAGATTGTGAGATTGTATGGGTTACCAAAGGGTATAGTTTTAGACATGGATAGTAAGTTTGTTGGTTATTTTTGGAAGACACTTTGGAGGAAGTTGAACACTAATTTGAAGTACAGTTCTACTTTTCACCCACAGACCGATGAATAGATAGAGCTTGTGAACAAGAGCTTGGGTAATTTACTAAGATGCTAAATTGGAGGTAAACTAGGTAATTGGGATTTGGTTTTACCACAAGAAGAGATTGCATATAACAATTAAGTGAATAGGAGCATAGGAAGGACACCATTTGAAATAGTTACTGGCATGAATCCTAAAGGATTTACAAAATGAAGGGATCTTAGTCATGAAGGGAAAAGGAG
Source organism: Chamaecyparis obtusa (assembly GCA_027943335.1). Classification (NCBI taxonomy): domain Eukaryota; kingdom Viridiplantae; phylum Streptophyta; class Pinopsida; order Cupressales; family Cupressaceae; genus Chamaecyparis; species Chamaecyparis obtusa. The sequence goes on from BSBK01005330.1 coordinate 627,467, forward strand.
CACTGAAGCAAAAGGATATGTAGATCTTACGAAGTCATTACATGAGGAGGTTAAGTGTCATTTGGAGAGTAGTAATTTGAAGTATAAGGAGTAGGCTGATAGAACTAGGAGACATATGGATTTTGTAGTAGGAGATGAAGTTATGATTTATTTGAAGAAAGGAAGGTTTCTAGTTGGAAGTTATAGCAAGTTGAAGATGAGGAAATTTGGACCTTGTAGAATATTGACGAAGTTTGACTCCGAAAATGTTTTTGAAGTGAAATTGCCTAAGGATATGGATATACTGCCTATATTCAATATTGTTGATTTGTATGAATATCATGAGCCTAAGGATGATTCAGAGGTGAAACATGAGTATCCAAAGAAATAGATGGATGATATTGAGAGGATTTTGGACAACAGAGTTGGAAGGAGTACCAGAGGAAAAGAATATTTGGAATATTTGGTGAAGTAGAAGGACAAACTAGTTGAAGATTCTTCTTGGATTTCTCAAGCTGAGTTGGATAATTTTGATTCTTCTCAAGTTGAAAAGTGAGAGATTCACTTTCTTAATAACCCAGGTGTCTGATGCAGGAGAATCTTGGGTTCAGAGCAATCTTGCATCAACCAAAAATATTTGTGTTCATTATTGTTCCTATTTTTCCAATCTAAGAAATCAAGATGGCAATTCATCATATATTTTAGTTAGCTTATGCGATGATCAAATTGTATCCAGGACCTATCTTGGACTATGTTCCTAGGTTCACAACTCATTTGGCTCATTTTTTCCCGAGTTATGATTTGTTCTCTCTTAGGTGGCGTTTTCTTTCCATTTTACAACCCGTTGGTGAATTCTAATATTGCAATGGAAATATGCAACTAGGAAATCTCAATGGCACATACATATTTATTCTTGGATCATGTGTGGGCCTAAATCACATTTCTTTAGGCCTTGCATAGTTTATGGATCGAGTTCCTTAAGATCTGTCCTATTTGCTTTAACACATTTCCTATTCTTGGGGGATGTTCTTTGTTCTTGGGCTGACCTACGTGTCACGATGCCTATTTATGTAATGTAATACTTCTCTGAAAGGTTCTCTGAGTTAGTAACCAAATATAATTTTTATAATTGGGGTCTAAGGTCTTTGACCGCATATTGTCATCAGGCAGGTTGGTTGTAGCTTGACATGTATGAAGGCATGTAAAATGCCAAATGAATGTAAATGATTTCCAGTGAATAAATATAGATCTTTCTTGTTCTCTTTGTATTCTCTTATGTTATTTTCATTGTGTTTACTCTTGTTACATTATTGGAATGATCTCTCTAAGGTCTCTCCATCGGTGACTGCACCAATTTATTACTTCTGGGGGTGAGAGTTCATGTAGATAGAACATGATATTTAGCATGTCAACATGTATATAATCCATTTCAATGCATTTACATCTATAGTCCTAGCAGAAGAATTCAATAAGATTATCTAAAGAGCTTCTTAAAGCATACCCTGGCAAACTAGCAATGTTTGGAACAAGTCCAAAAGTGAGATCTTAGTAGCATGACAATACAAAGTTGATCAATATATAAGATTGTAGTCATTTGGTTTCCTGGCTACATGATAGTTACTTGTAGAAGTGATGCAGGAGCATCTCAGGTCCTTGGAAATCCTATGTCACCAAAAACATGTTTGAATTTTTCTGTGTTACTCGGTTCCTGCTTTGACCATGTTGGTTCGGTGTTGCTCGGTTTCCTTTGTTCATCGATGTTGGTCAATTATCTCTCTGGTGCTCAGTTATTTCCCTGGCACCCATTGATACTTGTCTAGCTCTCGGTTATCCTTGCTTACCGAGTTATTAGTTGTGGATTTTTGTTGAGGCCGACTCTTGTATTTATATTTGGTTACAACTTTAATGATGGTATCTATCATTAGGAAGCGTGTGGACCTAGATCTGGTCATTCCTTCCATTGATGGTGGATCTGAAGGCCAACTTGGTTCGGTAGCCTCTTATATAAGTATAGTTGTTTGGTTAGAGTTTTAGGAGTAAGCTTTTGGATAGAAAATTAGAGATTGTTGGTAGATCCTTGCATGTTGGAGCACTCATGTACTTGGCTGTAATATCTAACCTAAATTGGGAAGGCCTTATAGCCCGACATGTATGAATCAAATTGAGGATAATATATCAAAGTTTTTGCATTCTCTCTCTCTCACTTTTGTATGTTGTTACTTCCACATGTGATCTCTTCAAGGTGGACCTAGTTAGGGCATGCCTTTGGCCCCTCTCCCCATCCTCCCTTGTGTTAGGAGGTATCAGAGCGAGGTGAGATCTGGATCTAGGTTTGTGAATCTAGGTTTGCAAATCTAGGTTTGAAGGTTCCTTCTTGTCAAACCCTAGTTGAATTGTTATGGGGTAGTTGATTACGATCTGGCCTGTAATTGTAGAGGGTTCAATATGGTTCGTGGGAGGTGAGATGCAGATCCAGGATTGGTAGACATGTTGAGACAACTTGCTGCAAGATTAGAAGCTGTTGAAATAGCCCAGAGAAGAGGAAGACATCTTGAAGATGTTAGTGATGATGAAATTGAGGAAGAACAAGGTGATGTAGAACCTGCATCGATGATGGATCAAGGTGAGGAAAGATTGTTGAAGGCTTTGACAAATTTGAAGTCTACACCACACTTTAATCCTCTTGAGTATAGTAGAAAATTGGATTTTGACGAATTGGTGGACTGGATCATCAAGATGGAAAAGTACTTTGAGTATGAAAATATACCTGAGGAAAAGAAGGTGAAAATTGCAAGCACAAAGTTGAAAAGTCATGCATCCTTGTGGTGGGAACATCTGCAGTTAGACAAAAAGAGGAAAGGCAAAGACAAAATCAAGGTATGGAATAAGCTAGTGAATAAATTGAAAGGAAAGTTCTTACCTTGTGATTATCAGATTAACCTAGTTAGGTGAATGCAAAGTTTGAGGCAGAAAGATAACTCGATAAAAGAATATACTAAGGAATTCTATACATTAGATATCAGATCTGGACATGATGAAGATGGTGTGGAAAGAATTGCTAGATACCTGAATGGTTTGAGAGTTTCCATCCAAGAAGAAATCAATTTTGTCAAATTGGAGAACATTGAAGAGGCTTATCGATTTGCATTGAAAGCTGAGGAGAAATTGAACAAGAGACATGAGCAAAGACAAAGAGGTGGAGGTGGTAGATTCCCTAGAGGAAGAGGTAGACCTCATGGTGAAAATAGTAGATCTGAACCTAAAAAGACAACTTTGGATAAAGGCAAGACCGAGTGGAAAGGAGAAAGTTCATCTAGAGGCAGAGGTAGTAACTACCAAGGTGATTATAATAGAGGTGGTTTCTGAGGAACTTGTTACAATTATGGAGAAGGATATAGATCATTTGGGTGTACACATGCAAGTGGGAATGTCAGTAACAATAGAAATGCCTTGGTGCAAGAAGAGTAACCGAATGAACCTGAGAAGGAAAATAACTTGATGGTGAGGAGAGCACTTTGGAGTGAAAGTAATAAGGAAGATCCGGTAAGGAAAAGTTTTTTCAAGACCAAATGTAGAGTTTCTGATGAAGTTTGGAAGGAAATCATTGACAGTGGTAGCTTGAAGAATCTCGCATTTGAGGAAATGGTCACAAAGTTGCAGTTGAAAAGGTTTGAACATCTGAAGCCCTATCATATTTCATGAATCAAAGATGAGCATACACTCTTGGTAAGTGAACAATGTTATGTGAATTTGAAAATTGGAAAGTACTATGATAAGGTGTTATGTGATATCATGGCTATGGATTTTTGTCATATTCTATTGGGTAGACCTTGGCAATATGATATACATGCTATATATGATGGGAGATTGCATAAATATACTATTTGGGCTAATAGAAGAAGACAAATCTTGTTACCTTTGGTGGAAGAACCTGTTAGTAATGTTTGTACATCTGTGAAAGTTTGTTTGATGGAAGGAAGAAAGTTTGTTAAGGATTTGAAGAAGAATCATGTATGTTTTGTTGTGATTCCTAACAAACTGAGTAAGAAAACAAAGGATAGTGTCCCTAAGGAGATTGATAAATTACTCACTGAGTACAGTGAAATCATTTATAATAATGTACCTGATGGTTTGCCACCGAAGAGAAGCATTGATCATTGCATGGATCTAATCCTTGGAGCTAGTTTACCGAATAAGGCACCACATCGGTTGACACCTACCGAGAATCAGGAATTGAACTGACAGATTCAAGAATTGTTGCAGAAAGGATTGATCAGAGAAAGTTTGAGTCCTTGTGTAGTACATGTTATATTGGAACCTAAAAAGAATGGAGAATGGTGAATGTGTAATGATTCTAGAGCAATCAACAAGATAACAGTGAAATATAGGTTTCCTATACTGAGAATGGATGACATAATGGATAGTTTGACTGGAGCAAAGTATTTTACCAAAATTGATTTGAAAAGTGGGTATCATCATATCAAAATAAGAGAAGGTGATGAGTGGAAGACTACTTTTAAGACAAAAGAAGGTTTGTATGAGTGGTTGGTTATGCCTTTTGGTTTAACTAATGCACCGTGTACTTTTATGAGGTTGATGAATGAAGTTTTGAAGAAATTCTTGGGTAAGTTTGTGATTGTATACCTTGATGATATTCTGATATTCAGTAAGACCGGAGAAGAACATTTGTTGCATGTTAAACAAGTATTGCAGAGGTTGAAAGAAGGAAAGTTGTTGATAAATCTGAAAAAGTGTTCCTTCATGAAAGAGGAGATTGTGTATTATGGATTTGTGATTTCGTTTGATGGTTTGAAAATTAACCATGAAAAGGTTGAAGCTATTTTGAATTGGCCTACACCTGAGAATGCTGGTGAGGTAAGATCATTTCATGGTTTGGCTAGTTTTTATCGTAAGTTCATTAAGAATTTTAGTTCAATTTGTAATGCTATGACTAAGACTATGAGATGAGATAAAAGGGAATTCAAGTGGACACATGGAGCTCATAAAAGTTTTGAGACTCTAAAGCAGAAGGTTGTTGAATTGTCTATTTTGGCATTGCCTAATTTCAATAAAATATTTCAAGTAGAATGTGATGCAAGTGGAAGTGAAATAGGAGTTGCATTGAATCAAGAAGGTAAATATGTTTCTTTATCTAGTGAAAAGTTGAATGATGCAAAAAGGAAATTTTCTGTTTATGATCAAGAATCTATGCTATTGTTCAAGCACTGAAGAAATGGAGACATTATTTGATACCGAGTAAATTTGTGTTGTATACCGATCATAAGGCTTTATAGTATTTGGGTAGTCGGAATAAGTTGAACCAAAGACATGAAATGGGTTGAGTATTTGCAGAGTTATACATTTGTGATAAAACATAAGAGTGGAGTTACTAACCGAGTTGCTGATGCATTGAGTAGAAGAAGATCTTTGATGACCGAGATGAAAATTGAAGTTCTTGGCTTTGATGACATGAGAGATTCTTATGAATTTGATCTTAATTTTTCTGAGCCATGGAGAAAGTGCAGAGCACCTATTCAAGATCAACCGAGTACTAAATGGGAATAATATTTTATTCAAGAAGGTATGTTGTTTAAAGGTATTCAATTGTGTATACCGAGAGGACCAATGAGAACTAATTTGATAAAGGAGAAACATAGTAGTGGTTTGGCTGGACATTTTGGTGTTGATAAAACATTGAATTTGCTTAAGGAGAAATACTTTTGGCCACAATTATATAAAGATGTTCAGAAATTTGTGAAAAGTTGTGGAATTTGTCAAGTTGCAAAAGGAGTAAGTCAGAATACTAGATTGTATACACCGATTTCTATTCCTGAGAAACCTTGGATTGACATCAGTATGGATTTTGTTCTTTGCTTACCAAAGACAGTAAGAGGTGATGATTCTATATTTGTTGTTGTGGATAGATTTTTAAAAATGGCACATTTTGTACCTTGTAGAAAGACATCAGATGTAGTACATATAGTAGATCTTTTCTTTAAGGAAATTGTTAGATTACATGGATTACCGAGAAGTATTATCTTTGACCGAGACAGTAAATTTGTTGGATACTTTTGGAAGACCCTTTGGAGAAAGTTTGGCACCGAGTTGAAATATAGTTCTACATTTCACCCATAATTCGATGGATAGACAGAAGTTGTGAATAGAAGTTTGGGAAATCTTTTGAGATGTTTAGTTGGAGACACACCGAGTACTTGAGATTTTATGTTGGCACAAGCAACATTTGCATACAATAATTCAGTGACTAGAAGTACTGGAAAAACACCTTTTGAGATTGTAAATGGCATACAACCGAGAGGTATATAAAATCTAAGGGATATTGCTGATGAAAGAAAGAGAAGTGCTAAAGGAGTAAAATTTTCTGAGTACATGAAGACATTGCATGAAGATGTGAAATATAAGTTGGAGAAAAGTAATCAGAAATACAAAGACAGAGCTGATAGATCAAGAAGACATAAGACTTTTGCATTCATTGATGAAGTGATGGTTCATTTGAAGAAAGGTAGATTTCCTGTTGGAACATATGGGAAGCTGAAAATGAAGAATTTTGGCCCTTGTAAGATTTTGATAAAATTTGACAGTGGAAATGCATATGAGATTGAGTTACCTGATGACATTGATATATCACCTATTTTCAACATTGCTGATTTGTATGAGTATCATGAGGCTGATGAAGAAGTGACAGTACTAATGGATTATCCTAAGAAATAAACAAAAGAAGTTGAGCGAATTTTGGAGTGAAGAATGGGCATAAGTACAAGAGGAAAATAGTATATGGAATATCTCGTAAAGTGGAAGAATAGACCGATTGAAGACAATTCATGGATTTCACAATCTGAGTTGCATTCTGCTCATATTGTACCTACTTCATGACTCAAAGAATCATTTTCAAATAACCCCAGGTGTCTGATGCAGAAGCATCTCGGGTCCTTGGCAATCCTATGTCACCAAAAACATGTTTGAAGTTTTCTGTGTTGCTCGGTTCCTGATTTGACCGAGTTGGTTCGGTGTTGCTCGGTTTCCTTTGTTCATCGGTGTTGGTCGGTTATCTCTCTAACGCTCGGTGATGCTTGTCTAGCACTCGGTTATCCTTGCTTACCAAGTTGTTGGTTGTGGATTTTTGTTGAGGCTGACTCTTGCATTTATATTTGGTCATGAGTACATGAAGACATTGCATGAAGATGTGAAATATAAGTTGGAGAAAAGTAATTAGAAATACAAAGATAGAGCTAATAGATCAAGAAGACATAAGACTTTTACAGTCGGTGATGAAGTGATGGTTCATTTGAAGAAAGGAAGATTTCTTGTTGGAACATATGGGAAGCTGAAAATGAAGAAGTTTGGCCCTTGCAAGATTTTGAGAAAATTTGATAGTGGAAATGCATATGAGATTGAGTTACCCGATGACATGGATATATCACCTATTTTCAACATTGCTGATTTGTATGAGTATCATGAGTCAGATGAAGAAGTGATAGTACCGATGGATTATCCTAAGAAACAAATAGAAGAAGTTGAGCGGATTTTGGAGCGAAGAATGGGTAGAAGTACAATAGGAAAATAGTATATGGAATATCTCGTAAAGTAGAAGAATAGACTGATTGAAGACAATTCATGGATTTCACAATCTGAGTTGGATTTAGCTCAGATCATACCTACTTCATGATTCAGAGAATCATTTTCAAATAACCCCAAGTGTCTGATGCAAGAGCATCTTGGGTCCTTGGCAATCCTGTGTCACCAAAAACATGTTTGAAGTTTTCTATGTTGCTTGGTTCCTTCTTTGATCGAGTTGGTTCGGTGTTGCTCGGTTTCCTTTATTCACTAGTGTTGGTCGGTTATCTCTCTGGCACTCGGTGATGCTTGTCTAGCGCTCAGTTATCCTTTCTTACCGAGTTGTTGGTTGTGGATTTTTATTGAGGCCGACTCTTGCATTTATATTTGGTCATGAATTTAATGACGGTATCCATCATTGGGAAGCATGTGGACCTAGATCTAGTCATTCCTTCTATTGATGGTGGATTTGAAGGCCGAATTGGTTCATTAGCCTCTTGTATAAGTATAGTTGTTTGGTTAGGGTTTTAGGAGTAAGTTTTAGGATAGAAGATAGAAGATAGAAAATTAGAGATTGTTGGCAGATCCTCACATGTTGGAGGACTCCTGTACTTGATTGTAATATCTTGCCTAAACCGGGAAGGCATTACAACCTGACATGTATGAATCAAATTGAGGATAATATATCAAAGTTTCTACATTCTCTCTCTCTCTCACTTTTGTATGTTGTTGCTTCCGTGTGTGATCTCTGCAAGGTGGACCTAGTTAGGGTGTGCCTTTGGCCCCTATCCTCGTCGTCCCTTGTGTCAAGAAGATCTACTTAAGAAGGTGGTAAATAAACACTAGGTTGACCAACATTTTGTTTATTCTTTCTAATATTATATGTGTGAGCAACAAAATTATAAGAAGTATTTCTAGATTGAGTCAACTTTGTGAAACAATTAGGAGAGTTTCCATTAAATAATTTACCATAAGTAGACTTATAATTATTTAGGGAAGGGTTGGTAAAAGTCACATAAATGATAGATCTCTTATCAATTTGAGGAGTCACAAAGGACTTTTCAAACTTAGAGGGAAAGTCTATGCAACACATTTAATGGACTTTACCTCTAGGAATCATCCAAGATATCTTCCAACATATTAAAGTCATCTTTTGAGAATACCCTATCGAATGCATTGAATCCTTGTGGGGCATTAGTTTACATAAGGCATTCATCACGGGTTCACCAAAATGTAGAGTAGGAGATTTTTTTATCTTTAAGATGTCAAGATCCTGAAGAGAAAATAGACAAACACCACCTGAATTTAATAACACTCTTGTAAGCTAGGAAGATAAATCAAATAAAGATTCTAATCTAGGTACATGAAACTAAATATTGAAATGAATCAATGATACATAAAGACAAACATATTTTGATTGTATAAATTAAAAGCTAGAAAAATTTACCTTTTATTCTCAAATAGGTAGAGTCTCGGCCTCGAATGCTAGTGTGTCATGGGAACGTTTATGCACTACAATATAGTCCATAGAGTCATAAAGAATAAATATTCTATAATTTCCTCTAGAAGGCTCATCTCACTCCATGAACCTATTCACCACCTACACACACAAAGACAGGTAAAAATATTGGGGTTGCATAGGGGTTTTCCTTAATCAAACCCCCTATTTTATTGTTACCACCTCTACAAACAACCAAATAAATAGATTTGGATAAAATGATAAATATTTTTTTAATAGAAAAAAACCCCACTTAATGGAGGAAAACCCCTATCAAGTAAGATAATATAATAATTATTATGCAATAGAAATGAACCTCACTTAATGCAGGAAAACCCCTATTACATGAGATTAAATAAAAATAGATAAAAAATACACTTAGAGATTTCATAGACTAAATGATATTGTAAAACAATAGATATGAGAGATAAGAGAAAAGCGAAAGTGTTATGTAGCGAAGGCCCCTCTCTTGAGGTGATAACTTGAAATCATGTAAGAGAAGACTCACTTGCTTGTGAGTAGATTTTGATAGAGTTTTGCTAAGAGAGTCACTGCGAGAGCCAAGAGTGATTCCTTGTTTCAAATGAATGAGTATTGGAAGATTTTGTTGCTTATAATGGGTAAAAGTAGTCATTTTGAATGCATTGAAGAGAAGGGACACATGTCAAAAGAAGTCTGATATGAAACATGCTCTTTTTAAGAGATTTCATAGACTAAATGATATTGTAAAATAATAGATATGAGAGATAAGAGAAAAGAAAAAAGTGTTATGTAGTGAAGACCCCTCTCTTGAGGTGATAAATTGAAAGCATGTAAGAGAAGACTCACCTTCTTAAGAGATTGTGAGTAGATTTTGATAGAGTTTTGCTAAGAGAGTCATTGCGAGAGCCAAGAGTGATTCCTAATGTCAAATGAATGAGTATTGGAAGGTTTTGTTGCTTAGAATGGGTAAAAGTAGTCATTTTGAATGCATCCAAGAGAAGGGACACATGTCAAAAGAAGTCTGATATGAAACATGCTCTTTTTAAATTCAAATCCTCTTCTTGATGTTTGTGTGTCATGTTGTTGTCCAACCAAATTGATATTGGATTCAAACTAGGGGTTGCTAACACTTCGTCTTTGAGAACCATGATGTTAGAATGTTAAAATCTCGATCAATGAGGATTATATCTCAATTTTATTCTATATCAATTTTTTTGTCCTGCATCTTCTATTCAAATTTAGAATGAGTGTAACTTGCCCACTTCAACACGTCTTGTCCTTGATAATGCTCAATTATGGATGCTTCTAATAAAAATATATTCATCTTGTCTTATAACATCTTTGATAACCAAATTATTTCACTAAATGATGTACCCTAAAAGAAAAAGGAAAGGTTCATTTATAGTACTATGATAGTCCTAGTCTTCAAGTTCTTTTTACATGTCCAAAGAATTAAATTTAGATCCAAGATGACTCTTTCCTCTTCATCTAGCTCTTGTTACATTGATAATACCATCATGTTTTTGGTTGTTCTTTCTAGACTAAACTTTGTATATTTTTTGCTTGAATGTTTTAGATCTTATATGATCCATTATCGAGATGTAAGAGACTTGAAAGAGTATAATTATAGGTTGTTGAACACCCATAAGGAATAAAAATATAAGATAGGGGAGAGGAGAGAGGTTGTACATAAAATGATGTGCTAAGAAGAGACAACCAACAAATTTATATAAAAGAGAAAACTAAATCAAAAGACAAAGACAAAACTAAATTAAAACAAGTAGAAATAACAATAATGAAAAGAACAAATAAATTAAAATGATAGAACTATAGAATAAAAAGAAAAAATATAAATAACATAAAAAAATCAAATCAATTATATATATATGTGTGTGTGTGTGTGTGTGTGTGTGTGTGTGTGTGTACATATATGTGTGTATACATACATACATACATAAATACACACATACAAATACTATTTAAATATAAATAAAATAGCACAATAATCATAATTAATAAACTAATTACAACATGCACATATAAATAATATGTTCTAAAATGTATTGGAAGTTGATTCTTTATGGGGGGATTCCTATCCTCGTTTTATCTCTTATGGGGGACATTTATTATACTATTCAAGCAATACTTGGGGGATTACATTGAGTCCTTCTTATTTCCTTCTTTCATGAGTAAAATTATTTTATTTTCTCTCTTTTGGAGATGAGTTTTTCCTATGTGGTTTTCTCCTTTTCTCGAGTTGTGAGAGAATGCATTTGTTTAAACATCGACACATGAACAAGCCTTGTTGCAAGGACCCATTCACACATTCATCCTTACATTCATATTTGGTTTTAGCTTCTACTTAAGTTAATATTACGGGTCTGGGTGTTAGAGTAATTAGAATAACTACCTAATTAATTATCTGATTATGCCCTTTATTACTTTTAATTAAGCCAAATTAGGAGTGCTTTTATCTTTTATTGGATTGAGCTTTATTCAATACATTTTGTCTCATTCATTATGATGTTGACACTTGTCAATATTTTTTAATCTTTCTCTAGGGTTTTATCTTTATGGCTTTTTAAGAATTCATTGAAACCTTTTAAATTGATTTAGAGAAAAATATAAAAGAGGGAGATAAATGATTGCAACCATTTGATTTTTTTTTTATTAAGTAGTGATTGAAAATTTTTAGCCATTCCATTTTTCACAGGTTATTTTTAATAACTTAGTGATAGCAATTCCACTATCCAAGGATAAGATTCTAAATGATCCATTATGTTCAACTTAAAATGTACATTGTATCACCTACGTTGATAAAATTTAAGTAGAAAACCAAGAAAACTAATTGCATTAGAAAGGAGATGGCTTTGAGCGGGAAGAGGAGCAAGGGAGTTTTTTCAAAATATGATATTGCAAAAGAGGATGATGTTGATGAAGATAATGATCCTAGTGGCTCTAACGGGGTTTATTATTTGGTGGTGGTATGTTTTGTCCCCGTCATTCCTCTCATTGTGGCCATTGATGGGTTGTGCATGGTTGGTTGGCTTCGTCTAGAAGTTAACATCTTTATGTTGGGTGGATCTGGACTGTCTAGTGCCTTTTTTACCTTTTGTAGTGGATCCATTTTGGTTGTCACTTTGTTACTAGGGGGTTTATGCATGACTACAAACTTCTATATCATCATAACTTTTTTGTTTCTACGAGAGACTCCTCCAATGTAGAAGTTGTTATGATTGGGTGTGTTGGGGATTTGGAAACCCTTGTACTTGTGGTTGATCTATGTGTGGACCACTAACGTGGGGGTCTAAAATGGTGAAGTGGTCATTTCTACCATGCATCCTTCTGAAAGAGGACATATGTAGCTTGGAAAATGATTTGTGCATGTAGATCTAATTGTTGACTAGTCATTGGTTTGGCCTGAGATAGTTCACTACTTTGCTAAGGAGGAGATTCTATTTGGCATGAGCTATAACCATGTCATTGGCCCTATGGTCTGGGTTTCTTTACAACATTCACAACCCACACAAGTCACCAACTCCCTATCAGTAATTGTTCCTACCTCAACAAACATTATGTCTAGCGCTGCTAAGGGATAGAGCATAGTGACAATGAGCACTATGGAAAAATAGATTTCTACCCTTTGGGTTGGGGTTTTAATGAGGTTAAATCACATCCTACTCACCATGTTGGCATTTTTATGGTGTTTCAAATCTTGTGGAAAGTGCTTGTGTGGTTATGGTGGTTGAGGAGTGGTGTTTGTGAAATTTTTTGTTGCTCCTTCTCTTCTATGGTGGTCACTGGGGTCTGTAAAGGATTTTTCCAAGTTTCTTCTGGGTGTTTGGAGTATGATGCTCTAGCTCTTTGAGGGGCATTCTAATACTATGTGATTGGATTAGAAGGTGTATTTTGTTGTTCCCATCTATGTGGACTTTGCTCTCTGGTTAAAGTTTTACATGCAGTTTTGAATCTAGTGGAAGGAGCCTATGTGGTTATGATGGTCGAAGGCTTGCTAGTTGAAAGGGGTCTTTTCCCCTTTGCTTGAAATGTTTTGGTTCTCTTACCCTATTTGGGCCATAATAGTGTTGACCCTCACTAATGAAAGCTTATAACATGAATGTGTTCTTGACCCTTAGTTTGTTGGAGTTCTATTGGTTTTCAATATTTGTAATTTGTGGGTAAGCCTTGACATCTACAAGGGTTTATAAATAATGCTCTTCTCTTTGATGAGAGTTTAAAGATGATGCCTTTTTCAATTTTTAGTGCAGAGTTTTTTTTTTATCCCCAAGTTACCTTTTGTCTTTTTATTTGGACTATCCATTTTACTGGTGAGGACAATGGCCTTTCTTTTTCTGGTGGCCAAACATTTGCTAATATTTTTCAAGGGCATGTCCTAGTCCATGGTTGTTTTTGTTTGAGGATTAGCCCAGGTTTTGGGGTTGTACTCATCCCTATAGAGTTGGGGTGTGTTCTAATGGACATGGTGAGGGTTTGTCACATTCTATTTGCTTCTTCCTCTTTTGTAGTTCCTATGGAGCTGGAATTGTCCGCTATGGAGTTGGAGACTTGCTTTGTGAAAGAGGATGTTTGTAATTTTATACAGTCTTTCCCTTTCTATGGCTGCTTGGACATAGTTTCGAATCACAATAGGCTCTCCAATATGATTGTCTCTTTCTTTTATTCTCTTATTAAAGTGGAAAAGAGTTTTGTAGATGGGGGCAAAATTTCTGTCAGGGTGAGACCATTTTTTTTCTTTACTGGATGGCTTTGGGAACCATTTTGTTACCTAATGTGAAGGCTTGGAAAGCCTTTCAAAATCCCCTTGTAAGTCTTCCCCACTCAGTGGGTTGTTGGTTGTGTGCTGTTATTGGCCTTTTTTTGGCCCTTGTGTTGTAAGTGGTTAGTTTTGGTCTCTTGTTCTCTAAGTGACTTCTTTGAGGAGGGTTATTAACTTCGCTATTTATGTGCCATTAATGGCCTTGAATTGTAACAACCAACACCTTTGTTAGTGTGTTATTGATATGATCTCTTGATGCTTTTGGGCTGTGGTTGTGTAAGGGTCAACACCCTTGTTATGCTATTGAACTTAATAAAAAATAATTGCATGAGACCATTATGTTACAATCAACAAAAGAGGGAAGATTGCTTGAATGCAGTGGGAAGGAGTGAGATTGATGATTAGGTTTAGGAATAGAATGTAGAAGTAAAATAATCCCATTTATGTTTAATTAGATCAAATAAAAAAGTGTCCTACGACTATTAAAATGTAGAATATCAAACTTATAATTAATCAAATCTTAACAAATGAAATGTATAATTTATTTAATGTTTAAAAAACCTAAAACATAAGTCAAATTCTATAATCATTTACATATACACAAAAACTTCATTATATTTTTATAAATAGATATAACACACTATTAGACTCTTTCTACAAAGATATCAATCATCACTTAAAAATAATCTCTTTAAAACTTAAAACAACAACTTTAAATTGTTTAATCACAAATAAAAATATAGAAAAAATTATATACTATTTAAAAAGTTAAAAAATTACACTACTAAGGTAAATCCTCTCCCCCAATACGATTTAAAGTTTTTGTGTTCGCTCCATCTCTATCCTTAAAATCGTTTTCCAATGTTTTACCTTGTTGCTTTGTGCGGACTCGTCCAAGAGTATTCGTTCCACCTAGCCTGGATGATACAGACTCGTATCAATTCATAATTTGATTTGGAGAAGTGGATGCAAGTTTTCACCGACCTCAAAAACTGTTCTACGGGTTTGTGTAACAGCTGTTTTTATTTGACATTCCAAAGCAATCTATTTCCTTTCCGCGGAGAGAAGCCTGTGTTGTGTTTCTCTAAAAACTGCAGATAAATCAAATGTGTAAGCAAAGGGGCCTCTTGTTAGATTGCTAAAAACATTATAATGGCTGGGAGTTTATGCCAGTGTTTTTTACACCCATTTCCATTCGTACGCACAGAGATCAATCAAACCAGGAAGTTCTCATTTAATTGCCTACCTTCATTTCACGGGACTCAAATAAGTCCTACGATTCTCTCAATAAATGTCAACAGAAGGTATTGGGCAATTCGTAATATGTGTTGGGTTATCCCTAAAATGCGACACAACGCCTTGCCTCTTGTGGGGTTTTCCAGGTTTAGCAGAGAAAAAGAAAGACTAGCAGAATTAGTTGTAGGTTCTGATGCAGCTTGTAGGGCACCCAAACTATCAAAACGAGCACTAGCAGTATTGATGGCACTGTCATTTGCTGCTGCATTCTTGTGCAGATGCAGAGCAGCTTATGCAGTTGACAATTTACCATCACCTTCTTTCCAGCAGCTGTCAGCCAACATGAAAGCCATGTGGACGCTTATTTGGCCTAAGATTTTGCAGATTGTCTCTATTTTTAGGGATCATGGATTGATCATTTCTGCACTTCTGTGCTTGTCAGCATTCTTTTCAATGGCTGAGACATCTATAATGACACTATGGCCCTGGAAGGTAAATATGATCAGATGCTGCTCGTTCTCCACATTAATGTTGCTGTCTTTGATTTTTTTAAAATAAAAAATAAATATTATATTGAAAAGCTGAGTTTAAGATTTATTATTACCATACGGGAATCGAGCTTTTTCGTTTCAATATTTGTGGATTGTTCTCAGAATTACATTAGCCGTGTTTTTTAAAAGAAGGGTATATCGAAGAAATCCCAAAGGCCTGACTTAACGTGTAATGCATTCTGATAAAAAAGATTTTGAAAAAACAAGATATAGATCTCTCTCTCTCTCTCTGAGGGTGGTGAAGGTAATCGTTGAAATGGGTAAACGTCCTTAAATTCAAAGCGGTTTACTCCCAACCAAAAATCTAATCGAGAGTTTGAGGGGGACTTCTATGGTGTAGAAGACATTGCTACATCCTCTTTGTCATCATGTGCCAAATTGATCGGCCGACCACAACAACAGGTGTGAGTTGGTCATCCTGGCAAGCCCTGTCTATGATCCCCTCGGTTCAGAATTTCAGACGCAATCAAAGGAATGATCCTATTGAACAATATAATGAGGGAGAACACCCGGAGGAAGGTACCTGGAACTGAGTTTCTGATGTCTCTTCATATAATTAGGAGAGAGAACTCCCTGAGGAAGCCGGTTGACTTTGTTAGGCCTTTACTGATGTCTCTTCTTCTTCAGAACCACCAGCCTATTCTGTTAATTCGGATTCTGGTGTTCTTGTTGATTTCATCTTTTCTTCTTCTCCTTTTTCCATCTAAAATGGTGACCTCTTCGTTCTTTAGATTGCGGCGGTCGAATTACCTCTGCTGCGTTGGTCTACACACTCTTTATAACAGTAGGATCCACGTACAAAGAGGAGATAAGGAGTCTAATATTGATTCCTTAATGCTTCTCTTTGTGCCTACTCAGCCTGGAATACCAAGTAGCATCCATTAAAATAGATGGTTTTGATCCAGTGGAGCCTGTCCATCTGATTGAAGCTAGCTTCTTAGGTTCGTTTCTCCTTAAGGGAAGTTGAACCAACACGGTTTCTTTAAAATTCTAGAAACCTCTTTACATTTTTTCTGGCAATCTAACTAAAAGTCAAACCTCTAGACAAATCTTGGTCACACTACTCTGTTCCCGATGCCAGATCATTTTTAATTCTCTCCCCCTACTAGTCTAAATAATAAGAATTCTGTGAAATCTCTTAACTCCCGTTTTTGAAGTTTTTTGGAGTTAAGATACCTCTTTCATGCTTTAACAGTCTGCTCAAATCTTCGTTGTTGCAGAATCCCTCAATAAAACATTATTTCTAAGCCTTGTTGGTGGGACTCCTTATTGTTCTTTCTCCAGACATGGGTAATCCCACCAGTCTGTTAAAATCTACTGCATTGTAGGAGATTTTTAACCGTTTCCCATCCAGTGTGGCCAGTTACCTTGTTTGGGGTAAATATTCTCTCCTTAGTCCATATGAAATTTTTACACCTTTCTCAAAATCTTCAGAAAGCATGCTGGTCATGCGCCCTCCATAATGTCTAGATAATTATACAATCTGAGGTATACCTTACTAACTCACTCTCATTCGGATGTTGAATGAAATCCAGGACAGATTGGTATGAAGAATCCTCCCGTGGTTGCATATTTGTCTCTTTGATTGACAGCCTGAAGCTTCTCAATATTGAATATTTCCAACTTTTTATCTGACTTTCAATAATGTTTATCCCATTGTGGTAGCCACCTCACAAAGATTTATAGGGAGAAAAAGTTGTGTACCAACCTAGAAAAAATTAGAAGAGTAATTGGAAGAGCCACCAAAGGTTTTGCACATGTTAAGACCCGGCTCAATGAATTCATTTGAGTTTCATCCTTCGATTTGGCCAGCATCTGGATTGAATTTGATGGAGATATGCTCTTGTATAGGCAATGCGAGGTAGTGCCAATTTATCCTGCAAAAATTTTAAGCAACGATCAGAATGGGTCTCTTTCCACATTCCTCTTTTAAGGGGTTGAAGAAAACCCCTAAAATCTCTCTCTTTCTTCTGTTGAGACTTTCATATAGCTATACAAGAAAATTTCTTACCTGTCATGCATCCACAGGTCCTCAATGTAATTGCTTATCAAAATTTCCAAGTTTGTCACTATTTTACTTGCACAATTGATGTCATCCACCTCTTAGGTTTACTTGTACTTTCCTAAGTTTCGTTGCCCTGATACCAACATTTTACTGCAAAGTTCATATGAACAACCATTGAACCCCAGATGAGCTCTGCATATCAGTATGGTTGTTTGATTACTAATAGGTTATGCTTATGACAAGACATTTCACATTTGGTAAATGTGTTCTATTAAGTATAGTCACATGGCCAAGTGCCCTTCATTAAATCTCTTACACATAAGCAAATGGGTTTGTCAGATATTCCTAAATGCTTTACACGTCTTTATGAGAGATGGTAGGCAAGATGGCAGTCCTACTAATGATGTCATTCACAGCTAATAGACAGGGTTCTTTGGTTAATGGACTTTGGGTTATTGTGGCAAGAACACTTGGCATGCAGTATCTAGCTTGCTAGGTCAAGTTGCTACAACTGGGACAATAGATGTTGCTTGAGAGCTCCTTCTAGGGGATAGTGAAACTTAATGAGCATGAGTGTTGTGCGAATCTGTAGTATAAATGAAGATCAGGCTAGAATAGAAAGATAATTTAAACAACTGGGCAGCAGAAGAAAAACCTACACCAACATGCCAGGAGTATGGCATGAAAAAGAGGAAAAACCAAACTGCAGTAATCTTGTATATGCCAGTCAGGCATAGACATGGCTCAAGGTTTTGTTGGAACAGTGGTCCCAAAACTATGGATAGATTTGCATTAATGAAAGCCAAAGAACTGGATGACAAATATCAAGTCTCAGATAAGGCTGTTGAATAGTGTATTGATTTTAAAAAATAAAGGCCTTTGCTGCATGTTACCTTGATATTAAGAAGTGGACGATTTCTAGGATTTCTCCACCTCTCCATCACAATGTTGCATCCCTCGGCAAACCACACTCTTTTCATTCGTGCAATTTTGAAATATTCTAAATGGTGATTTTATGAGAAATTCAAGAGTTTTGATGGATTTCTCACAAATAGAATTAAATCACACAAATTATGAGAAATTCGAACCATATGCAAATTCTATTGAGATTGTCTTTATTTGTATGGAATTCACTTTACAAGAAAGACTATAAAGCTCTGATAGATTTCAGTATTTATTACTGATCGCAGCAGGGAATATAAACAAAAAGTAGGTCACATACCAGATTGCACTCCATTAAAACTAACCCAATGTTTCTTCATAAATCGTCTTGCAATGATGAACTGGTTGCATGCATGCTTGGCTGAAATAGTCTGCAATTTAATGTCCCTTGTTGGGACCTTTCTTAATTTATCCTAAATTTCTCAATTAGGGTTTGGATTGTAAATGTCCCCAAGTAAGTTCGACTAGTTTATGCATAATGGCTTGAGTTCTTTAAATTGTGTTCACTTAATCCAGGCTATAAATAAAGATAACAATTGTATATGAATTAATTGAAACAAAATGATAAGCTATATGTGTATTGAGAAATCCATGCTATGCTTGTTATTAACTCCAGTCTAGGAGAATGCTGAAAATGTGAACAGTTGCTTTGACACCAAACTCAACGGTTTCCCTCAAGGTTTTACAGGTCCAAGCCCTTAAGCCTTTCTTGGACTTGTCCGCAAGGCGCTCTGGGTCGCCGATTCTTACCTATCTTGGAAATGACTGATTGGCTGTATTTATACAGGCCTCTCCCTGAATACATCTCTGCACTTCTCTGTCAGACTTAATAATAACAAGTCATATATATTCAATTATAATATAAGGCTTATTGTCAATGTTTATTAAATTCATTAAGAGACATAACCAGAAGATATCTACACATACCTATTATATATAGATAAGCTTATTTATAATCTGTAACTTCCACGATGCCTCTGTTGTGCATATGTCTGGTAGATATTAGTACTGGTCTACTGAGAATAATATCCACTGATTATTATTATTTATTATGTATTTCATTTTATCTTCCATTCTCCTATCTATGTTTCGTGCCCCTCATGTCTTGTTTCAAAGCAATATTTATAAGAGTCTGACCCAACACAACCCTTCTCCATGCCATTCATATCCATCGGCTGGTTATTAGTATTTAGTGATTAACATTTAACAAGTCTTATCGGCTTGTTATACCTGTTGATTAAATATTTTATCATTATCCTCCCGATCATAGAGGAATCGACTATAATGTTTAGCGGTGTTTATAATAACAATATTTAGCAGTGTTTGTCAATCATGCTTTGTAGACCGTTGGCATCTACGTGGAATGAATAAGGATGGCATGTTCTTATCACCGGTCTGTTTTCAATGATTAAATGAGTAAGACCCATTTTGAGCCATCTCTCAATCCCTATCTTTGTAAGCGCTTCCCCCTCCATGGCTGTAGGAATGAATATAAATGTCTTTTTATATCTTGGTAGTTTGGTAAGTCATGTTTTGGAAAGGACATGCTTCATGCCTCTTCACCCTTGGCACCCTTCATAACAATCGCTGCTTGTATTATTCCCTAATTCTTCCAAACGCTGCCTTACCCGATTATAATTATAATTTCATGAAGCATGCAGTAAAGTTAAGGATGTATAATTTCATACGATATCTTTGATATATGCAGTAAACATTGGAATCGTTATTCTCCTTATTTGCTTAATCAATATTTAAACTTAGTTTCTGCTTAGTCATCGGTGACTAGACATCATCCGTCCATAGTAAACGTCTATTACTTATGGCAAGTTTGTATTCATCAAATCACCGTCTACCAATATGCTCAATGATTACAAACTTAATTCATTTCTGATTATTGATTGGGCCTGGGTACTATCGCACCAATCCTCTAAAATAAATCCGGTAATAATGGGGCATTGAATGGTCGCTGTGTAATCCAGTGTTGACAAACTACTGAATTGTTGTTAGTAATGTTCTTCAAGAATATCACTCATAAGGATATCATTAAATGTTAATATTATTTATTTAATTATTATTAATATTTAATTTTTAGTAAGTATTAATATTTAATTATTATTATTAAATTAAATATTAGTCATTGACAAGAATTAATTTAATAAGATAATATTTATATTAATATGTATGCAGGGATATAACAGCAATTTCTCCCTGAGTGCTGCGATTTAATTATTTGGTGCTGGCGTGAGGTTTCAGTCCTTGATTTCTGCCTTAAACTTTTGTTGTTTGCTCAAGATTGCTCCAATAATAACTCTACACCCCTTCCACATGATATTTGCCTTAAGAATATTGCATCAACTGTAATTCTGGGCCCTCTGTTTGGTGTGATTACCACTGCATCTCCTGGGTTGGTGTCCATAAGAGATACTTCACAGGGATTGCATCCTGGGAGGTATTTTTCTTAAAGAAACTTGTAGAGAAGAAACAAAAACTCCAAAAGATACATAATGAACTCCAATTCCCATCAATGCCTCTTAATTCAAAAAGCTGCAATCTTCTCTCAATTCCATGATTTTAGGTGACTTCGCAATTAATAATCAACTTTTCATAAAACTTCGATATCAATGGCCCAGCATATGATTATCGCCTAGGAATGATAAGTGGCCCCTTCTTAATGATGGCAAACTAATAAAGAAATATTTATAACACGATCATAGCTTTTTGCCCAATTATTTAATTATTACTTTATCCCCTTAAAACAACTTAATGTTTAGCCTATGGGCAATAAAAAATAGGCTAACATAATTATTTATTTATTTTTTATGTGCTTGGCGAGAGGGGACATTACAGTCCTCCCTTCCCTTCCCGAGATGACTGGTCCTCTAGCAATCACAAAACAATCTGCTGCTCCACTTTGATGTAATTGTCCAAACACCACAAATCATGAAGCAACTCAATAGAGCGCATGTGTGACATTGTATCCAACAAATCAATACCCAGATCCCACACTAAAATGTTAAACCTGCCATACAGGGTGAAGAATAATTTGACCAAACATCTGCTGTCCGTAAAAACAATCCATCATCGTAAGTATCATTACCCAGCTGTAGGCCAATAACAACATTTACAGACCCTTATCCATGAAGAACAATGATCATATATGGTCCCACATGAGAATCCATAAAACCAGATATCAAATGATGGTGCAATTCTTTTGCTGCCAATGAATTGTCAAAATGTATACCTTAAATAAGTCCCATTGTTAAGCATGAAGTATCATCACCTGAAAACCTTATATCGCTGTTAGCATCATGTGCCAAGGCTGCCACATCATGAGTATAAGGAGATATGTTATTGTAATGTTCCCATTTTTGCGCCTTCCTTAGTGCTAGTGTTTCTAGCAGGATTGGCCTGTTATTTGGGTTCCTGTAGGCTAGTGTATTCCATAGGGGACCCATACAGGGGCTTATGGAGTCATGCAAATGCTTTGTGAGCCAGTTTAGACAGCTTGGGACAGTCTCCTAGATTTAAGGGGGAATCCCTATTTTTTAGGGATTGACTGGGAATTGACTGGGATGCTTCAGGAGACCTCCAAGATCAGCCTGGGGACTTTGGTTTTAGTTTCTACTTTATAGGGGGGTTCCTAAATTTTAGGGGGAGCCTGTCAGTTAGCTTGCAGTGGTCATACATCACCCCAGAACTGGTACCATCAGACAAAACTCAGTTTGGAGTCCAAATGAGCAGGTTATGAATTATTTGGAAATAACTATATTATTTCCTAAGTTAGATATTAATCTAAGTTGCCGGTTCAGGTTCGGGTTCGAAGAACTGGTTCGCTAGTATGACAAAATTTTGAAATGGGGTTTGGGTTCGTTAGTACAAACATGTAAAAGTTATACACACACACATGTATGCAGCCTAGAAGTATGAATTAAGATTAGAGTGCCACATAGTATCATAAAAACAACAAAAGCACTATAAACTTGTAATCATAGCATCATATCTACTATCAACATCAAAATATTAAAATAATAATATTGAGTTCAAGTATCATTGTTTTGACTTTCAGCAATTGGAACTTTATACTAAATTTCAATCATCTAATGGATTATCTTAATCTTCATCATCTTCTTCTTCTTCGTCAAAGGCATTAGTTGATTATGAAACAGTGCCAATGCCAATGGGATCAGCTGCACCAATAACATTCTCTCTTTCCAAGTCCTCAAATGCTTATTACCATTTCACTGTACAGAGAGCTTGTTTGTTTGTAACATCCTACTTGAAAAATGTTATAAAAGTAGCTTGCAACTCCCTTCACCTATTGAAGATATTGTTTAATGTTTAAAATATAATTTATCACCATAGAGAGATTCCAATTAATCGGATAGGGGTCATTATCAGCAATTGGATATAAAAATTTCATTGGAAGAAATCTTGAGGGCTAGTTTAATTTGATGTTCATGTAATAAATATCTGAACTTCAGCAAATTTTATTTTGTACTGTAAAAGATCTTATTCAAATTCTGTAATATTGTTTTCTGCACTAAATTATAGAATGTTTCTCAATGGAACTGTACCTGGTTCGCACTTGGTCTGCCTGGGTCTGCCCTGGTTCAACCTAGGTTCGGCCTGGACAAACCAGCCTGCCTGGGTTCAAACCCTGGTTGATCTGGGACTAGGACCAAGGACCGGTTTGAAATTCGCTTGGTCCAGAGGGCCAGGGGCCGAACTGGGTAACTTAGATTTTAATAAAATAATAATAAATAATAATAAAAAGGGGGTCATGGGCACATTTCCCTAGGAAAAAAAGTTGAAGGTTATAACTTAAAATGTGTTTTTTATTGTCTCATGGAGGATAACCCTCAATGGTTGATTATTAGAAGGAAGTTGGCAATTTTATAAAGTTTATGAAATTTAATAAGAATTTTGCCCTAGAAAGGTCAAACTTTCTTTGAGGGAAAGAGCAAAAGCAAATAAAAGAAAGAATTGGGAGCCATTTTGGATATGCAGGTTTATTTTTCTATTTGGCATTTTGGTGGAGGAGCTCTGTGAGGGTTTCTACAACACTAGATCTTCTAGGAATGAAAACTTCTGGAGGAAATTTGGAGTTGGACGTAGCCCCAACTCTTCAGAGTGATAGGAAACAATATAGATCAGTATTGGCTTCAATTTGGTATCAAATTCAGTGGGGGATATTGTCATATCAGATTGATCTCAAGTAGAACTTATATTTGAATGCAGATTTGAAGCTTTTTGGGCAGCAAATTAAATAAGCTATGGGTTTCTAGCTCAGCCGTACATCACCAGGAAAGTGGGTGATCATTCTTTTGGTGTCTCCACCCAGCCATACCCCCTGGGACAAAAATTAAACACCAAATCTTCAGTTCAGTGGGGTTAATGACAGCAAGTCACTTCTTTCAGAATCTCCAGGGAAGCCGTACATTCCCAGCTAGGGCACATGCCAACATTTGCTGAAGGACATACTTTGTAATTGCAGATCAAGGGAAATCAGACCCTTCTTGTGGACACCATTGTCAGTTAGAGACAACAGTGAAAGAATTCAGTGGTTGGCTGAAGTAGATTTTCCTCATACTTAATGCTGATGTACAGATCTGTGTTGCACATGCCTGGTACAGTTATAACAGCATTATTTTCAATTAAATCAGATTTAGTCTATTCATTTGGTGTTAAGTAGATTTGGTTCCAATTGATGTTAAGCTCTATTTTGATTATTTCTTTCAGTATCTGTTGATTTCCTAGCATTTGCAAAAATCTTTTCAAAAACACAAAAAAATCATAAAACCCTCAAAAACCAAAAAATCAGAATTTTGCAGAGTTGCATTTCGGGGGTGGTTTTTGCAGTGGTATCAGAGCACAAGTTCACCTTGCCATCCTATTGGGTAGTGGTTTTTGGTTGCATATCAGAGTTCAGAAGAATGTCTACAACAAATAGGTCTATATGTGAGTTAATGGAAGGATTGAATAATTTGATGAAATACCCAAATAGTAAAGGGTATGTTAAGACATTGACAAAACTGGAAAAAGATGAATGTGAGACAACACAGGATGTCACTTTGGTCGTACAAGCATCGACAGTGAATGAGGTTGTGCATGATGAGTTACCTAATGTTTCTTATGGAGCTAGTGACAATGTTGAGTGCACTCACGTGCTTTCAGAGGAAGAGCAGATGAAGATTGAAGAAGATACTGTCATTGGGATTATAGAACTAGCTATGATAGATCAGCCACAAGGAGGTATGAATTCATTTGCTTCCCCTCTAATTGAGCCTAGTATTGTTTCATCACCTTCACCTCATCTTGTCAAGGAATCAAACCATAGTTCGGGAATTGTTGAGTTAGATGGTGTTCATAACCAGGGATGTATGGCAAATAAAGGAAGTGAGGTCTTGGCATTAAAGGATAGTAGTCTGCATGAACACCTAACTTGCAGCCACATGAGTCCAAATCAGTTTAGTGCTCAACTTGATTCATTTCTTAATTTTGCACTTGTTGATATCCATCCTCTCTTAGGAGGAAAGATGATGAGGATTGAGGGGGATAACATAGTTAATCCTACAAGGAGGAAGGATATGTTTGATTGGCATGATAGCTGTTCTGACTCTCTTTATTGGGACAACAGTCTTTGGGTTTCAGGTGGTCATAGTTTGGCAACTTCTGTTCCATCGGATGCTAGTGTGGAGTTGTCCTCTTGGGCTGACAGTCCTTTGGGAGTAAGAGATGAAGTCTTATTTGTGTATTTAGAACATGAGGAGAAAGATAATGCTGAAAAACATGATAAAGGTAAGTTCTGATTGTCAGATTTGTAACAGCAGTTCTCTTCCTTTAAGCAAACTTGGGGCAGAAGCCTATGATTATATCTCTGAAGGCAATCTTGGGAGGTATCTATCTGCACGTGGTTTCACTCGCTATGTTGTACTACCAAGACATATGATGAGAAGTGAAGTACCATATGGTCTACAATGTTTGTCACCATATCTTGGTTTTATGACAACATCATTTCTTCATCATATTTGGAGAGGATATGTAATATATGAAGGAAACATCATGGACCATGTTGAAGGGAGCAGTATATCATGTTTGTACCATTGGGTTGGAGCTCTCACATTGGTGATTGATGGTTATTTTATACTCCTGATTACAAAGATTTCAGTTTGGTCTTTAGGGACAACAACTGAATGGATGATTGTGGAAGTTTGGGTCCATCTATTCTTTGTTAGAGATTGGTACAGTGTTGAGATTTCATCTTCTCCTACCATTGGATATATTAGTTGCATCATTGCTAGCGAGGTTCTCAAAAGGATGGATGTTGTTCTAATTTATATCAACAACATAGGGTGGAGTGGTATGTTAGCTTACACTCATTTGGTGGATATTTCTTATATCGTTATGTTAGTATACCAGTGTAGGCAAAGCGTTAATGATGTTCTTATGATGAGACACATTTATCTCCTCACCTTCAGTGTGGGTGACATAATGAATTTTGATTCCGGCATCGACAAATTCAGTGCACTATTTCTTTGAGATCTAGAGGAGTTGCTTCACAAGTTAGGACATAGTGTTATGAGAGTGGCAGTTACTTCCCAAGGATGACTTGTGACTTTGAGGTCATTCTTGGTTGCAGTTTGGATCAGTTTGTTGATTGGAGGTTGTACTGGCATTGCTTGAGGACATGCAATCTTTGGGGAGGGTGGACTGTAATGTCCCCATTTTTGTGCCTTAGTGCTAGCGTTTTTAGTAGGATTGGTCCATTATTCGGGTTCCCATAGGCCAGTGTATTGCATAGGGGACTCATATAGCGGCTTATGGAGTCACGTAGGGGCTTTGTGAGCCAATTTGGACAATCTCCTAGATTTAAGGGGGAGTCCCAATTTTTTAGGGATTGATTGAGAGTTGACAAAGACACTTTAGAGACCTCCAAGATTAGCCTAGGGACTTTGGTTGCAGTTCCTACTTTTTAGGAGGGCTTCCTAAATTTTAGGGGGAGACTGTCAATAAGCTTGCAGTGGTCAGACATCACCCCTGGATTGGTACCATTAGACAAAACTCAGTTCACAGTCTAGATGAGTAGGTTATGAGTTATTTGGGAATAATTGTATCATTTCCTAAGTTAGATTTTAATAAAATAGTAATTAAGTGATTTATTATAGTCACTTTATAATATAATAATAGAATATAATAAAAAGGGGGTCATGGGCGCATTTCCCTAGGAAATAAAGTTTAAGGTTATAACTTTAAATGCGTTTTTTATTGTCTCGTGGAGAAATAACCCTCAATGGCTGATTATTAGATGGAAGTTGGCAATTTTATTAAGTTTATGAAATTTAATAAGAATTTTGCCCTTAGAAAGTTTGAATTTTCCTAGAGGGAAAGAGCAAAAGCAAATTAAAGGAGAATTGGGAGCCATTTTGGATATGTAGGTTTATTTTTCTACTTGGCATTTTGGTGGAGAAGCTTTGTGAGGGTTTCTTCAGCAATAGATCTTCCAGGAACAAAAACTTCTGGAGGAAATTTTGAGTTGGATGTAGCCCCAACTCTTCAGGGTGACAGGAAACAGTATAGATCAGTATTGGCTTCAGTTTGGTATCAAATTCAGTGATCAAGAATCTATAATAGTCAGAGGACTAGGAATCATGAATGCCTTTTGGGCCCTGTGTAAAACATGAGTAAGTGACAACTTCCAAATGATTATCACTTGTATATGTAAGAGTTATTGAAAGGTGACTATCTTACAATAACTTGACTTTCTATTGTGATAGACATCACGTGATGGCTGAAACAGATCACAATAGATGATTTCCTGCATGGTGGATTTAGTTCCTTAAACAAACCATTGACCTTCTATTGTGATAGACATCGTGTGATGGCTGAAACAGATCACAATAGATGATTTCCTGCATTGTGGATTCAGTTCCTTAAACAAACCATTGACCTTCTATTGTGATAGACATTGTGTGATGGCTGAAACAGATCACAATAGATGATTTCCTGCATAGTGGATTCAGTTCCTTAAATAGACCATTGACCTTCTATTGTGATAGACATCGTGTGATGGCTGAAACAGACCACAATAGATGATTTCCTGCATGGTGGATTCAGCTCCTTAAACAAACCATTGACCTTCTATTGTGATAGACATCGTGTGATGGCTGAAACATATCACAATAGATGATTTCTTGCATGGTGGATTCAGTTCCTTAAACAGACCATTGACCTTCTATTGTGATAGACATTGTGTGATGGCTGAAACAAATCACAATAGATGTTTTCCTGCATGGTGGATTTAGTTCCTTAAATAGACCATTGACCTTCTATTGTGATAGACATTGTGTGATGGTTGAAACAGATCACAATAGATGATGCCTTGCATTAAGGATACATTACCTATGAAATTTTTTGAGTTATGGTGAATATCACGAGACTTGATATTCTTGGTCAGACCATATCTTTGATATCATATTGAGGTGATATCTAAAATATTTTTTGAGTTATGGTGAATATCATGAGACTTGATATTCTTGGTCAAACCATATCTCTGATATCATATTGAGGTGATATCTAAAACATTTTTGAGTTATGGTGAATATCACGAGACTTGATATTCTTGGTTAGACCATATCTTTGATATCATATTGAGGTGATATCTAAAACATTTTTGAGTTATGGTGAATATCACGAGACTTGATATTCTTGCCCAGACCATATCTTTGATATCATATTGAGGTGATATCTAAAATATTTTTTGAGTTATGGTGAATATCATGAGACTTGATATTCTTGGTCAGACCATATCTTTGATATCTTGTTGAGGTGATATCTAAAATATTTGTTGAGTACCTGGTGGACATCATGAGACTTAATGTTAGTAGGCCAATACTCTGAGTACATGGTGAATATCATGTGACTTGATATTCTATGGCTATTACTCCTAATATCATGAGATGATATTCTTATGAATCTATGAGTTATGGTGAATATCATGCGACTTGATATTCCTAGTTAGACCATATCTATGATATCACGGTAAATGATATCTTTTGATCCTAATCATGTGTTTAATCTTCCTTGGCTAAGAGGGAGTGTTGATGTCTTGTAGCTTCAGTCGGATAAACACTATGAATCAATACTAGTGAAGATATGTATATAAATATTTAGTATATATGAGATGTGTATATATACTTAAATATATATATATATATTATTATGTAAATATTAGAGAAATTAATATAATACTCAAGAGATATTATATATATATATATATATATATATATATATATATATATATATATATATATATATATATATATATATATATATATAATCATAATTGTCATTATATTAATTACATAATAATGAATAGACATCATGGGACATGTCTCTTCTTGGCTAATTCTCAATATAAATGCAAGAGATTGTTGCATTTGGAAAACACATACAATCAGATAGTGCTATTACATTTGCAACGATCCTAAAAAACCTTAACAATAAGTAATCATTATTTGACATCTTGAAAAGTAGTCAATAGTCAATCTTTGTGTTTTGTATTGTTGTATGCTACTGTTACTGTAGACAATAATTTAACAACATTATTGCATCTCATCTTTCGATTCATTTTGTGAGTTTGGGGCTTTACACTTGACAATTGCATCTGCTTGATAGTTTTTTTGCATACCTTGCAATCACGACATACAATGAAACCATATTTCTTTGACCTAGTTTGTCAAACCACGATTGCAATATTGCAAAAAATATCTCAATCAAATTTGATTGGCAAAGGTAAAGCCAAACTCGAAAAATGCATCAAAAGATGGGATATAATAATGTTTTTAAACTATTGTTTGTAACTTTGTAGTAACACTGGCATACATCAATACATAACCCAAAGATTAACTATTGATTACCTTGCCATAACATGAAACCACATCTGTTTGTCGTATTCTATCAAATAGTTCACATGTCTTGTCTTGCTACAACATATTGGATACATGTCTCTAGAAGCATTTCCAACTATAATATATTACAAAAAACTCTATTACGTAATGCTTTGTTAGTTCATTCCATAGCATGGAACTATAGTTGTGAGCATTTGTTGATGCATAACTTTGGTTTCAGCCAATCAAAAATGTTAGATGTTAAATTATAGCTTCGATCTGATTGACTTATATATATATATATATATATATATATATATATATTAATTAGAATGGATTATATTGATCAGATTCCATATGCTAGAATGAATCGACTTTAGTTGATTGCATATAATATATTTAACATGTATTGGATCGGATTCCTTATGTTCGATAAACTGTCATTGCAAATGAAATCGACCATAGTTGATACCGATATAATGGTGATTATCTGTTACGATAACTATCGTATGATAGTTATCATAACACATATATTAGATATGTGTTACGATAACTATCATACGATAATTATGCGTAACACCATACACTGCCAAGGGTTACATATATAAACAGCGCTTAATGAAAGGGCATGTCTATGTAGAGACATGACTCTTATATCACATATATATACTATTGTATGTGCTGTGGAAAAAACATCAATCACAGTGTGCATGTTATTACCACAGCAACATACAAAGTACATATCTCTGCATTTATAATTCAGTAAATATATAATTACATATATATCTTCTTAAGATAATAATTGTGAATAACACAAATAAAGAACATTGAATTCTCTCTATTAAAGATCTCTAATCCTAACAGATGTTTCTTCATCAAATTCCACTTCAGTGTTTGTAATTTTTCAATAATTAAAGCTACACAAAATACTTGTTCGTTGGTTTAACCCGCCTCCTATTTGCATTCGCTACTTGGTTGTGTAGCAAATCTATGATTGACAAAAGGGAAGTTGCTCGATGGAAATAAGGAAAAGTGCTATTACGTGACAAGCAACTAATGAAAAAAAATAATACCACATGATGGTTTAGGGTTGTTTTTTTCGTTTTTCATTTTTTGTGCCCGAGATGCCACAATTTAGGGATTTTTGAAGGAGGTGGAAGGAAATGCTGGTAGGACGTTTCTTGCATTTCAAGATGTCTCCATACTTGTTTTTGGTACGAGAAATGTGTTCTAGTCCCCAAGATGTGTCCTGTGGGATTGGAGACGTATCTCCTCGAAACATTGCTAATGCTTTGCAATTTTTTACATAAAACTTGGCATGGATTTCAATTATCTTTGCCACTCCAATTGTGTGCCTTCATGCTGCCATGCTCCATCCTGTGGGATTGGAGACGTATCTCCTTGAAACATTGCTAATGCTTTGCAATTTTTTACATAAAACTTGGCATGGATTTCAATTATCTTTGCCACTCCAATTGTGTGCCTTCGTGCTGCCATGCTCCAACTCTTATCCTTTGTTGGAGTAATTAAGACATTATCTAATTATGTCCTCTATTCAATTAAGCTAAACTTAGGAGTTCTTTTTATTTTTTATTAGATCGAACTGAACTTAGCACATATTGTCTCATTCACTATGATGTGGACACTTGTCAAGCTCTTGTTCTATCTTTCTCTAAGGTTTATTCTGGGGTTGCAGTCATTCTTTCTATAAGGATTCATCGTATTACTTTGTATCATTAACCTTTTGTGCATCAATACAATTCTTAGGTTGTTGAGCAAATCTCTCTTGCTTGATCTCATTTTGTACAATTCTTAGGTTGTTTTGCTTGAAAGTGATACATGGGCTCGTGGGGTTGAACAAATAGCTCCAACTTAGTATCAGTGTTCCAGATCTGTTAGGTTCCTATTCAAAATTTGAGAATTCCAGCCTTGAGCAATCTTTCGGTGCACTCTAGGTTCAATATAGCCCCACCATTATGTTCAAAACCACCAAAAACATAAAGATCAACTATCTATTTGTTGAGAAGTTGGAAAAAAACTGAAAAACTTTGGTGGTAGGATCGCTTGCATTGGGATCCATGTCATCTCGCTGCAATTTTTTATTGTGTGCACAGGTACAAATTTTTTTGTTATTGGGTTTTGAAATTTTTTCCCTCAAAATCAATATATATATATATATATATATTTTTTTTTTCTGTTTCTGGTTTATAGCCTTTACTTCTCCCAGAAAATTAAAAAAAATAGGCTGATTAAGCTTCAAAAAACAAAAAAAACAAAAAATATCTCTGGTTTTTCTAATTTATATATATATATATATATTTTCTGTTTCTGGTTTATAGCCTTTACTTATCCCAGAAAATTAAAAAAAATAGGCTGATTAAGCTTCAAAAAACAAAAAAAACAAAAAATATCTCTGGTTTTTCTAATTTTTCCAGAAATTTGCTTTTCCAAAAAGCCCACGTTGCTGCAAAAATTAAAAAAATCATAAGAGCAATTCAGTAAAATCTTAAAACATATTGCATGTTTTTTGGGCATTAAAAAAGCAAAAGCAAAGTTTTTTTTTAATAGAAAATCATTAAAAAATCAGAAGGCATTCAAAAGCTTTAATTCAGGGGCTTTATTTTCCCTAGAAAATCCAAAACAATAGGCCCATTAATCTTCAAAAAGCAAAAACAAAAAATTATCTCTGTTTTTTTTAAATTTGTTTTTCCAAGAAGTCTACGTTGCTGCAAAAATTAGAAATGTCAAAAAGCAATTCAATAAAAAAAATTGTATATTTTTTGTGCATTACAAAAAGCAAAGGCAAAGTTTCCTGAATAGAAAATCATTATATTTTTTTTTGAAGGCATTCAAAAGCCTTAGTTCAGGGGCATGCACAGCCTTTCCAAGACACGTGTCCCGTTTTCCAGGTTAATGCACTCTACCACTCTCCTCATGTGCTGCTCTTGTCACGGGTGCCATACCATCACATGCAAAGTTTGACTCTTGGGTGCCCACAGGCAAATATTCCCCTTAAACTTTAGAACTTTTTGTCACATGAAAAGGTTTTTCTTCTTTTTTCCAGCCACTATTTTTTTCAGGGAAGGATTATTTCGGCACCAGAGAGCATATTCTAGCAGTGACTTTTCTTGGTGCCTGGAATATTCCAGGAGTATTCTCTGTGATGGCAGAGACACGTGTACCAGTGGCCCCTAGTCCCTTTTTTGTTTTGGCCATAACTTCTGCATACAGCATTGAAAATGGACTAATGAGATATCGTCGGAAGCTAGTTTCGAGCACTTTCTGGCTGTAGTGGTCTCATCTTCAGAATTTCCTCTAGATTGGTGTTATATTCAGTCAAAGTCAAAACTTCAGGATCTGCTTCTGAGCTCATATCTTCACCAATATCTCTGATTTTCGTGATTCTTGCGGCTTTGGAAAGGTGACTAAGAGCTCTTCAGATCTATACATGCACTTTTTCTAGATATTGCTCTATGTACATTTTATTCAATTTTTTGTGTTTTCACATACTAAATAATTAATTAGATGGTTTCTCACTTGGAACCAATTTGTTTGTGGGAGAGGACTTTATTTGATATGCTTTACATGTGCTGAGGTTTTTGGGTCATGATTATTTTATTTCGACAAATTACATGGTTTCTTTTGTTCATCCCATTGTTTCTATCTTGGCAAAGGGTAATCATGAGTCTTGGCTAAATGACATATTGATAAACCTCAGGTAATTAGATCTTTTGCCTTGTTTGTGTGGACTCATGCCTGAACCGACCACACGGAGAGGTAGATTAGCTTGGGGCAATATCATGGTCTATGTTGTGGGAGTTATTTTCTCTAGTGTTGATCATGACACTACATGGGCTTTATCAAACCTTGAGTGTCTTCGCACATTTTTGACTAGACTTTTGGGAAATGCATGGAGACCTTCATATCTCGCCCTTCATATTGTCTTATTTCCCTTGCACATGTAGATTGTATACTCTATGATGATGATACTTTGGAGGATCTTGAGTATATCATAGGTCTTGCATGTCTTTGTTAGCCGGAAAGACTACCTTATTGTATGTACGGGTTATTATATTAATAAAGTATTATGTTATTCTCGATCGTTAGTGACCGAGAGGTTAGACAGTTACGTCACGACGTTTCGGTCGTGGCCCTTCGGGTAGTTTATATACCCTCTCGGAGGATGGACACAGGAGATATTGTGGTATGAACCTTATGATGTAAATGTACTTGCCAGTCTGGAATGATTAATGAAAGTATTTATTATTCTCTGATATATTTTGTGTTTATTATATATCCTGTACTATGTCTATGCAATACTAAGTTTACCCCAGCGGGCAAACATCTGGCGCCGTTGCCAAACAAATCTGGCAAGTGACGGAATGAGTGAACGAATGGGAATACCATTGGAAAAGAATATCAATTGATAATTGAATAGAATTTATGCCTAATCAATTGAATAAAAATAGAAATTTAAAGAAGGAACTTGAAGAAGAACAAGTCGCTAGAATTGCCGTACTCGCACAATAGCAAGCCGAGTGAAGGGAGAGATTTAGAAGACGCGATGAAGGAGTACCGAAGGGAGTAAGTGAAGGCGAGCATCTAGAGGAATCTAACTGGGAGGCCGGAAGAAGTGACGAGGACCGCCTGGAGGAAACAAGGAGCTTGTTCGGGTCCTTAACCTTAACCCCACGGATGGAAGCAAGAGAAGCCTGAAGGAAGGAAGAAGAGGAAGCCACATGGAGGGAGGCTCAGGATACTGTTGCCGCCGAGAGTGTCGAAGTGACAGAGGGGCACGGGGATCACAGTAGCCCACCAGGCTTGGACAGTTCCAGTAGTTTGGGGACATCAAGCGGTACGGTACCGAACAATTTCGGAGGACCGACGCCGGCAGTACCATCCCAACCTGTAACACAACCGGTGCTACAAACACAGTCGGCAGCTAGAAAAGTAAACATGGCGACTAACAAAGAAAAGTTGCCAAAATTCCATGGTGATGGGAAGGAAGATCCAATACGGCATTGTCGTACATGCAAGACAATTTGGTCGGCGAATGGAGTCGTCGACCACACAGAATGGGTAAAACAGTTTTCGGCCACACTGAGAGGGGTAGCCATCGACTGGTACTCCGATGTGGACAAAACAAAGGTGACCACTTGGGTCGAACTCAAGACAGAATTCTAGGAGTTTCGACTCCTGAGGGATGACAATGAAATTGTTTCCTAGATATACGGTACCAAACAAGGTAAGAAAGAGACTGTGTGGGCTTATAGTTGCCGACTGAAGGAGTTAGTCGGAAAAATGGATAGCCAGCCATCGGATGGCCTGAAGAAAAGATGGTTTGTGGAGGGCCTGAAAGCTAACCTACGGAGGAAAATGAAGATAGTGCCCTCCACCTCATACGTAGACGCCTATAACCGGGCGATGGACTTGGAGAGCGAACAGAAGACCTCCAAGAAGAAAAGAAGCAAGTCCTCTTCCAACGAAGATGACACTTCGGACGATGACAGTAGCAGTGAGGGTGAGTTGAAGAGAAAAGTCAGGGCACTCCAAAAAGACATGGAGAGAATGATGAAGGAGTTCAAGACCATGAAAGGGGGTACCAGCAAGGGGGAAGTTGACATATGGTGTACGGACTGCAAGGCGAGCGGCCATACAACGGGGTCGTGTCCTAAAAAGACATTTTGTGACATTTGCTAGATCATGGGCATTCCACCAAGGAATGCCCATACAACATGAAGGTGAGGAATCAATAAGTGCTATTTACCCAAGAGCAACCATCTACATCGGGGGCAGAGACTAACAATTATGCATCCTCGGGGGGGTACGGAGACAACCGATGCGGTGGCAGAAGGGGCAATAACAATGCCAACACGAGTCGAATACAATATGACTCCAAGGGTCAGTCGATGATCCAATGC
This sequence comes from Chamaecyparis obtusa, assembly GCA_027943335.1. NCBI lineage: Eukaryota > Viridiplantae > Streptophyta > Pinopsida > Cupressales > Cupressaceae > Chamaecyparis > Chamaecyparis obtusa. The sequence continues at coordinate 662,816 of BSBK01005330.1, forward strand.
CGAGCTTGCAATCAGTGGGACCACTTTGCAAGGGACTGCGACAAGGGCGACGACCCGCAGAAGCTATGCCGCTGGTGTGGTCTTGGCAACCACGAGGATGCCAACTGCCCAAAATCCGGGGTCAACTTGCTCAACATCGAGGGAACGAGAAGTGACGAGGTGGTACTAGCCATCACACGGTCACAAGCAAAACAAGCGACACGGGCGGATAAGGAAGAAATAGAGAAGGCGATGAAGGCACCAAAAGAAAGATGGGAGATGGCTACCACCTCAGGCCGAAGGGAGGCAGAACAAAATATTCTGAGACAAATGTTACAATTAGAGGTACTGGTGAAACTCCAAGACCTCTTGCACACCATGCCTCACTTGGGAACGACATTGTTGGAGAACTTGGCCACGCAGCTGAATACCACACGTACGAACATCCCTAGAGGGTCTGCAACGGACCCGATGATACTTGCTGTAAACAACGGAAGGTACCCGACAGTCGTTGAGATGGGCATCCTTGGCACCACCCTAACAGACACTATAGTGGACGGAGGGTCAGGAGTGAACGTCCTTCCGGAGGCAACGTGGAAAAAACTAGGATTGCCCACCTTGTGGCCACCAACCTTCAACTTACTGGGTGCAGATCAGCAGGGTATCAAACCACTCGGGACGCTGATGGCACAACTGGTCACGGTCGGTACACAACCATTTGTACTCGACTTTGTCGTCATTCCACTGAAGTAGAAATGCTATGACGCCATACTGGGTAGAGGATGGTTAGTAACAGCGGAAGCGACCCATAATTGGAAAAGGAATACCCTTTCGATGGAGAGTGGAGGAAAAAAGTTCACAATTGATCTCCATACCCAGTTGGTGAGTGAGGAGATAGCTTCCTCCTTTGAATCTGACTCCGAAGGAGAAAATGATCGAAGAGATGAAGGAAGGGACGGAATGGAACCGAATAGTGAAGGCGTGCTAAGATTGGGAGAATACGTAGAGGATGATGCAAATTCACTTAACGGTCTCTTCCACTGGCAAATAGAGGATTATGAACTCTTCCGACTAGCATGTAATGTACTAAGTATTGAGGAGGTGCCGGAAGCATCTCCATTCGAGTACGGTGAATACAACGAAGGGGATGCGAAAGTAAGCGAAGTCCCGATGCATAAATTTGATGAGCGAAACCCCCTGAGGTATAAGAAGGAAGAGGAACCTAAGATCATTTCTGTTCGCGACGATTGAAATCCTGTGTGGAAGACTGCAGCCTTAAAAATCTTTATTCTCCTTATTATGTACGGGAAGGAGGCCGTGGTCCCTGTAGAATTTATGGTTCCAAGCCTTTGGATCGCCATCGAAAACAGACTCGGCGATAGGGAAAGCTTGAGGGAACGACTGCACACTCTAAAGAATGAGATTAAGCAAGGAGAATTTCAGGAAGTTGGCTACGACACGGCTGTCAAGTTGTGGACTCTCGACGAACTAGGATACATGAGGCCATCAACGGGTCCAAATTGAGACCTTACCCGGACCTGAGTGGAGGGATAGAGCACCCGAGAAGTTGGAAAAGGCCTTGAGAGGTTAGGCAGGCGACCCAAGAGTCGTCCAGACGGGTGATCGAAGAAGCATCCGGATAGTAAATTGGAAAAAAAAAGGGAAAAAAGAAAAAGAAAAAAAGAAACAACCGAAGTGCACCGTACAGCCGTACGGCCAAAAAGAGAGGAAGACAGACGATCGTATGGTCTATAGGAAAAAAGAAAAGCCACCGTACGGCGATTGGCCATACGACACACAAGTTAACCCGTACGATCAATTCACTATGCGGAAAACGAGAAGCCAGGGTCGTACGCACAAGGGAAAAGAAGAGCAAAGTCACCGTATGGCTAGAATGACATTTAAAGCACCGTACGGCTCCCACTACTTGCTCAGTCAGGGACCCACTGTTCGGAGGTAGACGTAGCCCGCGAACCAAGGCAGAACTTACCGTACGGAAGTTAGCCATACGACGCCCAAAGAACACCCACCGTACGGCAAGCAAAAAATGGAAGGTAAAAATGGCACCGTATGACTTATAATTTCCAATTTCCCGCCATACGGCAAGGAGGAATAATGCGCAACAACAAAGAAAAATCTAGCATTCCTACTGTACGACCGTACGGAAGAAGAGAGCATTGGAGGATAAAACCCGTATGGTGACATGAGAGAAATAAAAGTACGGCCACAAAAAGTTAAGTGTTTTAAGGACATTCGTACGAGCACGGTTTTTTAGGACTGTCTTATTGTTTTGTACTATCTGAGAGGAAGGCAGTACGGTGACCAAAACACACAAGAAGACCATACAAGGAGCAGTTCGTACGACAGGGAAAAGGGAAATAAGTAAGAAAAAGTGTCCAATATTAGAATGGAAGAATACAGTTATTGACGACAAGGACTGGCAGCAGCGAGAGGAGAAGGTTCTAAAGAAAAAAAAAACGACGACAAATAAAAACAGTTCACAGTGAATAACATGTGGTACCAAAGGGAAGGACAGAAGCAGGTAGTGAGGAAAACATAAGCGGTTGGTAGAAAGAGTATTGGATTGGAAGAAAATCACAAAAATGGTGTGTTCCATGGACTTTGGTGTGGGTTTGAGGGTGCTAATTTGGTCTTGGCGGTGGGGGTGTTGCCCCTCGACCCCGCTGGGGGTGTTGCCCCCTAGACCTCCAGTCAATTAAGTTATCAGCCTTTGGGGAGTGTGACCAGTTGATGAGACCCGGAGCTGTTGCAGGCATGGAGTGTTTGCATGCCGGAGCTGGAGAGAGCACTGGAGCAAGCCTTTCGAGAGGGGTACTATGCTTTGAGGCATTCAGAGTAGGTGTTGGCTGGACGTGAGACTGTCTTGGTGGATGCATAGAGAGCTCGGGAGGAGTTGACCACCCGGTTGAAGGCAGTAGAGCGACACTTGGCTCAGCGTACCCCAGAGTTGGAAGCAGAGAAGGCGGCATGGGTGGCTGTCGAGGTTAGATTGGCTCGGGAGACAGTATTGTTTGAACAAGAGTTAGTGGAGGCTACAGCTGAAAAGTATGTTTTGGAGACAAGTTTGGTGCAGGCACGGGAGGAATGTGATGTGTTGGAAAAAGACCTACTGGACGCAGCATTGATGGGGAGGGTGGCACTTCAGCTTGTTTAGGGATGCCCCTCCACCCCTTCTCAGTGATTTTCTTATTCTATGTGGTGTCTTTCATCTCCCTTTTGTTGTGAGTCGCCGGAGACGACTTTCTTTTTGGGGGGGATGATGTTAGCCAGAAAGACTACCTTATTGTATGTACGGGTTATTATATTAATAAACTATTATTGTTAGTCTCAGTCGTTAGTGACCGAGAGGTTAGATAGTTACGTCACGACGTTTCGGTTGTGGCCCTTCAGGTAGTTTATATACCCTCTCGGAGGATGGACACGGGAGATATTGTGGTATGAACCTTATGATGTAAATGTACTTGCCAGTTTGGAATGATTAATGAAAGTATTTATTATTCTCTGATATATTTTGTGTTTATTATATTTCTTGTACTATGTCTGTGCAATACTAAGTTTACCCCAGCGGGCAAATAGTCTTGATGGATTAGAGTCTTGTCTTCTAGTTCCTACTCCTCACATTCAGACACCATCTCAATCTTCACCAACTTTTGTTGTTCCCAATGACCTTGGCATCGGCACACACATGAACCTCATTGATTTAGTGCAAAAGGACATTGTTCTTCCAAACACAACTCTTTGGGATTCATATGTTATAGACATATCATCCTTGTTTGTGGAGTCTCATATTGCAAATTTGCAAGATTATCTAGAGGACATTCATCTCCTTTTTGTTGACATCCTCATCAGTGTTGTCATTGTCCATGGAGCTTGTTCTACGTTAGTCTCTGCACAGTTCTGAGATGTCACCTAATTTGATTGGGCATGTATCTTATTGGTTTGTGGCATCATCATCCTTCATGGACATGACAACATTTGAGCAGTTTCTAGAGGCATACACTATTTGTATTTTGATTCCTACTTCTAGTATATGGGAGTTAGTTTTCTTATTTCTAGTGGATTTGTTTCTTCCTAAGGGGAGAAATGTTGTTTATAGGTAGGGAATTGTATATTGTCATCATTGGCATAAGAGCTACTTCATTGAGGGATTCATATCTTCATTTTCTCTCTCCTATGAGGCGGGACATTGATTGTACTATTGTGACAAAAGTAGTCCTTGGGGAATGATATTGTGTCCTTTTCTTCTTTCACTAGTGCAGTTATTTCAGTTTCTCGCTTTTGGAGAGAAGTTTTTTCCCATGCGGTTTTCTCCTTTTCCCTGGTTGTGAGAGATTGCATTGGTTTGTACATTGGTACCTAATCAAGCATTGTTGTTAGGACCCATTCATGCATTCATCATTAGCGCTTTAGCTTATCCCTATGTTTATCTTGGGGTGGGGGGGGAGGGGTGGGTGGTTGGGTAATTAGGACATTTTGGGTGATTAGGATATTATCTAAGTAACTATCTACTTAGGTCTTTTATTTCTTGATTCACTTAAGCTAAAATTAGGAGTTCTTTTTATCTTTTATTAGATTGAGCTTTATATAGCACTTGTTGTCTCATTTGTTATGGTGTGGACACTTGTCAACCTGTCTTTCAATCTTCCTCAAGGGTTCAGTCTAGGGTCGCATTCATCCTTTCTACAAGGAATCATTGTATTCATCTGTATTATTAATCTTTTGTACATCAATACAATTCTCAGGTTGTTGAACAAATCTATCTTGCTTCATCTCCTTTTGTGATAGGTGTTTTGCTTGCAGGCAATTCATGGGCTTGTGGGGTCGAACAAATAACCCTGACATCCTTGGATTTGGATCTTGTGGTGTCTTTGCTATTATTGCTGACTGCTTGAAAGCCGGAGCTCATGTTACCTATTCCAATGTTCCTATGTTCTGATCTGCTCTTTATTCTCCAATCCTTCCTTGAACAACAACATTGTTTATTCTTTATTAAGGTTGCGGCAATTGTCTGTTATGCAAAATCGTTAGTAAACAAGACCATGAGATAACAAACATGTATGTGGACTAATTGAAAGATCAATAGTTGTCTTGAACTTTACTCCAGGGTTGACTAGCAAAAAGAGGTCTGCAAACAAAGTTTTGTTGGGATACCAACACAACTCAGCACCTTTTTGTTCTCCTTTTCCTCTCAATGTTAGGAAGGCAAAGTTGTCACTAGTGTTGTTTAACTGCTTGGCTTTGGCTGCACTTATGTGATCTGTGTCTTCTTCAGAGCTTTGTAGAAAATGTATGATTTTCCATCTAGGACCATCCTATATTAATTAGGCCTTCTCCACTATGTAGAATACCTAAGATGCAAGCACTTTCTGGCAAATATTACTCAATGTATGTCTTATGGAATCACATCCACCAACCTTTCTTCCTTATAATCAGAGCCTATTAAGAATTTGACTTTGTATTGCTTGTTCACCTTGAGTTCCACTTGCTTTCAGCCAACCTAGAGCATAAATATGCCAGTGGTTCACTACTTGCATCCTTAATTCATTTACTAAATTTGAGGATTTTAAATTATCCCAAGGAAAAGTCTCAAAAGTAGAGTACCTTTTTATCCCCAATCTGGAATGCAAATTTTAATATGGAATAGCTTTTGTCTGAACTGGAATTCCCTCGAATGCTTCTGTGTATCAGAATAGTGTTGGCATCCTTATTTCTTGAAGACAATTTTTAAATCTTGGTGAAACTTCCAGCTTTTTCTTCCACATGCCCTTCCTTTTCACAATGGGACATTGAGAATTGGTTATATTCTAGCATTTGTCTTTTTGGGCTGTTGCATCGACATGTTTCTGCGGTTTTTCCTTTTCTTTTTCCTTGTGCTTCTGACTTCTCTGCTGCTGTCCCTTATTCTTGTTTATGTTCTTGTGTGAAAACTCCTCCATGCCCAACTGCACTAGTGAGGTTGAGCACATGACAAATCAATATCTTGAGGATTTGCCATGAATATTGGTGTTTTTTAGATGTTTGAACAGCCCAACTATATATTTCATTACCACATCTTTTTTGTTGACATCTCTGCCTAGTTGTACTTCTGTCTTGTAGAAGTGACTGGTATCCTCCTGTACACTTTGTTCTTGATGCTGCTAGAAGTTGTGCCATTGGTTAACTTGGTCTCTTCATAATAGATGGGATGAATTTGCTTCTTTAGAAGTTTCTTCAAGTCTTCTTACTTCAAATCAGGAGCAACTTTTTGACATTCAAGGGATAACATGTAGATCTCTGACGACTTGAGCCCAACTGATGAAATTCGTTGATGAATATTAAGCTGACGAAGGCTAAAGTACACCTCCATTTGGTATCCATTTATCCAACTTCTTGGTGCTAATTTTTCTATCATACGACTGTATATCTCATCGCTTCATCCTTGATTACACCTCACATGGATGGCTCTTGTTCTGGCTCAATTTCCGCCAATTACTCTTCTTCCTCATGTTTAGGCATTCCCATTTATTAGCCAAGGGTTGCTCAAAGTTTTCTATCCAGTCTATTTTCCCTCTGTATTAGAATTTATCAAATCTTATCCAAGTCTCCAAAGCAGATTTTCTCTCCTTCTCTAGTGATTGCCTTGTCCCAATCTCAGGCTGGAACTAGATTGAATTTCCACTTGACCTTCTAAATGGCATAAATTGTCCACAACCCTATGCAGCAACTAGATTCTTGCAGCTCGGATACCACCTGATCCATAAATCATTGGATTGATAATCGTAGTCAATCAATGCTGCGTCATTAAAGTTTTTCTGTGTCAGCACTAATTCTGCTCTGTTAGCAAACTGCCCACTAGCTTTTCTCACACCCATAGCAATGTTTAATGTGAGTAAAACTAGAATTTAATAGGTATACCAATTAGCAAAATAGGGTACAAACACAGTCACATAACACAATAGTTCATCTGGAGTAAACCCAAAAGGGTAGAAAATCTCTAGAAAGCATATGCTTGTAGCATATCATTCACTATTTAGTTATCACATGGAGAAATCTGCTATTAAATGGCCTTTTGAGTTTGCACAACAATAATATGGCTCCTTATCACTTCTCTGCTTCTTCTCTGCAGAAGAACCCTGAAAAATTATTGTCCTCCTGCCAACCCAATCCACACACTGACTCTTTGATTGCCCTTCATTCCTCTCTGGCCTTGCAACGATGGGAGATGGATTGATTGCCCTAGAATGTGAACGATCAGCCTTGCATAATTGTCAAACTGTCCAAACATTCTCAGAGGAAACCTAATTGATGTGCATTTGATCTTTTATGTCTGCCAATAGAGAAAACCAAGTGATTGTTACCCATAAGATCAACACGAATTTTTCTCATCTCACCTCGCTGGCATAAAATAACATTCTACACATCACAAGCACCAAAACAAGCATGCGACAAGTAATGAAATGGCTCTTTGTTTGCACAAATATCATAATGATGTTTTAGAGCACTGCCATGATACCTACAGAAACTTTTCTCCACACATATACCTGCTATGTATTTATTGTGGCACAAAGACTGCTTCCATGGTCAAAAGAACATTTTACACAGCAAAGAGATACCTGTGCAACAAATAAGACCTTGAGCAACGACTAAGATCTTGTGCAGCAACTGAGATCTCCTTCTCTTGGTTCAATTTTAAATCAGAGGTTTAGGTGTGTCCATCAAAAAACACACAAAGAAGTGCAAACATCTGAAAAGTCTTTTGCTTTGGAACTTCACTCAAAGAAATGAAGGTGCTGAAGTAATCCCTGTACCTTTTAAAGCATCAAAAGACCAAAAAATGGGTGTAAGGTCATAAAAGTTGATCTGAACTTTCATTATAGACATCTCATTGTAAGGGTGGACCCTATTTGAAGGCATCTTATCATGATTGAATAACCAAGTATGCTTACGGCTTCATTGCAGATCTTCTCAAAGCGTGAGAGACATTGCGAAAAATTCCTGAGGAAGGAAGCATTATATCCTTAACCCTGAACTTCCTCTAGTTAGATTCTATTTGTTCTTACACGTTTATATAGGAATGCAATGCTCCTTCACCTTTCCAGTTTATGCCATAGATTCAAAATTTTCATTATCCATGTCAAGCCAAAAATCTGGTATTTGGAGCATTTTTGGCAAAGGGTCTATTGAAAAGGCTTGAATGGCCTTTGGACAGGAGGAGCCTTCCAACACCTTGCATACCGATGAAAACAAGCAGCCTCCAGCCAATCTCTATCATCTCAAAGACGAGGGGATTTGAAAAGTTTCTTGCCTGACCATTTTCTATTCAAATAAATTGGCCTTCCAATAGAAATGGTTCTTCTTTCTTCCATTAACAAGTATTGGGGTCCCAAAGCAACCCTAACAAGGCTCTTAAAAAGATTTATTCAGTTTCCCTTTGCTCAATGGGCTTTTATTACTTTTAGCTGGTCTAGAACATGCTACCCTTGCCAACTAACCATACTTAATATCTGTTAAGTCAAATTTGCTTTATATATTTATCAATGTTAGTATACAAACACAAAATTAAAAACTAGATATAAATTGCTAATTATATCTAGTATACTTGAAAATGCATTTTAGAAAATTATTAAGAATGAATACAACTTTCACATCTGGTATACTTAAAGATGCATTTTAGAAAATTATTAAGAATGAATACAACATTGTAGGATTTACAGTATTTTAAATATATATTTAAAATAATACATGATTGAAATAATTTGAATACAGTTGATGCTTGTAGATTCTTTGCAATAATATGTATATATTTTAGTCCAGTGGCATGGTGTAATGTTAAAAATGGTGCATTTATAAAAAGAGTGATCCAAGTTAAATTAGCACGTTGTAATAAGATGACTTGTAAAATGGAGGACATTTGTGTGTGTAATAACATGTCCAAATTTGGGGCCTGTTCTTTCCAGAATCTGTTAGCATTAGGTAGTGTTCCTAGTTACCTTAAATAATCTTTGTTTTCTATTTGAATTGTATTGCGAAGGTTACTAGGGGATATCATTGGGCCTCAACCTGAATGTGGCACCATACTAAGGATGGGAATTTAAGCATGTTAAGCAGGCTCATGGCTTTAACCACATTATTATGGTGCCTCATTGATAGGGAGTCCATTGAGCAAATGGTCCACCTTATCATGGGTGGGAACTGTATTTGGGACTCTGCAATAATAAACACACCCAAATATCACTACACCATTTTTTTTAATTTAGAAATTATCATTAAAAAGAATGCTAGTTTTACTCAACTTTCGTTGACAATAAACATAAACTTGAATAATGTAACTCAGGTTCTAACTATCTGGTTGTAGTTAAGTGGTGAGACACATTGAAAGAGATGCTAAGAGGAATAATGAGTTATTGAAAAAGATAAATAACCTAGATTATTTCAAAGGTTCATATAGATAAAGAATAGAATACCTTGTTATTAATTTTGGTATTGGTGCACACTTCTACACTTGTTATGAGTTTTAAATTTCTAATTATTCCCTGACATCTGCAAGCTTGATATCTTAGTCACTCCTTTTACTTGTATGTATGCAGTTGCATGTGGCTCATCTTTTAAGTTTCACAGAAAAGAATCTTTCTGGTAGTTTGTGTACTACTTTCCCTTTCAATTGAGTTATTGTTCTAGACTTTAAATGTCAATTACATTCAGAAGCATTCTTATGTTATGTTCTACAACTAGTAGACATGAAGATAGAAGATATGAGAAGAATTAAATGTTAGATAATTTCTAACTTCTAGTTGCATGGTTACACTAACTACAGTGATTATGGTACTGCATCCCTTTGTAAAGAATTCCTATTCTTGATTATTTTCTCTCTCTCTCAGGTTCAGGAGCTAGCTGAGAAAGAACCCGAAGATGGTGTTTTTCGATTGCTTCGTCAAGATGTTACTCGATTCCTTACAACTATCCTCATTGGCACAACGTACATTGTCGTCTAGTTACTCATTGCCTTTTCTTTTCATTTTTCTATTGTTAGATTTGAGTTTGATCATTAAGATCTTATCAATCTCATCTCTGTAGTGTTGTAAACATTGCGGCAACTGCACTTGTGACTGAGGCAGCAACAGCACTCTTTGGGGAAGCTGGAATCAGTGCAGCAACAGGAGTCATGACAGTAGGTGTATATTCTTAAAGAATGCACTGTTTCTAGGAAATTGAATTGTTGAAGATTTTATCTTTTTAATTTTATACCATGTGAACTTAGCTAAAGATGAATACTTTCAGAATTCTGATTTAAGTGGATGTAGTCAGATATTCTCTTTGATTGAAAAGGTATGTTTGGAACAATAAAAAGTATGATTAGAGTTGCATGTAAGATCTTCTACACATTAGTTTTTCTCTCCGTTCATACTTTGTCATGTCTATATCCTTTCTTCCATCAGTTCTCCCTTTCTTAAATGTATGTGGAGAGGAGTTGATCATCCCCAATTCTTAAATATGAATATATTACTGTCGGGCACTCCATCCTCATAAAATGTAAGTCACTAGAAGTGGGAGTTCTGATGATGGTGAAGACACTGGGGGTGAAATATTTTTAAAATACAGGATCCAGGGATTTGGCAGATTGAAAAGGTATTTATAATTGTGAAAATTAGACGTGAACTTAATCTGTCACAACGATATGGGCACAAGCACAGATATAAATGCTTTATTAAATGAAAAAATGTTTATTGTAGTAAGTGTTCCAATTCAATGTATACAAATAGATTAAATATCTATGAGGAAAGATGGTAAAAACTTAAATGTGAACAGCAAGCATTGGAGTTGAGATGAAAAGCTGAATAGTCCTTATCATCAGATTGTCTTTCCTCAATATCCAATTGACATTCCTTATGTTGGAACTACTGTGGCAATGTGAAGCAGAAGGAAGACACAAGCTCCATCTTTCTCTGGGTCATATTCCTAATTCTTTATTTGAACATAGTTCTGACAACATATAATCTCAAGCAATGGTAACTTAAAATCTCATCTATTCTATTCCATTATTTCATATACCATCATTAACATGATTACAATTTCATCAACATGTTTACAATTACATCAACCCTAACCACAAATACATTTTACATAATTACAATTACATCATCTCTCTCTTGGAGTATCTAAATACAACATCAAAGTACAAGAAATCAATAATACATAAGATAGTACATATACAAAGGAAGTCTTCCATGCTACAAGAATAAAGAACACCAAATAGAATACATCCACACACACAAAAACAGATCCACCGAACCTTGTTGGAGGAAGAATCACTACCACACAACCATGTGGAACCTTGAGGCTCACCCCACCGTGCCAAGGAGATAGACACAAGACTCCACACACCAGCAAGCCAAAACATGAACAAGGATGAAACCAAACTCTAAAGATGCAAAGGCAAGGCAAGACCTCATACAAAACAATGCAAAGGCTAACAACTACCAGAGGCAACCACAAATGACATGGAGGGGAATCTAGAATACATGCTGGAAGAGTGTCATCATATAACCTCCATCTTGGGTTACCCTGGACGGTTTCTCTGGAACCCCTGTAAGAGCCACTTCCCCACTATGCACCTAGATATTCTACCCCTTAATGCTCAAAGCAATAAAACAAGGGCATAAGCCAATCATGAAAATATGAATCATATAATTAAGCATTTATAACAGCAAATAAGATCATAAGAATCTGGTTTAGGAACCCCTTTTACATGCCTCTCACATAGGCAAGACCTAAACCCCCAAACTAAGAGCATATTTGAATATAGGATTACAAAACGGAATCATGATTCATGTGAACCATAAAACCAACATCAATCTGATCACACAACGTAGAAGATTGATAAAACAAAGAGTATATCAGATTCCTAAGCCTTTGGTATGCCCTTAAGTATCAAAACAGGTCAAAACCCCAATTGGGGAAGCAAACAATGCAACTGTCAAGCATTCATTGCAATTGAAGATCCTGCAATGCAATTGAAGCTCTTTCAATGCAATTGACTGGTAATTTAGAGACTATGCAATGCAGATGACTGTCAGAACTTGGGACTACAAATTGGGCATCCATTTGCCTCTAGAAACGAAATCAGGTGGGGACCCATTTGAGATCTCTTTGATTTCCTTCCTGACATGAACCCAATCAAATCAATCCCTAAACCCTAGAACGGAAAATGAATGTTTCTCTAAAAACAGTTTATAGGAAAACTGAAAGAAAACAGGGTAAAAGTATCGATTCAAACTAACACTTTCAGATTCTCAATAACATAGTACAGATTCATTATGGTATTCTAAGCTCAATACATTTTGAAAATCATGCACAAACAAGATATATATAAATATAAGAGGGATTCAATCCCTACCTCGAAACCTATGAAGATCAAAGGTGAATGAAGGAGAAAGAGAGAACCAATGTGATCCCCAATGCACAACAACGAAACTCCACAAAAATAACCAGCAATCAAAGCCAAGAAAAATCCAAGACTAAGCCAAGAAGTTTTCCAACAAGTTACACAAACTCCCTCTCAATCCTCACAAAATAACCAAACTCTCAAACATCAAATTCCAGCTTCTAAAAAAAAAAAATCTCCAGAATTTAATCCTCTCCCTTCTTCCATCTGAAGAAAAATCCCCTTGAACCAAAAAGATGCAAAACCCATTTAATAACTCAGAAAAATGGTTGCCAAAAACCTTCCAAACATGTACGAGAAGAAGAGTAAAACTCCACTCAAAAGACCCAAAAATCTCCAAAAAGCAATGAAACAAAAATATTAAATTAGCAACCCCAAAATACTATCCTCAAAGAATAAATACTTTCCTATCACAAAACTATGGATTTACTAATAATTAAATCCACCAATAAATTAAATTGAAAAGGAATAATTAATTTCCTCTTAAATCAATGGAAAAGGCCTCCCTAAAAAAAACCAACTAAATCTCCCTCTAGTAGTTCCAAAATTAATTAACTCAATAAATATGTTTCTGATAATATTTATCCTTTCATAAAGAAATATGCATTATTTAATAATATAATTACTCACACACAAGAATATAAATATTCTTTAATTTATAATAATAATACACTTACATATTAATATTTCTTATTATATATATAATATTACTCACAAATAAGTTTATATTTCATCTCCTATAAAATAGGTGAACTACATAAGGCCTTAATAAAATATATTAATACAAGAAATGCCTTATTAAAGGATAATTAATATTTAAAATAACAATATTGATTAAATATAATTAATCAATGAAATAGTAGATATCTTAAAACATGATTTAACCAACATAGTTTATATTAGAATAATTTAGAATAATATTTTATTAATGCTCAGTATTGTATCTTAGTGTAAATATTAGAATGTTTCTAATATTTAGTTAGCTATAGCTAGAAGAGAATGTTTCTATTCTAGATGATCATTCTTTTGTATATATAGATCGTTTTGATCTCTGATAATAGATCATAAAGTATTCTACCAATTACTTTTCGTAACATGGTATCAGAGCCAATATTTTAGATTTCTTCAAATTTTTTGTTTTATAATTTCTTTTGAAATTATTTGCTCAAATTTTTTTGAAATTATTTCTGCAATTTCTCTACAACCTGTATAGGGTTTCCGTTTTTGAGAAGTCCGTCATTCACGCCTAGGATGTTGGCATCCGTGTGACGACCCGGTGTTGTTCGTTGCAAACATTTTTTTGCATACGCGCGTGTTTGTTTGTTGTCGTTTTGTAAATGCAAGCACCATTTTTTCTGCAAAACACTCCATTTTTTGGTGTCCGACCTTCGTCTCCAGCAACATTTTTGCACTCACGCCCTTCTCTGTGCCGTTTTTCCTTTAGATTTTGCTGTTTTTTTTGCAAATCCGCCATTATTTTTTGGAGGTTTTTGCAGCAAGCCGTTTTTTTTGAAACCCTAATTTTTGGGGTCGAAATTTTCTTCTGATTACAGCTTCTTGATGGATTTTTTGAGACCTCAAATGGGTTGTCGTTAGAATTTTCTGGGTGCCTTGATTTTTGTGCCTCAATTTTCGAGTCAGTGGATCTAGATTTCGACAACATTCTTTTTGTGTTTTTCAAGCTCTCTTCTGGGTGCTTCTCCGTTTTTTTTGGGTCTTCCAATTTTTTGTCTCGAAGTACATGCCATCTCAGATATCCATGTTTTTTGGAAAATGTGCAATGGCGTCAGTGACAAACCTACTGCTCGAGGGAAATCCATCTGGTTCGCAGCCCAAAGCGAACAACGCAGAGCATATTGCTAAGCACTCAGATCAGAAAGAATTTGCCTTTCATGCCTTTATGGCTAAAAGCCCTACAGATCATGTGCAATCTTCTGCATGGTACATAGATTCCGGTGCTTCTCGACATTTCACTCACAGGCGTGACTGGTTTGTTGAGTTCTCTCCCTGCATTGACTCAGTTATTTTTGGAGGTGGTGAAGAGTACAATGTTGTCGGCAAGGGCAATGTTCAGATACAATCTGGAGGGTGAAATCTCATTTTCCTCAACGTGTGCTATGTTCCTGGCATGAAACATAATCTTCTCTCAGGTAGTCAGATTATGAGGCACTCTCCTTAGTTGGATGTTGTTTTCAGTGCACATAAGTGCTCGATTGTTGATCGTGCTTCTCGCACTCCTATTGCTGTTGGCATTGAGGATCATGGTCTTTTTAGGCTTGTGGACTCTGGTGATTCCCTTGCGCGTGCCTTTATAGCAAAATCTTGTGCTATTAGTAGTCTCTGGCATCAGCTTGCTCGAGACGATTTAGTACATGGTCTCCCTAATATTCAGACATAGAATCATCAAGTTTGCAGAGCTTGCCAAGCAGGGAAGCAACACGGGACACCATTCAAAGATGGTGACTCATGGAGAGCCTCTAAGGTACTCCAGCTGGTTCACGCTAATATATGTGGTCCTATGAATACTACTTTTGTTACTGGGAACAAGTATTTCTTACTTTTTGTTGATGATTTCAGTTGCAAAATGTGGGTATATTTTCTTAAGACAAAATCAAATGCATTTCCTGTATTTCAAAACTTTAAGGCCTTAGTAGAAAGAGTCTGGTTCTTCTATTCTTACACTTAGGTCTAATAATGGGGGGGAGTTTTGTTCTTCTGCTTTTTCTACCTTCTGTACTACTCATGGCATCAAACGTCAGTTTACCACATCACACACCCCTCAGCAAAATAGTGTTGTAGAGTGTCAAAATTGTACCATTACAAAAATGGCTAGGGCTATCATGGAACATAGAAACATTCCTAAAAAATATTGGGCAGAAGCAGTATTCATAGTAGTCTATCTTCTTAATGGATCACCCACTCATGCAGTTAAACATAAGACTCCCGAGGAAGCATGGTCTGGTTGAAAACCTAGGATCAACCATTTGAAAGTTTTTGGGTCTTTAGCATATGTATGGATTCCTGATGCCAAGCGCACTAAGTTGGACTCCAAGAGTTAGAAACTCATGTTTATAGGGTACAATGACACTCATAAGGCATACAAACTGATTGATGTAAACATTGATCGTTTAATCTTCAGTCGTGATGTTGTGTTTGATGAGGAACTAGGACCATTTCAGCTCTCTTCCTCCCCACAGCATTCTGAGACTTAGACTTTAGAGACTCCTAACTTGGGTCTTCCTATTTCATGTGATCCATCTGATGAGTGAGATGATGCGGATAAACTGCCTACGCCCCCGTCAGACAATGCAACTCTTGCTCTTGTTCCTGATCCTGATCCGCTTCCTCATCCAGCTATTCCTCCTGAATCTGATATTGGCCCCTCTACTCTTCGGCCTAAATGGTGGACTAAGACAATTAGTGATCTTCGTCCTGATGAACTCATCAAGGGTAGAACCTACATAAATAAGAGCATTCAGCATAACAGAGTTAATGTTGCTCTTATGGCTAACATCCACAGTATGTCTGAGCCTCAGACATATGCAGAGGCGAATTCCAGAATGGGACCAGGCAATGGAGGCTGAGTTCCGAAGTCTTCAAAAGAATCACACTTGGGTTCTTTCAGATCTACCTCCAGGGAAGGAACCCATTAGCTGTTGATGGGTCTATAAGGTAAAGTATTATGCAGATGGTACCTTAGACAAATATAAAGCCAGATTAGTTGCTCGAGGATTCACCCAACGAGAAGGCATTGACTATGAGGAGACTTTTGCTCCTACGGCCAAGATGAGTACTATTCGACTTCTCCTTGCCATTGCAGCTCAGTATGGATGGAAAGTTCACCAGATGGATGTGAAAAGTGCCTTTCTAAATGGTGAATTGCAGGAAGAAGTCTACATGACGCAACCTCCTGGTTTCAAGGTTGCCGGTTCAGAACCCAAAGTATAAAGACCCCGGAAAGTCCTCTATGGTCTAAAACAGGCACCTCGGGCATGGTACATAAAAATTGATCAGTACTTGGTTGCTTGTGGTTTCTGCGTAGTCCTTCAGATAGTAATCTGTATATCAAACACTTTGGTAATGATATTCTCTTTCTTGTTGTCTATGTGGATGACTTAATCATTACTGGGAGTTTAGAACATGTGATTTCCGAAATCAAACAGGATTTGTGCAGCACTTTTGATATGACAGATCTCGGACTACTTCATTATTGTTTGGGTATTGAGGTTTGGCAGACTGACAACAACATTTTTCTTTATCAGTCTAAGTATGCTAGAAGCTTGCTTGATAGGTTTTGAATGCAGGAATTGCAAACCAGCCTCCACTCCTATGGAGACTGATCTGAAATTGTCCGCACAATCTGAATCTTCTCTTGTAGATGAAACACTCTTCAGGCAACTAGTGGGTAGTCTCATCTATTTTACTGCTACTAGACTTGATCTCAGCTTTGTAGTCAGCCACATCTCTTGATTCATGACAAATCCCAAGGTTGACCATTGGGTTGCAGCGAAGTGTGTTCTGCGCTATGCACAAGGTACCTCGGATTATGGACTTCTGTACACTAGGAGTGCTACTTCTCAACTCAATGGGTTCACAGATTTTGATTGGGTTGGCTCCATTGATGACAAAAAATCTACCTCTGGATATGTGTTCAGTTTAGGATTTGGTGCGGTCACCTGGACTAGTAAGAAGTAGCAGGCAAGGGCTCTCTCTTCAACAGAAGCAGAATATAGAGGAGTTGTCAAGGCAGCTTGTGAGGCAGTTTGGCTTCGTCAGATGCTTGTAGACATGCAACTACCTCAAGTAGGACCGACTCCTTTGTTTTCAGACAATCAGGGTGTACTCAAACTTGCCAAGAATCCAGTCTTCCATGAACGCACCAAACACATAGAACTTCATTGTCATTACATTCGGCAGTTGGTAGAAGATGGATCTGTCCAGTTGCTATATGTTCCTACCTCAGAGCAGCCAACAAATATTTTTACCAAACCCCTTGGTCCTGACAAGTTTGTAAAATTCAGGGGGTCTATTGGTGTAGTTGATAGATTGAGCATTAAGGGGGGGTATTAGAATAATTTAGAATCATATTTTATTAATGCTCAATATTGTATCTTAGTGTAAATATTAGAATGTTTCTAATATTTAGTTAGCTATAGCTAGAATAGAATGTTTCTATTCTAGATGATCATTCTCTTATATATATAGATTGTTTTGATCTCTATTAATAGATCATAAAGCATTCTACCAATTACTTTTCGTAATAGTTTAATCCAAAATAATTTCATCACGAAATACAACTAAACCAATAAAATCAACACCCTCAAACCAAACCAAGACACAAGCAAAAAGGGATCGGGTGAATCAGAATTTGTCACCATGACAATCTAATAGGGTAATCTCAATACTAGGTAATTGTCCCTAAATTAGGACAATGGCTTAGGCTAGGTAAAATTTTGGGCCTTAATGCTATCTCCCCTCAACCACCATCGAGGAATATAAAGACACCCTCAGACCTGTGAAGCTAGGTGGAGTCGATGCCTTGTACTTGCATAATCACCTGCACAAGGCAGTAACATATATGCATTTATATAACATGTCAGCTAATACAATCAATGAAGAGGGAATCGAAACATCGTATGGGCCTCACGAATGAGTAATTCGACATCCTCCCTCTGCATACAATCACAACATGCAAAAGATTAGCACGAGCAAGTAACATAAAACATGTTTGAGAACCTAAATCATCCTCAATGTTATCACTAAAATCATGGGTTAGTTCTAAGGATGAAACATAATTATCATCAAACATAATCATAAAGAGGACATAGTAATGATCCTAACAACATCAATGTATCCATCATAAGTTTAGATCATCAAGTCTCGAAACAACAAGGCATCATAAATAGTCCACCAAAATAGATCAGATTAGTAACTCCACACATGCGAACTGAATAAAGTATCCCACCCGCATAAGTAGAAAGGAAAATACGAAAGGATATTACAACATCAAATAGACTTACCCTATCAACATCAAGTGTAAGTTCAATGCCATAATACCCGTTGCTGTGTTAGGGTGGTAGAGGTGTTACATGGTGCCTCTTGAAGAGTGAGGAGTTGTTGCCTTTTGTGGGAAAGGTTCTCATGAATTGAATTGATGGGTTGGTACCTCTAGTAGGTTGATGCCTACAAACTCAATAAAAGAATAATTTATATAGAAAGCATTAATTTGCTGCGGATTCCTCTTGTAAGGGTTTCCACGTATATCTTGTGTTCTATTTGTGTTGCATGATAGTTAGATCTCATGTAAATGAAAATATGTGATGAATATGTTTATGATATTAAGTTTAAAAAGTAAAAGCTTGTTGTTATAATGATTCATCACCACCCACAACCCCCCTTCCCCCTTTCCATCTTAGTATAATTGTGTGCTCATCATGAATGATTTTTTTAAAGATTCAAGAGGAGTTTTATAGGAGCCCCTGCCCTCACCAAATTCTAAACATTACAATGTAAGATATATGAAGCTAGAAAGAGACTACAAACAGAAAGATGCTATGCTAACTAGCTAACTCATACATTGACTACCAACTAAAAGCACATACATAATGTTCCACATAAACTCACAATCACAAGCTCAAAATTACTTGAAAAATAGAGGTTGTTGTATATATATGGTACCAAAGACCAGCCAAATTAGAAAACCCCAACTAAAGCAAGCTCCCATCAACTGGTCCAATCAGTGACTCAACATTCAAGAAAACTTGAAATTGCATGCCTTGTATCCACTATGTCTTCAATTCAAGCCTAATCCTCCGCAACAGCTTGTCACCTTTTGTAACTTGCTAAAGACCAGAATACAAAACTCCTGTTGCCTATGAGCCCTATGAAGAGAGGGATCATCGAAATGTAGAATGGCGTGATGCTCCCTAACTCTGTGCCCTTTGTAATGATGGACATGTAAGCCTGTAAGGACTTTGTCAACATTTCGCAATAGGCTTTACGAGTCCTTATGTCATTTCTCAACACAAAACTAGAAAACTTTGATTCTGACCACCACAGATATGTTGAAGCAAAGTTAGCACCCTCTACACCCAAAGTCTTTGTTAGAATAATATCTTTATTATTTCCTATTTAATGGTCAATATTGTAACTTAGTGTACATGTTAGATACTTTCTATTTTATGATTGTTTGATTATGGAAACATAGTCTCTTGTACCCCTATAAATAATTGTTTGATCATTCATTCAATTTATTCATCATTTTACCATTTACTTGCGTAATATGGTATCAGAGTGGGTATAAATATTTTTTGAAATTTTCTATAAATTTCCTTAGTGAAATTTTTCTAGTTAAAATTTTTCAAATTTTTTAAAGGTGTTTTTTTTTTCATTGAGGGTTTTCTGGTTGAAAGTCGTGGGTTTCTGATGGTTGTTTTGCCTTATCTCTCTTTGCAAAACCACCTGTGTTCTTCCATTTTCTTTGCAACTCAAAAGTCTGAGAGTTCACGACTCTTAAAACATGACTTCTTGTCATGTATTTTACTCTACAATGACGAAAAACAAATCTTTGCAGCCTGTGATCAATCCTTTCTGGTTTGCGCCGCGTCGTTTTTACTGGGTAGTGTCAATTGTTGACAACTTGTTTTTAATTCGATGACTGCACCTCTTCATGCGAACTTTCTGGGTTGTTTTCCTGCAATCAAACGACTTGTCTTCTATCGTTTTTCTTCATCTTCTCAACGGGTAGCAATATTTCCTTGTTTGCTTGCTTTTTGAAGATTTTCAGGTCTTTTGATTCATGTGACTTAGGGTTTCATTCCCTAATTTTTGGCGATGGCTCCTTGTTTTTACACCAGTTTTACTGTTTTACCTTCTCTTCACCTGACTAGGGTTTTTAAAAAATCCTTTGATTTTTTTAGTTGGAGTGAAATTTTACCTACAAATTCTTTATTAGTTTTTTGTGAAGATTTTTTGGAATTTGTCAAATTTTTCTGGGTTTGTCAAAATCCATACTGCGAGATTTGTGCCAGACGTATTTCATCTTTCTTGAAGTTTGTACTTGAATTTGCCTTTGTTCATGCATTGGGTTTTGTGCCTTCGGTTTCACACTATTTTTTGCCTCTAGAATTTTCTATTTGTTGTGCTTGGAAAATGTGCAGATGGCGTCTTTGACCAACATTATGTTGGAAGGCAATCAATGATCAACGACAAAAATTACAACACATGGAAGTAGCGGATGATGGCTACCTTCGAGTATCATTGTCTTGATGAGCTCGTTTTGGGTAAACAGTCTCATCCTATCGGAGCTGGACGAGATTAGGATAAGTTTGTGGAGTGCAACTGAGAAGTAGTCATGCTTATCAAGCTTTCAATTACTGATGTTCAATTGCCACAAGTGCCATTTGACAAGAAGCTGCAGAGATTTGGACTATTTTGAAGGATCTCCATGAGACATTAGATAAGAGCTGTGCATTCTTCTTGAAGAATTGGCTCTTTTCTATCATGATGGATGAGTGTATCCTTACAGGAGCATTTGAAAAAGATTAAGGACATTCGAGATCAGCTAGAGGCCATTGGTTGGAAAATGGAGGAAGAGGATATGTTTGTCATAACTTTGAAGAGTCTACCTAAATCCTATGAGCACTTCATAGAAACACTCAACATTACTGCAACTAATGTTGACTTAAAGTTTTTAGACTTGTGCACGAAACTTCTACAACATGATCATTGAAAACAATAGTTTGGTAGCAGTGCAACTTCATCCTCCTCAGTTGAAGCTTTTGTAGCTAAATCCTTTCACAAGGATAAATGCAAATCTCCATCAACTCAACAGAAAGGTTCTAGTTAGCCTCAGGATAGCTCGAAGAAGAAGAAACTTCAGTGTAACTATCACCACAAATTTGGTCACTTGATAAAGGACTGTCGGAATTAGCTCGCTTCTAAATAGCAAAAGCAGGGAGGGTCTCAGCCTAAGGCCAATGTCGCAAAACACTTAGAGCAGAAAGAATTTGCATTTTATGCTTTCATGGTGAAACGCCCTGGAAATCGTGTGAAGTCTTCTACTTGATACATAGACTCCAGTTCTTTTTGACACTTCACTCATCCACATGATTGGTTCACAAACTTCTCACCTTTCATCGATTCGGTCATTTTTGGTGGAGTAGAAGAGTATATTGTTGTAGGCAAGGGCAACATGCAGATATAGTTTGGAGGGAGGAATCTCATATTCCTCAATGTACCCTCGTAGGCCAAGGTGTTGAGGAGAGGGTCGTGTGGGCAGTTTCATACTGTAGCCACAATCTTCCTGCAGCCACGGACTTCCTGCCGCTATAGACTTCCTGCAGCCACGGACGTCTTGCAGCCTATAATATTATTTACACTTTATATTATAATTACATTTTAATATTACTTTAAAGTGCAATTAAATATTATTATGAAAAAAGGTGAATCTTCTAAAAAGTGCAATTAAATATTATTTTATTTCTTCTAGAAGGAGGCTGACCTCTTGGAGAAAAGAATGAATAGGGAGGAAAGCCTCATTGTTCGATATTGAATGTGTTGCCAGCTACTTTGCTTGATAACTTGTGGAGCCAAGGGTTTCTGCAGTTTGCTACATTGGTCATTGGGAACAAACACTCCCATTGATTCACACAACCGAGGTGGTGAAAGATCCTCCGAACGGTTGCAGCTATTGGAGAAGACAAATAAGTCTTTTCATTGTGCCAAGTTTGTGGCCTAGGGCCAGATTTGTGGAGAGAGATTGAAGAAATAAATCTAATATTAATTTTAGATGTATTGCAATAGTGCTGAGGTATTTGGGTAATGATTTTGGAAGGCTTTGGAAGACTTTTGTACAGCTGAAGGTGAACAGTGCCATTGCTACAGTGTCGTCACTATAGTGTCGCTGCTATAGTGTCGTCGCTACAGTGCTTCTGCTACAGTACCACCGCTACAGTGATATCCCGATAATTTGGGTAGTTTCCAGGTTCCTCTCCACTTATGTTTTGCATTGTTCTGAGTTTAGATCTGAATACATTTAGGGCGTTTGTAGGGTCATTGTAATCCATTGTGGAGGCATTGTAATCTGATTTTATATCTGCAAGCTGTCATTTTAAAGGGGTTAGAACATCAGTGAAGTTTGCATGACATGTGTTTGTCCTAATGTCATATTGCTGTAAATGCACATTTTCTCATTTTTAATCAATGCTGGTACACTTGAAAAAATACAAAAACATTGCATCTTCATTATTAGATATTTTGGGGTTTTTTTGCAAGCATATCTATTGTTATGAATTGAAGTTTGGCATTTAGAAAGAATCTGAATTTAGATCAGCACTATATTCCTAATGTGCAAAGTGTCTGACGAAATTCTCAGGTCAAGAAATCAGAAAATTGAATTCAGAATTGCAAGGGATATTATAGTGGTATCAGAGCTTTGATCCTCCCATCCTGGAGGGTTGAAGTTTCATATGCAGCCACAACAGCGAGGTCATCATAGGTACTACACTCGTAGGAGAGTAGAACAAGAGGAAAATCAGTTTGAGAATATACCATTAGATGAAATGGGTGACAGAGTAGGAGAAGAACCGCCAAGAAATGAAGGTCGAAATGGTGGAGACAATGAAGAAAGAGAAGCACAAGAGCTTTTTAGACATATGGCAGTGGGGCAGCAATAGGTAGCTGAGGCTCTACGAGCACTTACTACTATGATACAACAAATGAACCCACATGATAGAGAAAACCAAGTACTAGATGATGATAGGAGTATAGAACAAAGAGCTCCCACTTGTACCATTGATAGGCCTACATGCTCTACCTTTCTAAGAGATGAACCCGAAGATGATAATGTTGAAGAAGAAGGAGAGGCAACATTTGCAGACCATCTTATGGCAGTGAACGATGAATAGGAATTGTTGGCACCAGAAGTTAGGGAATGCATGAGATTTGATAGATTTGTAAGTCAAAGGAGAAAACATTTCAAAACAAGACGAGATCGAAGACCGAGAGGCCAAAACAAAGATCTGAAGCATGCTGCCAACAAATTCACATTACCTATGTTTGATGGCAGCCGAAAGGTTACAGCTCAGTCTTGGGTTCACAAGCAAGACGGTTTCCTGAATCTTCAACCCATGGTAGAGGAGGATGCAATAAAATATGCCACTTTACACTTGGAAGGTGTAGCATATGAATGGTGGTATCATGGGATGATCACATTGCAACACAACCGCATAAATTCTTATCAGGAGTTTGTGGATAGGTTGATCGAACATTTTGATACGAAGGATCTTGAGACATATTTCAAGGATTTGGCTCAGCTCAAATAGATTGAGAATTTGGAGGGTTTTATTGGTGATTTTCAGAAGTTATCAGTGATGGTTTCCAACATATTAGAGAGGCAATTAGTTGTGCTATTTATGGAAGGCCTATTGGAACCTTTAAAGGGCTGGGTAAAAGCTTTTAATCCTCCGACATTGCAGGAAGCAATGAAAAAATCTAGAAGCATGGAATTTGTAGCCCCACAGAGCAAGTTTACATCTAAGGGAACATCTTCACACAAGGACATTAGGACATTTCCCAAGAAAGAGGGAAAGGCAGATCCAAAGGGGAAATCAACAACACCCCTAGATCAAGAAACACTTAATGATTCGCGCAGAAGGAAGTTATGTTTTATTGCAAAGGGCTGTATGATGCAAACCATGACTGTCCATTAAGAACTAAGTGCAAGGCTAGTCGTGTTATGTGGGCATTTTACGAGGATTTTGAATCTGAAAATTCAGATCAACAATTTGATCAAGAAGAGTCTGAGGCTGCAGGATCAGAACATGAGGAAGAGAAGGCTGAAAAGGAAGAGGAAGTTTAGCTACAGGAAGCACGTCTCGCTAGCATACAATGTGAGGGGGCCTTTAGGATGTGTGGAGTTTTAGCTGGGTAGAAGATCATTACTTTTCTTGACACAGGAGCCACACATAACTTCATTGATGCTTGGTTGGTTGAGAGACGCAAGATACAAACAGAGGACTTTTGAGGTTGTAAGAGTAAAGGTTGTAGACGACTACACTCGTAGGTGCGACAAGAAGATTTCCGATCTGCCCATGGGTTTGAATAACTTTGAGTTTAAGGCATATTTTTATGTGGTGAACATGAGAGATACTAATATGGTATTGGGGATGACATGGCTTCATGACATAGGTGAGTTTATCCTCAATCTTTGATTCATGGAAATGAGATTTCAGATGGGTGGGAAGACCCATGTGTTAAAGGCCCTTAGAGACACGAGTTGCAGGACTATATCTTTCAAGAGAATGGAACGGCTCATGCGTCATGACATGGTTGAGTGGGCAGCAGAATGTGTTCTAATGCCAACACAGGAGGAGCAACAAAAACCTACTTATCATCCAGACATATAGGAGTTGAGGATTAAGCATACTAAGGTATTCAGTGAGATTCCACCTGGAAGACCTCTAGATAGAGGAATAGAGCATATCATAGAATTAGAGGGTGCTAAGCCTGTGATAGTTACTCCCTACAGCCACCCCAAACGGCTCAAGGATGAGATAGAAAAAACAATTAAGGAGTTGTTAGCTATGGGACACATTAGACCTAATAAGTCATCATTCGCTTCATCTGTAGTTTTGGTCAAGAAAAAGGATGGCACCTTGCGGATGTGCATTGATGATAGGTTGTTAAACAAGAAGACCATCAAAAACTGATATCCAATTCCTAGAATTGATGGGTTGATAGATGAGTTACATGGTGCCTTATATTTTTCCAAAATTGATTTAAGGTCTAGGTATCATCAAATACATGTCAGGGAGCAGGATATTGAGAAGACAACATTCCATTGTCACTATGGGCATTTTGAGTTTGTGGTTATGCCATTTGGGTTGACCAATGCACCTGCTACATTTCAGTCCATAATGAACATAGTATTTCATTCACCGCTGAGGTAGTTTGTGCTAGTTTTCTTTGATGACATTTTGGTGTACAACAAATCGTGGAGGGAGCATATTGCACATCTTGATTCAGTTTTGGGTATTCTTGCCAAAGAATCCTTGTATGCCAAGGAATCCAATTGTGAATTAGGCATGATAGAGTTGCTGTACTTAGGCCATATCATCAGTGCACAAGGGGTACATATGGATCTAGACAAGGTCAAGGCAATCATTGAGTGGCCTATACTTGAGAATCTTACACAACTTAGAGGATTTTTGGGCTTATGTGGTTTTTACCGCAGATTTGTTAATGGACATTCACGACATGCAACACCACTTACAAATCTGACCAAGAAGGGAGCTTTTGTATCGACTCAAGAAGCACAAGACTGTTTTGAGATGTTCAAACACCTTATGACTACTTGTCTAGTACTTGCATTGCCAGATTTCTCCAAACCCTTTGAGCTACAATTTGATGCTTCAAGTGAGGGAATTGGAGCAGTCCTTATGCAGGACAAACATCCGTTTCCTTTTGAGAGTAGGAAGTTGAGAGGTTCTGAGAGGAGCTACAGTATATATGATAAGGAGATGTTGGCCATTATGCATGCATTGACCCTTTGAGCTACAATGTGATGCTTCAAGTGAGGGAATTGGAGCAGTCCTTATGCAGGACAAACATCCATTTCCTTTTGAGAGTAGAAAGTTGAGAGGTTTTGAGAGGAGCTACAGTATATATGATAAGGAGATGTTGGCCATTATGCATGCATTGGCCAAGTTCAGGCAATACTTAGTGGGCAGTAAGTTGTTAAAATGGACCATAATAGTTTGAGACATTTCCTAGAGCAATGAGATCTTAATGACCGTCAACAAAAATGGGTGAGCAAGTTACAATCTTATGACTTTGACATTGTCTTTGTCAAAGGAACACAAATTGTAGTTGTTGATGCTTTATCTTGTTGTCCCCATTTGAGCTCCATGGCTGAGATTTTAGAGGATTGGAGACATCTGATTGTGGCAGAGTATGCCAAGGACTCTTGGGCTTCAGGTATTATTGAGGGGTCTGTACATGATGAAAAATATTCAATTGTGAATGATCTTATCATTTAGAAAGAGAGGATCTTTTTGACCCCAGGATCGGAGATGAAAAACATAGTGTTAAGGACTTTTCATGATACACCTATGGTCGAATATCCTGGGTACTTCAAAACTTATAGAGAGATATGGGAGAGGTTCACTTGGAAGGGGCTGAAATCAGATGTTCTTCGCTATTTTAGAGAATGTTTTGTTTGCGAGCAAAATAAATAGGATCACACATACCCTGTTGGCTTACTGCAACCACTTCCGATTCCTAACAGGAAGTGAGAATGCATATCTATGGATTACATTGCAGGATTGCCAAAAGCCCAGGGAAAATATTGCATTTATGTGGTGGTTGATCTTTTAACTAAATATGCTGATTTCTTTCCGATCACTATTGCATATTCAGCTTCACAGGTCGTAGAATAGTTTTTCTGTGAGATATTTTGATTGCATGGGTTGCCACAGAGCATTGTCAGTGATAGAGACAATCGGTTTATGAGTCATTTTTGGCAGGAGATTTTCAGATTATGTGGGACAGCTCACTTCGAGTGCTAGTTACCACCAACAAACTGATGGTCAAACATAAATAGTCAACAAATGGGTAGAGGGATATCTCAAGAACTACATTGCAAGACAGCAAAAGGGGTGGGTTAAGTGGGTATACTTTTGTGAGTACTGCTACAATACCACCTACCATCTTTCTATTCAGATGACACCATTTATGGCCTTGTATGGTTATGAGGCACCTAACTTTTTTGATTTATTGATGAGTGATAGTAGAGTGCCTAGTGCTAGAATATGCTGCAGGAAAATCAAGATATCACAAGGGCTCTCAAGGAGAATATTCATAAAGCACATAACCAATAGAAGCAGTATGCAGATCAAAAAAGAGTTGAACATTCATTCGAGGTAGGGGATATGGTGTACTTGATGCTACAACCTTATAGATAGTCTACGCTTAAGAAGAATGGTGGGGAGAAACTCAAGCCACGATACTATGGACCTTTCAGGATCATTAGGCGTGTAGGTGAGGTGGCTTATGAATTGGAGTTATCGGCTAATAGTAAGGTCCATAATGTTTTTCATGTGTCACACCTCAAGAAGTCTTTAGGACATCATGTGGTTCCTTCCACGACTTTACCGCCCTTAGATGATGAGGGTAAGTTAATTTTGGTACCCGAGGCTATATTGGATGTCAGGGAGAAACAGTTGAGGAGAGGAGTAATCAAGGAATATTTGATCAAATAGAAGGACTTGTCCGTTGAGGATGCTACTTGGGAAGGTGAGGAGATTTTGCAGCATCTAAAGTTGAGATTGCTTGGGGACAAGCAATTTCAGGGAGGGTAGATTGTAATGTCCCCTTCTCACTAGTGCTCAGATTTAATGGAGTTTGGCCTATCATCGGACCCTCGTAGGCCAAGGTGTTGAGGAGAGGGTTGTGTGGGCAGTTTCATACTGTAGCCACAATCTTCCTGCAGCCACAAACTTCTTGCCGCTACAGACTTATTGTAGCCACAAACTTCTTGCTGCTACAGACTTCTTGTAGCCACAGACTTCCTGTAGCCTATAATATTATTTGCACTTTATATTATAATTATATTTTAATATTACTTCAAAGTACAATTAAATATTATTATGAAAAAAGGTGAATCTTCTAGAAAGTGCAATTAAATATTATTTTATTTCTTCTACAAGGAGGCCGACCTCTTAGAGAAAAAGAATAAATAGGGAGGAAAGCCTCATTCTTGGATATCTAATGTGTTTCCATCTACTTCACTTGATAACTTGTGGAGCCAAGGGTTTCTCTAGTTTGCTACATTGGTCATTGAGAACGAACATGTGATGTTCCCGTTTTAAAATAAGATGTAGTGATAATTAAATATTAAACAATATAATTTTAATTAATAAATAATAATAACAAAATATAAAAATAGACATAGTATAATATAACTATAACATAAATAAATAAATAATAATTAATTATAATATAATACTATATAATTGATATATTATCATATTATAATATAAATGTTTGATTTTATTATATTGTCATAATATATATAATTATTTGATATTAAATGTATATTATAATATCGATCTATTAAATTTGAAATATATTCTAACTTGAATTCATAATATATATATAACCTCTATAAAATAATATCTAATACCATTCAATATAATATAAACAAATTTCAAAATATACAATAGGTAGCGACTAAAGGTCGTTGTCTAAATGGAGAGTCGTGACCTCTGCCCACATTGGTATATGACGAGAGTCTATTCAATTCATCGAGGGAAGCATAGGTAGAGTCTATTCAATTCATCTAATTACCAAGTCAAGAAAATACACTTATTAATACAAGTCAATCAAGCCTCCAAATAATTCACGGAATAAGCAACCAACATTAGTGGCCAAGTCAGACAAGATACGTAGATGGAAAGGAAATTCAAACGATAACAATCCATCATACGTGGATACAAAAAGAACGACAAGGAATAGATAGAAGATAAATCAATACAATTCAGCATTTATATTATCAACATTCAAACAGGGATTTGATATGACCCTCAAGGAAAAATCTCTGACAATCCAAAGACTTGGTGACCTTGTCATCATTGAATCAGAAGTTGACGATTTGTTCCACACCAATAAAAGATATAGGCAGATCATCAAATAGTAGAGCAATCGAATTCTCAACATTCATCAATTAGGAATTTTTTAAATATAAGGAAGGCAACGATACTATCCAATATTGCTAGAAAAGAACATCAACAACGATTGGAATCTGCTAAAACAATGTGGCGTTATTTAGAGAAGTCAACAGTTATATTTGGTACAAGGAAGGAGCACTGTCGAAATTTAAAATGATATCCTTTAAGCTTCTAAAACTATCAAGTATCGCTAACAAGGAAATCAACAGATCAATCTTAGATATTACTAAGGCAGCAAGTGGAATGAATGGAGCCGAGTTAGCAACTATTACTGATAATCGATTAGTCAACAACAACTTGATGATATCGATTATAATATCTATTAAGACAAGCATGTGAAACTACCGGTTACACAAATTCATGAAGAGGCACAATTTTAATAGCAAGTATGATGATTAGACATCATTTATGGAAGGGATTAAGAAGCCAGTGATTAATAAAATCTAATCATTGTAGTATAGAGAACCAGTCAGGAAGACTTACATCCTATTCTTCATGAAGAGGAGTAACCTTTCTAATCACAAGATGTAATATGGAAATCAGAATCACTACACCAACATTCAGGATCCCTTGACCAGGATTCAAGGTCTATCACATAAGTTGTGAGTGGGATTAGATACTATAAATCAATAGCAAAATTTAGAGTTTAAGGTAATAATCCCAAATTCCCAACTAATATGGAAAGGGGCCATTACAAGTGGTATGAGAGCATAATCCTGCCATCCGGTGAGTACAATTCTATAATTGAAAAAAAAAACACAAGTATGAAGGGCCAAAAAGTAAGACAATGCATTGCAATCAATAACGTCATAGCAGTAAAAGATAAATGCTCTTTTTAGAATTATGTGTAGCATTACTATATTGAATATTAAATTAAATTTCATTATTTTTGATAAATTTATATTTATGATAATGCAGATATTACTCCAAGTGGAAATTAATTTGATGAGTAGCATGTAAAAGAACATAGGTTAGGGGGTTTGTGAAGGGGGAGGTGGAGAGTCCCAAAACGGGTAAGAACCACAAGGGAGCCTCTTGTAGAATGTTCTACGCACCCTTGGCACAATGATTCCACCATCCTACCTTGGAGCTAGCAATGGGGGAAGGGCTGCAATTAAGGGAGAATCGTTAGGGCACCCTATTTGCAGTAGCAATTAAGGTAGAACTGCTATGAGGGCACCCTATTGCTCTGCAATTAAGAGAGAAATGCTAGGGCACCCTATTGCAAATACCTTTCTTATCGAGTCTGCAATTAAGGGAGAATTGCTAGGGCACCCTATTGCAGTGGTAGTTAAGGGAGAACCATTGTGAGGGCACCCTATTGCTCTGCAATTAAGGGAGAACTGCTAGGGCACCCTATTGGAAGTACCTTTCCTACGGAGTTTGCAATCAAGAGAGAATTGCTAGGGCACCCTATTGTAATAGCAGTTAAGGGAGAACCGTTATGAGGGCACCCTACTACTCTGTGATAAGGGAGAACTGCTAGGGCACCCTATTGTAGTACTAGTTAAGGGAAAGATGCTAAGCGCATTTTTTTGCAAGAACCTTTCTAATTTTTTTAGACAGAGGAGATGAGGCATAAATAGATAAGCAAAACAAGCACTTTGCTAAGTAGACCACCTCGCGTGGATGCCTAACACCTGCCACTGAGGCCACGGGGGCCAAATTTGCGCTCTTGGGCTTAGTATGGGATTGTCTTGGACTGACTTATCGTAACTCAATTTTTCTTTGAAGTTTATATATACATATGTATGTACTTATGTTAAGTTTGTGGTTGCAGGGTTCATAATCAAAAGCATAATGAAGATGTAAATTTTGTAAACCATTTCCCTAACCCTAGCTCATTGCAAATTGTAAATTGTAGGGTTTATAAAAGAATGTGTTTTATGTGTCTACATCGTGTATGCTTTGTGTCTTCATACATTAATGTGTATACTTCGTGTTTTCATGCATTAAAATTTATGCTTTTTGTATGTTTCATGTCATCATACATTCACGTGCATATTTTGTGTTTCCAAGTATATTTCCAATGTGCAGGTATACTAAAATAAAAGAATAATTAGAGCGAACCATCGATCTGGATTTATCAAGGTTGCGCAGAAGAGGTCACTCATATTAATTTGCATTGCTTGAAGACAAGCAATTTTAGGGAAGGGTGGACTGTGATGTTCCCGTTTCAAAATAAGATGTAGTAATAATTAAATATTAAACAATATAATTTTAATTAATAAATAATAATAACAAAATATAAAAATAGACAAATAGTATAATATAACTATAACATAAAGAAATAAATAATAATTAATTATAATATAATACTATATAATTGATATATTATCATATTATAATATAAATATTTGATTTTATTATATTGTCATAATATATATTAAACATATATATTAAAATGTAATTATTTGATATTAAATGTATATTATAATATCGATATATTGAATCTAAAATATATTCTAACTTGAATTCATAATATATATATATATATATATATAATATCACTCAATATAATATAAACAAATATCAAAATATACAATAGGTAGCGACTAAAGGTCACAGTCCAAATGGAGAGTCGTGACCTCTCCCCACACGAGTATATGAGGAGAGTCTATTCAATTCATCGAGGGAAGCATATGTAGAGTCTATTCAGTTCATCTAATTACCAAGTCAAGAAAATACACTTATTAATACAAGTCAATCAAGCGTCCAAATAATTCATGGAATAAGCAACAAACATAAGCGACCAAGTCAGACATGATACGTAGATGGAAGGGAAATTCAGACAATAACAATCCATCATACGTGGATAGAAAAAAATGACAAGGAATAGATAGAAGATAAATCAATACAATTTAGCATTTATATTATCAACATTCAAACAGGGATTTGATACGATCCTCAAGGAAAAATCCCAGACAATCCAAAGACTTGGTGACCTTGTCATCGTTGAATCAGAAGGAGACGATTTGTTCCACACCAATAAAAGATATAGGCAGATCATCAAATAATAGAGCAATCAAACTCTCATCATTCATCAATTAGGAATTTCGTAAATATAAGGAAGGCAACGATACTATCCAATATTGCTAGAAAAGAACATCAACAACGATTGCAATCTGCTAAAACAACGATTCACTGTTAAATGGTTTTATTTGGAGAAGTCAACAATTATATCTGGTACAATGTACACAACCCAGCTGGCTCTCATTTACAATCTAGCTCTTTCCTCAAATTAAATTGCACTTCTAAATTTCTTTCAGAATATATAGAAATTAATGAACATCAAATATGAATTTCAATGATACTTCTCAGATTTTTAACCTCTTGATAAATAACTACAGCCATTAATTCACCACTGAATGCTTACAAAAATCAGAATTACAATAACTATCAAATTAATTTCCTATTACAAGCATTCACAAATAAATTTGGGCGCCTTTAATTACATGTGACTGTTGGAAAAGAAACGCAGCCCAAGGGAATTGAAGCACAACTGTAAATGAAGAATGCAACATCCTAGATTATTAACGCAGCCATCATTTGAACAACCACAACCTCCAATGAATGATTGCAGCCCCCTGAATAAATAACGCAGCCTACTGTGAGTAAAACGCAGCCACAAGGTGAAGTACGCACGGGTTGGGAAAGGTGATGCCAGCTTCCAAATGAATTTGCAGCTCCTAAATAGTGAAGTCTGCAACACTTATTTACCATACGCTGCCAGCAGATAGATCACAGCTCCTGTAGAAATAGAACAAGCTTCTACCAAACAATAGCTACCAGGAAGAAAATCGAATCACCAATTGTAATTCAGAATTTATTCAAATATCCTCGAATTTTGATATACTTCAGCATCAAATTCGAATACACAGGACCGAAATTGTATTCTCAGAATTCAGTGGCAAAATTCACCATCAATCAGTGATGATTCAAATTGCCAAAAGAGAGGAATCAGTCCTCAAACCCTAACCATCTTCTTCACAACTAAATTTTATCAAATGATCAATGGATGAGTAAAGTGCTTTTTCGAGTTGAATATATAAGCTTTTTGAAAAAGCTTCAACTTTACGTTTTTCACTTAAGAAGCTTCTTCAACACAACATCATTTTATAACAACTTCCTTTAAAACATTATTATAATAAAGTATCATTATAATAATGTGACTTAGGTTTAATAATCAATTAAATAATGGCCCCTTCCAATAATGACTTAACCCTCAACTTAAGTGAAATTATAAAGTCAAATTATAACTTTATAATAAGCCATTTAATGATTTAATAATAATTTGGCCACTAAAAATATAATAACTCCCAAAATACTCGTCATTTAAATATGTCGTCTGAAATAGGAGTCACACCTATTATTTCTCCATGTGACCAAATGCACTTTCCAAAAATAGAAAGGGTCCATCTTGATCAACACCCGACTTATCACAAATAGTAAGTACACAAAACTAAGCCCAAACGAAGTCCGATCTGAGCCAAACGAAGACCAACTTGTAACTTACTGCATTGTGGAGAAGACAAGACCCTCCCAAGCCAGGGCTCTGCCTCAAAAGATCCTCTATCCACAATAATTAGCCTACGAGGATCAAAATAATAGGCTAATCCTTGAAACTCCGATGTTGGCAAAATTGGGGACATTACATACAAGGAAGGAGCATTGTTGAAATTTAAAATGATAATTAAGCTTCTAAAACTATCAAGTATCGCTAACAAGGAAATCAATTGATCGGTCTTAGATATTACTAAGGCAGCAAGTGAAATGAATGGAGCCAAGTTGGCAACTATTACTGATAATTGATTAGTCAACAACTACTTGATGTTATTGATTATAATATCTATTAAGACAAGCATGTCAAACAACCAGTTACACAAATTCATGAAGAGGCACAATTTTAATATCAAGTATGATGATTAGACATCATTTATGGAAGGGATTAAGAAGACTGTGATTAATAAAATCTAATCATTTTAATAAAGAGAACCATTCAGAAGACTTATATCCTACTCTTCATCAAGAGGAGTAACCTTTGTAATCACAAGATATAATATGGAAATCATAATCATTACACCAACATTCAGGATCCCTCGACTAGGATTCAAGGTCTATCACATAAGTTGTGAGTGGGATTAGATACTATAAATCAATAGAAAAATTTAGAGTTTAAGGTAATAATCCCAAATTCCCAACTAATACGGAAAGGGGCCATTATAGAACACTCTCATTTATTCACATAACTGAGGTGGTGAAAGATCCTCCGACGGGTTGCAGCTATTGGAGAAGACAAATCAGTCTTTTCATTGTGCCAAGTTTGTGCCTAGGGCTAGATTTGCAGAGAGAGATTGAAGAAATAAATCTGATATTAATTTTAGATATATTGCAGTAGTGCTGAGGTATTTGGGTAATGATTTTGGAAGGGTTTGGAAGACTTTCCTACAGCTGAAGTTGAACAATGTCGTTTCTACACTGTTGTCGCTACAGTACCACCACTACAGTGCTGCTACTACAGTACCACCGCTACAATGATATCCAGATAATTTGGGCAGTTTCCAGGTTCTCCTCCACTTATGTTTTCCATTGTTCTAAGTTTAGATCTGAATACATTTAGGGCATTTGTAGGGTTGTAATCCATTGTGGAGGCATTGTAATCTGATTTTATATCAGCAAACTGTCATTTTAAAGGGGTTAGAACATCATTGAAGTTTGCATGACATGTGTTTGTCCTAATGTCATATTGTTGTAGATGCACATTTTCTCATTTTTAATCAATGCTGGTACATTTGAAAAAATACAAAAACATTACATCTTCATTATTAGATATTTTGGGTTTTTTTTAAGCATATCTATTGTTATCAATAGGAGTTTGACATTAAGAAAGAATCAGAATTTAAATCAGCACTACATTCCTTGCGTGCAAAGTGTTTGATGAAATTCTCATGTCAAGAAATCAGAAAATTGAATTCAGAATTGTAAGGGATATTACATAATGATTGGTGCATGTTGAACTCTCCACCAACATGCCTATAGGAGGTTTAAATGTGTGACCATGCCTTCAGATCATCTTTTAAAAATATAAGCTGAGGGGGCTTTAACATTCGTTCTGACTCTAAGCCTTGTCAAGAGCTAGCTCAATTGCTACACGGGACTGTTAGAGGATTTTGGTTTACTCCTTCATTGGCCAGATGACCTGCAATAGAGTTTAAATGCCCTCTGCAATGTCCAAAACTGATAGAAGTAAAGATTCTCTTCAAATTTCTAGCTTCCTCTACATAAAGATCCAATTTCCAGCCTGGACTATTTTCTTTGTTTATCGCATTGATAACAGGCAGGGAGTCACCTTTGTCTTTCAATTTTCTTATATTATGAGAAACCACTGCACCTAACCATGCAATTAATGATTCTTATTCCATTTCATTATTCGAGGGAAAGCCTGGGAAGAGGTAGCCTCCATAGAAGAGATCACTTTGTGAGGTTCTAATATAAAAACCTTCCCCTACCATTTTTGGATTCCCATCTGCAGTCCCATCAAAATTCAGTTCACAGTATCCTTCCATGGGAGAGCACCAGTAATCTTTCCTGAGAGCATAAGAGATCTTTCCATTATTTATTAGACTTGGATATTTTCCACTTATCCCTTGAATAGGTGAAGCTTGAACGAACTGTAAACGTTGTTAGTGATATGTAATGCTTTGGGTGTCAAACTGCTCCATTCAAACTGTATCTTATTCGTGCAAGGATTGTTGCATGTGAATATGTGGAAAGAGAGAAAAATCTGGATAAGAGCTGAATTTAAGAATTAGCAGCATGCGATATCTTTGTGACAGGGAGATTTAGTACTTCACCGTTTCTCTTAATTGGTTGAAAGAAACATTGATCATTTTGTTGTGTTTATTGAATAAACATTTAGTTCCTTTGTCATATCTTATTTTTACCATTGGCAAATTTGACCTTGGTTTCTTTAATAGTTTACCTGTGATTCTACTAGGTTTTCATTTCCAATCTTGTGTTCGAATTCTGATAGAGATATGGACATTAACATAAGTTTTCTCTTCCTTTTTCATAATCTGGACATTAACTTTACTGCGATGATGGGTCATGGAGTGTGATCTAAACGAGTATGCAAAAAGCTAACACACAGTCACAACCCAAAGCATTCTTCATCACTATTATGGACCATGGAATATAATGTCTCTTATCTGTCAAATTGTGAGCTTTGATATTTTTGAAGTATTCATGTTAATGAGGATGGTTGTAGAATTCTCTTGCAAGAGAATTCCTACAAGAAATTGCAATTAAATGTGGATAGATTATGGCATGGCTTTTGTGGTCCCTTTAAGTTGGAAATTCTTTGTCCCAAGCTACACTTGATGATCAGGTATCACCGGAAATTCACAAAATTGTACAGTCTTTTAAGTGGTTATAAGTTATAACTCTCATTTTTTGCAAAGGGAGATGTAAACATTCTTTCAGGGAGAGATCTTCCGACCTCAACTAGGAGAGCACAATTCTATTAGGACAGTAGTTGTAGAATATCTATGTTTAGAATAGATTCTTTTAGAAAAGATATAAACTTTTTATAGGCATGTACAAGAGTGGATCTGCTAAGTTTGCTTGTGTTTTCTGGGAGATAACTGTTAAAAGAATTATATTATCGTGTAATTTTTAACTATGAAATGATGTAAGATGCATGTTTACAAAGCTACATTTAAATAATGAAACAAGCCAGTTCTTTCAGTTGTCTTGTTTTGGGGCTACATTGTGAGTCTTATGTTGCACTTGAGGTTGATTATGATCAATATTTTTGTTCTCATTTTCTGAGTATTCTGAATGAAAACATTTGGCAGGTTGTTATTTTATATTATCGTGTAATTTTTAACTATGAAATGATGTAAGATGCATGTTTACAAAGCTACATTTAAATAATGAAACAAGCCAGTTCTTTCAGTTGTCTTGTTTTGAGGCTACATTGTGAGTCTTATATTGCAGTTGAGGTTGATTATGATCAATATTTTTGTTCTCATTTTCTCAGTATTCTGAATGAAAACATTTGGCAGGTTGTTATTTTACTGCTTACTGAAATTACCCCAAAGAGCTTAGCTGTCCATAATGCAACAGAAGTGGCACGCTTCGTGGTAAGACTAGGCTCTTTGTAAAATTATATACACTATACTCTATAGTATAAAAACAGGGACTGTTTACTATTTTCATGACCTTAGGATATAGATACTTGCTACCTGATTTTACAGTAAACATTGTACCTTATTTGTGTTCCTACAGCTACTTATGGATAGAGTAGAACTCTCTTCTAATAATTGCACAGATTTAGAAAGGACTGATTCCATGATAGCTCTTATAAGGACTTCTATTGAAATTTTGTTGTAGGTGAGGCCAGTGGCTTGGATATCCTTAGTGTTGTATCCAGTAGGTAGGGTTTTCACAGCATTATCTATGGGCATGCTAAAGATCTTGGGACTCAAAAGCAGAAGGTACTAGGTCTTGACTACCATGAAGTATAGGTCTTCTATAAAAGTTCATATTTACTCCCTTCAAATTTCTCTATTTTTCAGATTCCTTATTACTTTGTTATTGGTATACACATGCTAATGTACAACTGAAATGATTCTAGTTAAGGTGATTTTCTTGAAGCACTGGGAATTTGTCTATGTCAGCACAGAACTGGTAGAATGAATTTATATTTCTTTTTCTTCTTGTAAACTGTCAATTGAGTTATTTTCAATCTCTTGGGAAGCTTGTAAATGCAGGTTAAGAATGACTTGGGCAAAATGTTCTCGATATAATATCATATTTTGGAATTTTACACTTCCCATTTGGGAATTCTATCCATATGGATTTGTTTGAGTTAGATTTATAGGTTTGATGCTCCACAGATATTACAATCACCTTATAGTAAGAAAAAAATCTATTCAGCACATATCCTGGATTTATCCAGTTGCTGAAACCCTTTCATAGTTGCATTCATGTTTCTTAGCAATTAGCCTATACTTGAAGGCATAAAATTTATAATTTCTCCAAAAGTCGCTCAATTATTCATGTTTTAGTTACCTATTCTGCTATTGACAATTGGTCTTGCTTTCCATATGAGGATATAGAATTAAAAAGAAACGCATAAAAAACGCTGCAATATTGATAAGTTTTAAAACATTTATGCTTGATATTTTTGATTGCTTATCATTGACTCTACTGATATTTTCTTCATAGTGAACCTCTTGTCACTGAAGATGAGCTCAAGCTAATGTTGAGAGGTGCAGAACTAAGTGGGGCGATTGAAGAAGAAGAACAAGTGTGTGACTTTTTCCAATTTCTTGTACTTTTTATAATTAGGGGAAAAATGCATCCAAAATAAAAATAGTAATATTTTGTGTTGTCTTTTTTATGTTCACTTTAGGTTGATGTAAAGTCATCTGCTTGATCTTCATTGTAGGGCCTAGGCAGATATAATTGTTCAAATTGTTTTTTCAGAGATTGATTTCTTTTCATGCTCTTATTACATATAATTGGCTAAATATTTCTATGCTCTTTATCATTAGTTTGCATGGAAAAGATATGTTGCTATAATTTCTTATTTAAATTTTTATCATGCCTTGTATTTGCAGAGATTGAATCTTGAGATTGTAGAAGGAAAATTTGCAAAGAATACTGCTCATATAATTTTACAGAAATAAAGAAAGAGAGAAAGCAAATAACTTAATATTCACAACTGGCCAAGAATAGGTCAATGGGAGTGGAACACACAAATGTTACAACAATGAAGTACTTGGGCAAAAATGGCCTTAGACTGAAAGCAAACTAATTAAAAGAAAAGAAAAACAAGAAAACAGTGAATAAAGCATTGGAGATGAAATTAGATGTAATGATGGGCTATGCTTCTTCAATTTTGTTAGTGAACTTGCAAGATAGCAATTTAGACTTGAACTCATCATTCCTCATGGAATGGCTGGGGGAAACCAATTATTTTATAAATTTTATTGGAGGAGAATTAATAATACCTACTAAGTAAACAGTGTGAAGTAGTAATTTTCCATGCCTGCAGAGGAGTTTTCTTCACTGGGCTTGCCTTTTGCATGATTTTGGCATCAGAGAGAAATAATAAGGCTTATGCCACTCCAGATTTGATTACAGAATTTTTGAGATAGCAAGTTAAGGTTTACTATTTTAGATGTGATTTTTCAGTCCCCATGTAGTGGCAGGAGAAAAGGAAGACCTGATCCTCATATTTTTTTAATGTTATTGCAGCCAAATTGAGGTATGAGTTATGACATGAATTGATTAGATTTATTTGTCTTGTAGTTTGCATGAGACCCTTTGCCTGCTAAACAAAATAGTGGTTCTGATAAGAAATATTGAATTGTTGCTGAGACTGCTCTCACTGTTTAAGCTTTATAAAATCATATATGATCATGATTATGGAGGAGTGCACTTAAATTGGCCTACTAGTAGAGTCAAAAAAATTAAGTTTGAGGCTTGTGGGCTTTACAGGGTTTGATTTGGTTCTAAATATGAGTGGCAATGAGATATAATTTCTTAACTAGATCCTGTTTTTATACCAAGCCATTTTGTTGTAGAATATTGGAGTATGCATTTTGACATGACCAAAGAATCAACATTGGTTGTAAACATTTATTTCCCTTTTACAGGAAACTTCTGTCATAAATATTCTCATATAGCACAACTGGAAAGGCTCTGCAGTGGTCACGCCAAGGCTCAGATGTTGTTAACAGTTAGATGAATCCCACATTTATTTCTCAGTTTTGAGGAAGAAACCTTTGGTAGAGAAGATTCAGCTTTGTATTCCTTTTGTTGCTGTCATTGTCACACATGTGCCCATCTAGCTTACCTTTAGACTAGAGCATTGAAACTTACTTGTTTGGCAGGCTCTGAAGACAATATGGCTAGGTTATTGCTAGACCTACCTGTTCAACAAAATTTATCTGAGAAAAAGTCAAAAATATTGTTCCTGTCATTTTCCTTACTCTTCTTGGCTCTAGAAGACAATCAATACTGTGAACATTGACGTCTACAATTATTTTGATTTTCTCTGTGGGGAGAATGAAATGGAACTGTTCAACTGTAATTTGTCAACTCAGGATCGGTCTTCCCTGTTGCAATTCTTGGTATCCATTTTCATAACCTGCAGTATCTTTTTCATGTTAATATAGGAAACACCTAGAATTCCAGGTATTTCATGACATTTGTATGCTTATAAGTAGCTTTTCTAAATTGAGGTTGGGAATCTGTTGCTCATCATTATTTTTTTGAGTTGCATGAAAACCGCTTGGATTTGGGTCTGGTTGGAATCCATTCAAATTAAGACTATGGATATATGTTTTTAGGATACCTCTTGGCAAAAATTCTCTTTATGTTCCATACAATTAAGGAGCAACTGTTCAAGCCAATGGTCACTCTTTCTCAGAACACCTGGAAATTGCTCAAACAGATTCCAAATTCAAAAGAAAAGAAAAATTGATGTATCAACCTAGTCTTTGAAAGAAACAAAGAAATCATATCAGTGTCTACAAATGACCAAAACCAGGTTAGAGGTTATAGAATTTTACAATATAAAGTTCTAGAAAAAAGAAACCCTAGAATTAAAAATAAAACAAAATAAAATTAAAGCACATAAGACAAAATAGACCTTCGTGCTACTGACAAATAGCAATAAAAATAGTAATGAAGAGCTAATAAGAGCCCCAAAAGCATGTGCTAGTGAAGACTAAAAGGAAATCTCATCAAATATCTCTGTTTGGATTTGAAATGCAGGAGTCATATAAGCC
Organism: Chamaecyparis obtusa; assembly: GCA_027943335.1. Classification (NCBI taxonomy): domain Eukaryota; kingdom Viridiplantae; phylum Streptophyta; class Pinopsida; order Cupressales; family Cupressaceae; genus Chamaecyparis; species Chamaecyparis obtusa. The sequence continues at coordinate 703,768 of BSBK01005330.1, forward strand.
ATCATTGGTAACTACAAGTGATCTAATAATGCTCAATGAGCAATATCCAAGGTTGAAGAGAGGGTGCTACAATATTTTAGAAGGAATCAAAGCACTTTGTTTAGAGACTCCCGTATCATCCAAGACTGTTATAGCTCCGATAGTAGAAAAGAAACTTCTAATATGAATTTGCTTCTATGTTTTGGGGAGCGGCTGGTAAATAGTAGGTACATGTTACCAGAATGGGGCTGAGGCATGCCAATAGGAATGAGCCAAGTCATGATGTTGAGGGAGTGTACTTTAGGGAATCTGAGTAGTGATGGTGTGTCGAGAACTTGAGAGAACCATGATCTAGCTGATCTATTAAATTTGGTAAATGAAGCAATAGCATCTAACATTCATTTTGTGTTTCCTATTCCCTAAGTGTGTTGGAAAAAAAAGTGATCAACATGGGGGCTCTAGAGCCTTTAGGCCCAACGCTCTTAAATCACAAGGTTTGAATTCGAGTTTGAGTTCAGCTACTCTGAAATTTGGATGAAGTTTAGCAAGGGTATAAATTTCGACGTTAAATTCACCTTATATAATTTAAAAAAATAAATTAGTATATTCAATAAATTATCAAAATAGTTTAAGATTGCAAACTAGATTTGAAATCATTATAAAAAGATGTCACATTTATAAAATATAAACCATAAGAAACATGTGAAATCATGACTTAAAATATGTTTTTTTGTCAAAAATATACAATCAAATGTGGGGACTTTAGAATTTTAAAAAAGCTCCAAGTCATCAAGAGTGCAAAGATGTTTTTTTGTCAAAAAGATACAATCAAAAGCCCTTTGCCATTGTTAAACTTCTAGCAAAATCTTTCTCACACTCGTACAAAAGAGTTCAACGCCATTGTGGGTCACATGCTTCCATGCTTAGGCTTTTGATTTTTTCACAGCCACTAAATTACAATCTGTATGATTAAAAAAAATAAAAAAAATAAATAATATATTTAATATTTAAATCATTAACTACATTTTATTAAAAATTAAAACGAAATACATGAATTTTTTTAATTTTAACTCCCAAAAACAAAATATATAAATACCAGATCCTATTTTAATAAACAATAAAAACAAAAAATTAATAATATATTTTTAATTTTAACTTTGAAACAAAATAAAGACACTAAATTTTATTTTTAAAACATAACTTAAAAATATAATTAATTTTTATTATAAACCTAAAAAATAAATAAAAATACTAAATTTTATTTTAAAATTCAAATTAATATTAGATTTTATTAAAATAGTAATTTTCAGTCATAAGATTAAAAATATATTAAAAAATAAAATTAAAACAGTTACCAATGCTCTATACTTTTCAGGTATTAAAAAACCATAAAAAATTTTATTTTATTTTTTACTTTAACTCTTAAAAAATAAAAAATGATACTAATTTTTACTTTAGAAAATAAAATAAAATCATAAAACTATATCTTTTAAAACATAAAGAAAAAATATATTAATTTTTATTTTTGCCTTTAAAACAAAATAAAAATAGTAAAAATAATTCTTTTATAACTTTATTTGATAGATAAACAAGTAATTAAAAATAATAAAATTGAAGATAATATAAATATTTTAATAAAAATATAATATAAATAAAACTTATAAAATAATAAATAAACCTAAACCTATTTAATATTAATTAGTAAATTAAAATAGCATAAATTTTATGTGTAACCTTAACATGAGAGAAAAAAGAATAAAACAAAAAACTTTAACAAAAACTAAATTTAATATGAAATCTTATGCTGAAGGCATGATGACCTACCTCAGTTCTTGGTGGGTCAGCTACGAATAGATAGCTTTTATGGAAGTACAAACAAATGGCTTAAATGATGGGCCACAACACAAACAAAGAGCTTCAATTGAGCAACAAACATAAAGAGCATAATGCACAAAGTTTAGACGCAGCTATGGTGGCAACCTTCAAACCTTTGTAAAATGTGTCAAATCCTCTGTGAAATGCATTTAATCTACTACAAATTTGTTGTGCTCTAGTAAGTTGTGAAAAAATGCTCTTCAACCAACTCACGCTATTTCGATGAAATTGGGGCATTAAAAAAATGTCTTAATGAACCATTCCTCAATTTCCACATCATGAAATGAGCTAAAATGATGTATTGTGTTGATGGAGGATGTGATGATTAGTTTCAACCTGTAACGAGTGAGAGCATCCTCCAAATTGGCCAAGGGGAAACTTTAAGTTGTGAGACCTAATGAAATCTAGAATTCACTTTGTTCTACCTGTTTTATTTCTTATTCTACAAGACACTATATATGCTTGTAAGACTTTGGCCTTAACTTTGTTAATACTTTTTAAGTTTAATAGATGATATATGTCATATAATGAATGCTTGTGTTTTGTAAATATTTATGGATGATATGATATCATGATGTTACAAATGCTAGTCATGTGAATATATGCTTGTTTTGAGATACTAACTTGCAGCAACAAGTCCAACTACTGACCCACAACCAAAGGCAAACTACCTGCAACACGGTGTCCCCTACAACTCAGGAGGTAGCAGCCAAGGTGGTGCCAAATGGAATACAACTATCAAGTGGGAATTGTCGGATGTTCCCTTTGTTGAGTTGTCTTTAAAGAATATATGCTCCCAAAGGACAAGGAGGAACTTGCAAAATAATGAAATATGGTTTATAATGGCATTTATTTGTCTTGCACGTTTCCTATCTTTTTTGTTCTTCAATTGTAATAGGGGTCCAATTAGAATTGTGACTTTTTTAATTTGTAACAGTGATATGATTTATTCAAAGATTGAGAAAGCACCTGGCCCGAACCAGGGATGGTTACAAAAAGGGAAACCATCTTCCCCAACAGACAAGACAACGAGCAGTAAACACCAGAAAGCTCAGAAATAAACCAGGGAAAAAGAGAAAGAGATAGCTATCTCCTTACACCTCTTTTAGAGTGTGAACGAAGAATCATCTCAAAGGAATTCTTCATTTTTTATCCTTTCTCTTCTTCACCACTTCCCAACCCTCTTCCAACCTCGAAGCCACCTGACGCCAATCCTCACGGACACCTTCAAATTCATGTAATGAATCAGCCAAACTATCCTCCCTTGGCTGTTCAAGGATTTCCTCTATGGCTGCCATCTTCACCTTCGCTCGAGAGCCCACAGGTTTCAACTTCTCCCGACCATCCGGTGTGCCAAAAACACTTTTTAAAATTGGAGTCACCACCTGAACAAAGCCATTGTCCAAGGGGGGCTGTGTATCTAGTTTTGAAACCTCAGGGACACCTTGCTGACCATCATCGTGCAAAACTTGTGCATAGCTCTTCTGACTGTCTACCTTCTTCTCCACCGTGTAAAGCGAGGAAGAGACCTCCTGCCACCAAGAAGCCTCCTTAACCATCCTAGACTTAGCACATTGGGCAGCCAAGTGGCCCGTTTTAAAACATTTCTTGCAGTGGAAGGGCACACCTTCATAAACTATAGGCTGGGCCAAACAGCCTCTAGAAGTTTTGATCATAATTTCTTGAGGAAGATCCCCTGAAATGTCCATTTCAACTAGGATTCGAGCATAAGTAGAATGCAGGAGATTAGAAGACCCCTCATCCACCATTAAAAAACTGCCTAAAGAATTACCTAAAGCCTCCAAACAAGAATCAAACCAGAAATGAAGAGGGAAATTCGGAAGCCTTACCCAAATAGGGACCTTGTCGAAAGCTTCAGAGGAGGGACAGAAAGCCGGATGCCAAGGTTTTAGCATCAGAGGGAACTTGTCATCCCAGTTCCAGAAAAAACCACATAAAATCTTGTTTCTATCCTGTTCTTTTTCAAACACAACAGTGAAAAATCCCTTGGCAGCAGGGTAGATTTGAACAAACCCTTCCATCACCGGTTCCCAGTGCTCTGATATCCATATGTTAAGGTCTTTTAGACTTGGCCAAAAACCCTTGAAACGTCCAATCAGTCCAAGATTTGAGAAAACCACCGCATTATTGAGAATCTCCGCTTCTATTTCCTTCTCAAGCACCATAGAAAGAGGCTCTTTCGTGGGCTTGTTCAACGCCTTCGGGACCCCATCTCCTTTATTGATATTGCCAGCTGAAGTCAACCGCTTCCCTTTTAAATCTTTCTCAAACGAAAGGCCAAGACAGCCCTGTTGTGCACTCGGAACGCCTTCACGGTCATTGCCGTAACTTCCTCTATCCCCAAAACGCACCTTCTCAAACCCGGATGCAACATTTGAGGGGCCTCCAACCTCCATTTTACCTCCTGTAGGTAGCAGACATATCTCCCTGTGCACCCTCTCATCTAGATGTAAAGGGGCCTTCGAAGCCCCTAGAGCAGATTGCTCAGCACCCCCAATCCGGGCACCCTTCGTAGATCTCAAACACCCGTTCATGCACCCATCCGACTATCTTACAGAACGCAGCTTGGACGTAGAAGCCAGCCCATGCATCAGCCGCCCATTCACTTCCTTGGAGCCATTGAGCATGGAAGCACCAACAACATCACCATTTTTGGCCAGAAGCCCTAGCTCGTCAGTAGCAACAAGCACCGCTAACAGCTCCATTTCTCCTTGACTCCTGTTAGATTGTTATTTCTAGTTATAGAGGAGACTAAGTCTTCCTCGTTTTCATGTAGGATTGACAAATGTTAGTACGATTTTTATTCTTAAGTAACCCACTCTCAAGATCATGTATAAAGTCTAGATCTTGTCAGAGTCTAAGGTTATTGAGAACATATCAGTCATTTGTAGTTACTAGATTTTTTCATATTTTCTTTTCAATCCAGTGAAGTTGTTATTATCAGTTATGTATCCGTTTTGAATATTGAATAAAACGTGGAATTTTGATGATATTCTGAGTTAGATTGAGCATTGTGATTAGAGATGACAACCCTCAAGCAAGGGCTGCGTGAGGTATTGTAATCCTCGTTATAATATAGATTGTTAATGTTAATGCTAGTTAATTTGTTTGTTGTTGTGATAGTTAAATTATTATGTTTATCTCTCGAGTTAAATTGACGTAAGCAGATTACTAGTATTGATAGAATAAAATTATGTGTCTTAAGCTGCAACATAGTTATAGTTTTGCATCACGTGCACCCACCGTTGTGTAGATAGGTTCATCTTCAACATTGTTTGCATTCTATTTCAGTTTTTTGAATTCGATTAGTTTCCAATACACAATTCAAATATAAACTTAGGGATCCTGTTGATATGAGTTTTGTTCCACTACAACATACAAAATTGAAGACTTAATATTTCAAGATGAAAGACCAAATTTCTCACTCTCTTGAATAAGGATGCTCATATGCTAAACAATGTACATGGATTGTGTGATCAAATGAGACAACCTCAAGGTTCCTTATTGTGGACTTTCACTTAGTTTTATGATGTGATATGCTGGTTATCACAAAGGGACTTACGGTATTCATTCAATGGATATCAACTTGACTTTAACTTCTCCAACCAACAAAACTGCAAGGGAAAGGGGTTTAGAAAGCTTTTCTAATCCTAGAATGCAAGAAACTATGGATGTCTTTGGGACTCTACTAAACTTAGTTGAGCCATCAGCATCAACCAAGCTAGTGCGATCTCCTAAGGTAGAGGTAAGATTTTCAAAGTATCACCATTCCATTAAAATCATCAATGGATGCGTATTGATGTTCAAGCAATAGTTGAAGCAAAACTCATTAAACTTCTTGTTGACCACACAAGACAAACTTACAATCAACAAGCAGCTAGTGGTACGGATTAGGCAAGTTCCACAAAAGCTGATCCAAAATATCTTGCATTCAACTAAACACTACTTCTAATCAACATGAAATAAAATCCTATTCTAAGTGAGGAGTGTAGAAACCATGCAATACTCCAAAGCTGTAATGTCCCCTATCGATCCTATAAGAATTGGGACTGTTTATTACGAGCGACTTGTCTTTAAGTTGAATACTTTTTTTTTAAAATAGAATATAATATCTTAATCCTTTGCTGAAGTTATATAGTTGATGGTGCTGGTATAATTATGATGATCTTATGCTCCATCAACTGAATAAAGCTCAACTCAGAACTGATATGTATTATAAATGCAATGGAGTGCAGATGTATAAGATGGATCTGATTATATATTATGTCCCCTTATCCCATGTTAAGGATTGTCTTGTTTGATGTTAAGCCTTGATGGGTGAACCTTCAGACGTGTAATCTCTGCCTTAGTTCTCTGCAGGAAATATAATTATCAATGCTTAATTGTTAATGTCCTGCTGGTCTTGATATCACCTCTTATTCATTGGTCTGATATAATCTGTTATTTGATAATAATAGTTTCTCACTAAGGTAATAAGGAATGAATTCTTTGAGATTATTTATATATTTGATTCTAATAAATTATGAGTTCATATTATATGTAGTGACAATATTTTATTTTTGGCTATCGCTAATCTTGATCAATGATTACTTGCTGGCTCCTGAATATCAATTACTATTCTTTGATCTGAAATTATAATTATTACTCTGTCCGTGTCTCTATTTGTTTAATAGATACATACATAACTGATATATAGTTGGGATTTCGTATAAGACACTGCGAAATCGAGATATGCCGCCTCTGAGCAATGTGATGCCTTTTAATAGTCTAAACAATTATTCCAAGACACCCTTGTTCTTCCCATAAGCCTCATTGTTAACTCTATGCTATCGTTTTCACAATTTTCATACACGTTGACCATGTGGAAATCATTGTAAACACGATGAGGTATCGCTGTTGGCGTGGATTTATTTTAATTGCTGACTGTAACATTCAAACACTGTATGTTTTCTCTGCCTCATGGGTCTAATCCTGGTTCTCCCTCTTGTGGTTCCTTCTATATGTACTGAGTTTTCCATGTCTAAAAAATATCCCCTTCAATGATCAATTTCCCACTCCTTATAACTCTTGAGTCATCAAATGATCATACCCCTTAGAATTTAAAAGACATGCCCGTAAGGAGATCACATCTTTTCATTTACTGCCATCGCTGCTATGACCATTGTACCATTTCATATCGACATAATCAATAGTGGAATTACACCCTTTGCTGAAGCGTCTAATCACTACACCGTTTCTTATTAATAAACTTAATTGGGAAATTATTATACCAAATAGCTCGTGATTTGTCAATGGATATCTGATTGGCGTTATTACTCATAATTAGTTTATGAATATCCGATACATCTTCTCTGATGTAACAGACTTGTATCAATACTTAATGACGTCTTGCTGAGCTGATGCCCCCCTTGTCTTTGGCCAAGTCGTTGTTTATAAGTTTGATTCCCTTATGAAAGATCACGACCTTTAGTCGCCGACCATCTAATAATTATTTGTTTATTTAATAATATTTATTAATAAATGATATGTTTTCTTTGTCATTTCAATAATGTAGTTTTATAATGTTTATTACTATTCATTTATATTATTAATAATATTATATTCAATTATTAATAATTTTATCTATAATATTATAATTATATATAATAATATTATTAATATATTCTTTCATTATTATAATAATAATTAATGTATTACTGTTTATTTAATTTAATCAATGTAATCATAATAATAATAATATATATTGTATTATTATTTTTAATTATTTAATTATTTAATCTTATGTTTTAATTCTTATTATCATTAAATTACGCTCTCCAAAGGGGACATTATAAAAGCAACACAAGTAATCCATCGTAATGACCAACAATGAATCAACAATTACTTTGATAGCATTATGGCAACAATTTCTCCAAGTCTCCTCTCCTAGTCTACTCTAATCTTAATCTCCTCTCAAATGAGTTACAAATGGGAAGGTCTTGGCCTTTTATAGTTGTTCAATTACAATGAAAGGCCAAGATCGATTCAAGATCAAGGGCTGAGATTAATCCATTACAAACCCTAATTAGGGTTTCCATCACTATCATCCAATTACATGAAGGCACCACCATGTGGGCCAATAAGAAAAATTACAATGCTTTTGAGAGCCAATGAGGAAATAGATAAGGTAGAGGCACTAGATCCTTTCCACATGTACACTTGGCATAATATGATTGAATATGCTTGAACACGTGTAACTGGAGCCTTCTAATTGGTTGAAGACCAGTGGACACCACCTCAACTTCCTTATCTTTAGACTTGATCAATTCTTTGGTGATGAGAAAATATCTCTTGATACTCAACATTATCAAGCCTTCAATTGTGATGGCATATTCTCAAATTGCTTCATCTTCTCAAATTTTCTCCATCTTCTGAAAATCTTCTTATTGCACTCCTTGGTATTGGAAATCTTTGTTTTCTTGGCCATGATCTTCTTGAAGTGATGAAGTGTTTCATGTAGCTGGATCTTTCAAAGTGAACTTGGATTTCCTGAGGAAATTCAAGTTGGTGATGACTTCCTTCACTTGTAGGCTTTTATTCTTTGATTCCATTTTCACGTTGCTATTGAGTTTTTTGCATTTCCACGTTGTTCTTGATCTTGAATTTGCACTTTCAACTTTGAGTATTATCTTTCTTGTCCTTGAGCTCTTGATCGCAAACCACCTCCTTGTTTGAAGTCTTGGGCCTGGTCTTGCTACATCTCTTCCTTCTTTAAACATCTCCTTGCTCCAAATCCAACTTGCATCTCGCTTCCCACATTGATTCGTTCACAGTCATCCCCCTTTAATGATGATTTTCATTTTCAATTTCGGGACTTGATTGGCTGGTCGCCTAAATGGGCAAAGTTACTCAAACTCATCTCTCAGGTTGGGTGACTTTAAAAAATGCTACCACCTAAGACCACTACTCCTACTGCTAAAGCAAAAAGAGGGGGTCCCCATTTGCAATGGGGCAATGTGAAAACCTCACAACAAATCTCTTAGTTGCACATATAGGGTCAACAACATTTAAGACGATACGTTGTTGGTTTATAATTAAATGAACCTTTCTAAGACAATATGTTTCTTGATAAGGGATATGTTGGTCCATTGAGTTGTGTGCATCCAATTTTCATCAACCTATTGCACTTAGGAGTCAGTGGTGCTATAGATAGTATAGGGGGTGAATGAAACCATCCACCATTTGGAAGAAATGCTTAGAATAGAAAGCTAACATGGGGTTGATTGGCTCATGGGGGAAGGACCGGGTGATCTAAAAATGTTGTCTACATATGTCTTCTCTACCAATTCTAATGATAAATTCTTTCATGGGAAGCAGCTTGGGGGGATATCCAAGGAGTATATGAAAGGGAATAGTCTATTTGACTACCCCCTTATTTGAGCTGCAAAAATTGAGTTAGATGCAAAAGATAAAATCCAAAAAAAAGTTCACACTTGGGATAAGGGTGAATGGATATAATAAGATGATGAGAATTGAGACAAATGCACCAAACTTCCATGATGGTTTTGGATGTGCTTAGTGATGTTGAAATGTAGGTTTCTTATTGAATCAACGTGTAATTGTGGATCCATCATTCGCAACTCCAAGAATGAAGGATGAAGGGGTTGATTTATGGAATTTTTGGTGAGAACATGAATGGTGAGGATTCAATCCCAAATAGATAGTTGAGATTGAATGAGAGTAGACTCCTCACTAGCTAAGAATAGTTAGGAGTTAAGGAGGCTCATTGGTGGATGACAATAGATAGCTCTTTTTATTTATTTGTTTTAGATAAATAAACGTGAATAGGAAAAATAAAATATGTGGACTTCAATTTTTTTTGTAGAGGATAAATGGATAATGGAGATGGATTTATTTATTATTTATTTTGAAATTGAGGTTTTATTATTTATTTAGAATTATATGCAAATGGATTTATTTTAGTGTTTTGATTATTTAATTTATTAATGATGGAAAACGAAAAGGGGAATTAGAAAGTTACAATATGAAGATATAATTAGGTGATAGCAAGAAATAAGTGTCTACATTTTGTCTCTCTTTGAAATGGTATTTCAAAGAAAGTAGATATAGACACTAGACAGGAAAAGAGAACATGTCCTGGACTTTGAGATTGTGATTTTAGGATTAATTATATAGTTTAAGAAAGCCTTCTTGAGATGATAAGTAGGGCTACAAAACATGAGTATGCTCTCAAAATGGATGGAAGAAATACTAGATGACTTGGAACAAGTGGAAAAGATAGTTTTGGATAGGTTTAGAATTAGTTAAAGAGTGTATGCTAAGGAAGAAAATATTAGTGGTCAAAGGATAAGAGAAATTTTGAGAAGAATGATCATTAAGGTATAGGCTATGAATCTTGATTTCAAGCAACCTAATATGTGCTATAACATATGATAGGATGCACCATGTTATGGAAATTCATGATAATGTTTTTTCCATGTGTTGTAGGAGTGACTCGAAACAAAACTGAGTTGCAAGAAGGCATTTTATAGAGGACAGCACAATATGGAAGACCATGTGTTGTTTGTTGTAAGATGCCTCAAGGACGAACACAAATGCAAAGTAAAAACAAGAAAAATGAAAGAAAGTAAACAAACAAGAAAACGAATAAGGCAGGGGTCCCATGAGGGGGGCTTAAACTTTATTTTTAAGGAAGAGGGTGGTCCCATGAATTTTTTTTTATTTGGCTATAGGTTATTTTGAAATCTTCTCCTTCAAAATAGGAGCCCCTACTTTTTGGCAAGTGGGTGGGGCTAGAAATTGCCCCACTAGCTTAGGAATGGTTTTTTGCCATTTGTCAAATATTTAATTTCAGAATTTTCCTAAAAAATAAGTTTGGTGGGAAAATGTTTTTTTACTGATTTTTCTTGTGCACAACCACCAACTTCCTTAAATGTCAGAGTTTAAAATTTTAAACTCAACTAGATTACAAAATTCATGCGATCACCTCCTTTAAAATATTCTTAAAAAGTAGCAAGCAGCTCCAGCTCTATTTTTTAGGAAGCTCCCTTCCATGGGAGCAAACAACATTATGTCCTTGGCCAAGCCAAGATATTGAAGATCTACTGAAGATGAAGAAAACTATATGCATCAATGACAACTATTTAATGCCTCCAAGCAATGATATATGCAAGAGAGGTGGATTGGTGATGATATATCTTGCTGAAAGCTGTATTTATGTGCTGGAATGTGTTTCAGGATGTTGATTTAACAGAGACAATCTTTGAGAGTGTTGAAACTTGCAAATGGTTTCTACATTGTTTTGAGGGTTTGAGTTTGGATGTTTATTCAGGTCACATTTAAGTTTTAAGTAAGAACAATGATTCAAGTATATGTGTATGAAAGAACTTTTGAAGAGGGATTAGCAGTATTAAGTTGTTATTCCCAATGCATGATGCAACACACATGCCAAGCCCTGGTCAAGGTCAAAGTGACAAGGCTACTAAGAGGACGATGGGGAATTGTGAAGAGTGAGTGGGTAATTGGTAGAGGTAGATGGAACAGACTTGCTCTCAAGTGTAAAGTTCTTATAGACAATGGAAAATAGGCTTAAACAGCGCTCGCGAATTAGTGTAAAGCTTTTGAAATTCTAAATGCTTATATGCATGATGTTTCCACATGTGTTGACTACTTTTGTGAAGCATTTGAGATTGGTACAATATTGCTGCCAAATGAGTTTCCCTTAAAGGATAATCCCTACAGAATATTGTCTAGCACTATTATTGATTTGATTTCATCTAAGAATTTTGTTTATTCTAAATTTATTATGAATATCCATTAACTTAATTGGATATTGTTTTTTACTACTCATCTTTATATAGTATATCAAATAATAGGATGAAAAAAGAACTTTTGGTTAATCTTTATATTATATAATTTTAATCTATAGTAAAAAAGTGTTTTGCTAAATCTTAATCTTAGGTTATAATCTAGTTAGTATGAGCCCAAATTTAACTAGGTAGAGTTTACAAGGGAGGATCTACCAATGGTGTTATGGTTGCACTACATGTAGTTTTGGGAAGTTCACCTATTTTTTGAAACAATATATTCTTTGTAGTTTGTAGCACTTGGACTTGTTTATCAGCCTATGAAATCTTCCCATGCTTAAAAGGAAGATATTATTTGCATTTCACATCCTCTATGAAAAAAATAATTTGGGTTTTAACAACAATTCACAGACTGTATAAGAAGCATGCATGCCCAACATTTTAGCATAAAAATTGGCAAATGTATGGCCAATAATATTGGTACTGTAGTTGCTAGGTGAGAGTGATCCTCAACTTATGAACAGGATGAATGGAAAGGACTACATTTTTGCTATAATGGATCAGTTAACTAAGTATGCTAACTACTTTGCCATCTTTGTTGAGTTTAGAGCACTACAAGTAGGTGTCCTGTCTTTCATAAACCCGTCTTTCATAAAATTACTTGACTTACATGGCTTGCCAAAAACCATTGTGAAGGATAGGGACAACAGATTCCTCAACTCCTTTTGGCAAGAATTTTCTAATTTGACTGGCACCAAGCTTACTCTTAGAACTAGCTATCACATCCAATTAGATGGATAGACAAAGATAATCAATAAGTGGTCTGAAGGGTACTTAAAGGAACTATGTCATTAATTACGAGATACCATGGGTTAAGTGGTTGCAACTTTGAGAGCATTGTTATAACATTGGTGTGACACCATTTATGGTACTATATGGGTATGATGCACCCAACTTCACTAATTTGGTGTTTACCAAACACCATCTAACAACAAATAATGACCTTATGTAGCATAATAGAGACATTTTGAAGTCATTTAGAGACCATTTGCAGCAAGCACAAAATCAACATAAGTTTTATGTAGACTAGTACTATATTGAGAGATCATTTGAGGCTGGGTGATATTGTGTTTCTATGCTTGTAGCCTTATAAGTACAGGTGTATGTAGGACATGTTACAAGTTTTGATTTGCAGTATTTCTCTCTTTGGTCTTGGTTATCTTCCTAGATGTTTGGTTTTAATTCACATTGGATTTGGAATTGGTTGGAGCTATGTAATTTTGTGTTCATGTGTTGTCATGTGGGAGATGGCATGGAGGTTCCTTATCTCTTTCTTTTGTTGGTTGTGGAGAACATGGGAGAGCATTGGAGACTTGTTGTGAGAGTTGTACTTATGGGTTATTGGGTTACATGTTACATATTGTTGTAGATGTTCCTTGATACTACATGGTTACATTTTCTATGCGATACTATTAGTGGATTTATTTCAGATTTGACATTACCTATCAAGTGGACACTTCTAGGTGTGTATGTCATAGATATTGCACTTGGAGCTTGTGGTTGCATGTTGCAGGTTGTATATGTTGATGTTATGGGATTCACTTACTATGTTTTGTATACCTTGGAGGTATGGATAGTTAGATGTGTTAACACTTCTTGTGGGTGCTATCTCAACTATCAATATTGGTTCTTGACAACTACTCATGCATGTTGTTACCTTTGGATCAAGCGTTTGTGTTTTGGGATATTAGTTGAGACATGACTTATGATTCGATTGCGATAGGTTGTGTGGCTTTCTCTTTGGACGAATTCTATGTATGTCCAAGCGGCAGTGGCATGATAGAGGGTGGGAGCATTCATGTATGAGATGGTGGTCACCTTGTTTTTGTTGTAGGGATCTTGATGGAACACATGAAGCACTTTGATTCATGATGGTACATGTTTCTAGAGGGATTGTTCCCGTGTTCATTTTCATGGCTACATATTGACCCTTATGTAATTAATACAAGTGGGAGAATGTTGGGAAATAGGTGTTGTACACCTTGTATAATAATTGTTTATTATTTGTAATATTTTATTTTATTATGAAAATGTTGCATAAGAGCACCTAGATGGGTCTGCAATATGAAGAGATTCCGTTGGAATATTCTTGAGGCCACTTGAGTTATATTTTAACATTGTAATATTATTTGATGTAATTATTTAATATTGGGGAAATAAATTAAATTAAATTACCCAATTTGAATGTGGGGTCAAGGGTTTAGGTAGCACATGGTTTATGTTATAACACTTGGTGGTTTTGTGGGAGCTTGTTTCTATAAAAGAAACCACAAGGTTAGTTGTTGAAGTGAAGTTAGGTTTAACAATTGTGGAGGTTTGAAGCATGGCATTGGATGTATGGTTGCTTGTTTGTTCACACAGAGTGCTGTCTATGACTGAGACTTTGAAGGCTTTCATGGATGTATTATAACGTTGCATTATTGAACAATACATGGATGAGGGATGCATGTGGAGGTTAGGTTTTCCTTCATGAGGGTTTTCCCAGGTTATATCTTGTGTCACATATTTGTTGGATGTTGTCTATTCTCTTGCTTGTAGATTCTGAGTACTTATTTGGTTGATTTATTATGTGGGTTATGTGATAATTGTCATTTATTGGCTGCAAGTTTCCTTACAATCCTTCTAAATTTTTTTGTAGTTAGCACCCTTTTTTGAATAGCAGCCCATGTAGATGCCCATGCACATAGCACATATTGTTTATTCCAACTGAGCCTTGCGGGGATCTTTGTCTTGGCTTGAGCCTCCATGTAATGTCCCTTGTGGAGAGTGTAATTTAATGATAATAAGAATTAAAATATAAAAAATTAAATAATAAGAAAATATAAATAGTTATAATTAAACTGTATTGACTAAACTAAATAAATAATAATACATTATAATATATAGTTATTTAAATTATTATAATATCAGAAGAATATGTTATTAATAAAATTCTATATAATATAATTAATAAATAAATATAATAAAATTGAAAATATTAAATAAAGAAGAATATATAGTAATAATTATTATTTCTATTTATTATAATAAATTAATATCAATATTTATAACATTCACATATATATATATATTAATATATTATAATCTTTATATCAATATTGATATTCATAATATATTTAAGAATTTATAATATTAATATGACCGTCGAAGGGTCGTGATCTTCCTAGAGTCGCTTCCCTTCACACGGTATTTAATAAGGAAAGAGGATTGTAGAACGGGGATCATCGAGAGGGGGGGGGGGCATTCAACAACGAATAACAAGAGATAGACATCAACTCAACCCATCATTGTTGTACAAAGACAAAACGCAGATTTGGACAGGCATAGATTTATACACAGACTATTATATCAAACCTAGTTGATTGTTGCATGAGCGACTGGCTAAATAACTACGTATATGTCAAAAGGGATAGAAATTCTTTAGTTGCAAAGCACAAGTCACGTTGGTCTTATGCAAACCAAATAGAAAGATTTCTATCCCATCGCAAGAGGAGCGAGATCACATATTTATATAATGGTGCGATTCGGGAGTCCTCTACAATTGCCTGATTCCCCGTCACGGCCATCCTACAACAATTGGGAGACACGACATAATATAAGGGATCAAATGGTTACCATTGAGGAGTCAACATACATCAATGACACAGTCTTTGAATATCCAGGGCATAGTCACGTATCAATATTGAACACAATAATCATCACAAACCAATTAACCTCAGCCGTGTGTGAGGGGAACTATTGGGTTCGCAGATTATCCACATCTAGAGAATGTAACGTAATCTAGGAAAGAGTACGCTAAAGATAGATGTTCTGGAGGGTTGAATGTCCCAAAATTGTTGTACACCATTAATTGTTTATGTTGATATGCTTGATAGAACATCTACTAATTTGGAGGAATATCAATTGCAAGTATTTTAATATAAATCAGAGAAGCTACAGTTGTCGGGATCAATAGCTATAGTGAGAAGAGATATTCATATTATTGCAAGATTAAACTCTCAAACATAAACAACAACCATAGTGGCCATAGTTCCAGTTCATCGTTGTATATAATCAAGGATCATTTTGGATAGAACCGTCTAATAGTTATAAGATATTATCCATTGGAATTATAGTATTTATTGTCAAATGGAAAATAGCTATTAATATAAGATCAAATCCAATTGCAAGGTTCCTAATACTACATCTAAAGCAAACATTTATAAATTAGTCCATTGAGCATGTATGGAGTGGTACACCCTAAGAGAGCCGTGTTAGCAAATTAATACATTTATGTTTAAGAGGTATTATCATTATAATCTCATGGTTATCAATCACATAAGTCTACAAGCGATATCAACTTTGGAAATCTTCAGTGAAAGGAGAGAATTTATGAAATTGTCCCTATTCTCCGAGATAATGAGCGAAGGGTCATTACACTCCATCCGTAAAATGACCTTGTAGCCATCTTTGGAATTAAAGGTACCTTTCTTTACTCTCGCTCATATTAGCTTATCTTCACCCGATCTAAAAACTACTTTACGTTGTGTGATAACCCCCATTAGTTGGGCTATTTCTTGTGGTGGAATGGGTAATGTGCTCATGTCTTTCCATTCTGAACCAAGTGCTAGGTTGTTTTGATTCAACTATATATAATTCCTTACTTCACTTCCCCAATGCAATTTGAGGTAGGTCTTTGTGTGGTTGATGATTATTAGACTATCTATATTGGGAAAAACCACCCCAACAAATCTTCGTAAAAGAGGATTGTTTTACCATCATGCTTATTCCTTGCTACATGTTCTGATATTATGGATTTGTAACAACATGAAGCTCCACACTCTTGAACCCTTTGGCAGGTTCTCAATCCTGACAATCTCAATTGAGCCATTGCTATTCAAATACTTAGTTTGAAGAATCCTTTCCCATTTTAGCTGGGGTTCTCTGAACATCTTCCAAATCAATTTGGCTCCTAGGGCTTTATTCTACCATACCTAATTTCTGAGTCCAACACCTCTATCATGTCCCTCGTTTTGAAGTAAGACTTAATAATAACTCATAATCATTATATAAAATATAAATAAATAATAATAATTATTGAATATAAAATAAATAAAGATATAATATAAATCAATATAATGATAATTAAATATTATCATTATAATAAAATACATAAACGATATAATATAATTTTAGAATATTAAATAAAATAAATAATGATACATTATAACATATAATTAATTAGATTATTATTATAACGGAAGAATATATTATTAATAAATGAATATAAAATATAATTATAATTGTAAAAATATATAATTGTAATTACATTGATAAAATTAATAATAATAATAATATTATTATATGATTATAATAATACAATGCAATCAATGAAAGCACCTGTATTGTGAGAAGGGATTTCCTAATATTAAAAATGAGTACAATTCATGGTGGTCGACAGAGACTTGCAATTGGTAGTCACCGTCTTCAATTACTTAGATAATATCAACCGGCAGTAATATTCGTATGGTCTCCACAAGGCCCGTAGACTGCAGAATATCCAATGTATATCAACAATAATACAAGAAGGTTACTCTACCATGATTATCGATGATTTGGATTTCTTTCACCCAACCAATGGACGTATATGATTGTTCCATATTGAATATTAATTATGTTTATCAATGCGATTAATGAACAAGAAGCTATTATCGATACTACTGAGAACATACTATGGAGGAAGTCAATATGCAATTCTCATTGGAGGTCATCATACTCCATACAATTAGATATGTCAGCAGGTAAGAAACCATATGAAGACAAAATAATAACCAAAGTAATGGCATTAACACTATCAATTAATTATCGACAAATTAATGATACATAAGACTTACTGGATAGTTATGAGAAGACAACGATTGCTAATAAGTCAATAAGATACGATAATCCTTATGAGTAATATCAAGGAGAATAATCATTGATGATAGAATAACCAAAGCATGATTAATGATTACTCTAATAATCATTCTGGTTATTATGATAATAAGTGATAACTCTTCAATTGCTAATCACGATAGGAGGCAACCATTCCATCATGCCTCTTCACTTGGCCAATGATGAATATAAATAGGACATCGTATCATGGAAGAGGAGGAGGGGAAGACAAGAAAATTAATAAGAAACAGATACGAAAGACAAGGACAAAAATCAGATACGATCTGCAGGAAAATAAAATACGATCTGCAGAAGACTAAGGTATAAGGACATATACTTATTTATTAATTAATTAATTTATATATATATATATATATATATATATATATATATATATACAGAGTTGTTTATGTGTTTTATTGTATATAAATTTCAGAATACATGGATATATATATATATATATATATTTATATATATATGACTATGTTTTAGATTTCAGAGTACATTAATGGATATACATATATGTTATTGGTACATTTAATTTTATAACTGTATTATTATTTTTATGGATAATTGTATCATAGTTAATGTAAAGAACTATTTTTCAATTATATTTCTAATATGGATTTAAATGATCATATATATGTTACTGATGATGATATGAGCCATAAAAGAATGAATAAAGTATTCATTAAAAATATGGACTTCATATTTGGAGGGGGCTAGAAGAAATTATGATAATTCCCTAGTCTCGAGATTTAATATCTCAAACAATTGATGATACGAAAGGATCCCCGTATCTGGAGGGGACTAGAGGAAATTAGGCCATTTCCCTAGTCTCGAAGGCAGTATATATATTGATAACCAGTCATATGCATATGCGTAGGCTTGGAATGCAATAAGCTGCTTCCAAGAGGTTCTTAGGGCAGTGGTCTAGGGATGACATGTCGATAGCCCGATTGCTTAGAGGGAGCGAATGTCTCTCAAGCCGGGAATTCTGTGAAGCCCGACCTAGAGGCAGCCTTAAGGATCAAATCCCCCCTTACTAACTTAGAGTAGAGTATGAGTCATATATATATATATATATATTTGTATTATGTACTGACATCGGTTTTGCAGGAAATCACATAAAGGAGAATAAGGAAGGACTTTACAATATTCTTGATCAAGGTTATATATTGATTGGTTGTTTGATATCATATTAAATATTAAAGATGAATAATAATCAAAATATAATACATCATTAAATAATAATATGTTATAAATATAAATATGATATATCAAGATATAAAGAATTAATGATAAATAAACAAATCTATACACAAAATTAGTTCCCACAAAGCTTAAATGAGAAATTTACATAAGGTCCTGACTAGGGACATTACAACCTCCTTACTCCTTAGGCTGGCAGTATTTTTCCAAGAAATTAGAGCAATCTTATCCTTCTCTGCTAGGCCTTGCCAAGATAATCTTCTCATTTTTTATATGATTGATTGATTAGCATCAGTAGTGAGAGCGAGGTATGATAAGAGGCAAATGGGTAAATCAAAGATTATAGTTTTTAGCATTACAATTCTCCTTGCCCATGACAATGACCAACCTCTCCATGAGTTTAGCCTCTTATCCGTTTTATCTTTTAAGGGATCCCACGACGTGGAATTCCTTAGGCCCTTATCTAAAGGGGGAGACCCAGATATGAGAAAGGCAATGCCCCTTTCCTAAAATTGAGTATACTCAAAATGTCTATTTCTTTCCTTGGATGAGTTGACATGGAGAACACCTCTAATTTGTGTTTATTGATCGCTTGTTTTTTAGCCTTTGCATACTGTGTCAATGTCTTGCTTCTTTCCTTATGGCTGCTTCAAACAATATGGTGTCATTTGCAAACTACTGATGTTTGATTTGGATGTTGTTGGTAATTGTGATACCTTTGACTAATCTTGTTGTTTGTGCAATTCTGATTGCCCGTCCCTATGGTCGCCTTGCTTCAGTCGTCATGAGACCTCAAAGAATCCCTCAGGTGAACCATTAACCAAAATTGAGACTCTAGGGATGGATATACAAGTGAATATCCAATTGATACATTGTTTGTTGAAACCAAAAGCCTCCATCATTTTGCACATAAATCTCTAGGTAACCTTTAGTTTGATTAGCATCCCTGACTCCTTAGTGGACTATAGTGAATGAATAGCTTTTTGACCTATAATTTCTCCAACTATGGATTGTCTTGGAATGAAGCTTGTTTGTTCCATCGAGATAATGAGAGGAAGGACTGTTTGTAATCTATTGGTCTCCACATTGGCCATCACCTTATACAATGTATTGCAAAGTGAGATGGGGTGAATTTCTTCTTGTTTTGTTGCTTTCTCTTTCTTGGGGATAAGGACCAGTAATGTATTGTTCACTTCCCTTAGCATCTTCTAGAGTTTCTTGTTGCTTTAGGGGCTCCGACTAAGTCTTCTTTGAGTATACTCCAACATTTTTGAATAAAACTTGCTAGGAACCCATCAAGCCAAGGAGCCTTATTTGGATGTAACTAATTAAGAGTCATTTCCACCTTTCATGTGAAAGTTTTGGATTTAGCATTTTGTTATGTTCTTCATTGATCACTCTTGGGATGTGTTCCAAGAGCTCCTGATTTGTAGAGAAATTAGAGCCCTCCCTATTGTTTAATATTTCTGAGAAAAAGTTTACAATCCTCTCCCTGATTTTCTTAGGCTCCTCTGTGAATGTTCCATCCCCATTTTTTAATTTAGATCTCTTCTTTGTCTTGTTATATTATGCAAATATTTGTCGTTTCTCTCACCCACCTCAATCCGTGTCTCCTCAGATTTCTGCCTCCAAAACACTTCCTCTTTGGACAACACTTCTTCATAATCCTTAATTAGCTCCTTTTCTCTTAGAAAACAATCTGTTGTCATTTCATTCAATATAACCTCCTTGTTTAGCTTTTTCAAATCTTCTTCAATCTGATTTTTAGTAACAAATATGTTTTTAAAGTGTTCCTTGTTCCATTCTAATATACTCTGCTTCTCATGTTTGAGTTTGGACATAAAACAAAATAGTTTTGAGCCCTCAAAATTCTCCTCATTCCACCAAGTCTCTTATCAATTCTATGAAATTTTTGTCTTTGAACCATATATTTTCAAACTTAATGTGAGATCTTAGTGGCTTTTCTTCCACAACTATATTGAGTTTTATAGGATCGTGATCTAAGCCATAGCAGGGTAGTATAGCCCGTTCTAAGCTGTGGGGAAAAGTAGACAGGTATCCCCCAAAGAAGAATCTATCCAACTTTTCTACTATATTAATAAAACTCAAATCTTCTATTTTTCCAGTTATAAGATCCATTTCCTAGCTCTATCTCAAGTAGGTTGTTCCTCAAAGCCTTTTTGTATTTGGCCTAGTCTTCCAATACCTCCCTTTTGTCTTGTCTATATAAGATAGCATTGTAGTCGCCCCCAAAGATTCTATGTGGAGCTGGATAAGCTTCCTTGAAAGCATCTAAGCCAGCCCATAACTCCCTTCTATTGATGCATGAAAGATACCCATAGACATTTATCAAAGTGAATTGTAAATCAAAGACCAGACTCACAATCTTTCCCCCCATCCAATTTCTGTCAGCACCTATTGATTCAAAACTGACTGATATTGTTCTAGCAAACACCAAGCCCACTCAAGGCCACATCTGCCTGAACAACCTCCACCTTCCAATACTTAAAACCCTTAATGAATGCTTCAACCTCCATTTTTGCTAATTTAGTTTCTTGAATAATAACAACCTCCGCCCTAGTCAAGCTAATCCTATGCTTGACCAGACGTCTTTTGTTAGGGGCATTTAAGCCCCTAACATTCCATGAAAGGAGCATCATGGCTCTTTGGAGAAGGGGGTCCCCTTCCTTATTTCCATGAGGGTGGTGATCTTAAGTTGTCCTTTTGTGTATCCATTCTTAATCTTGAATTCATGTAAAGATCTTCTTCCAACTTTCTTGTGGGAGTTCTTGCCACAATCCGGTTTGGATTTGTTGGAGGGGACTTGGTAAATT
This sequence comes from Chamaecyparis obtusa, assembly GCA_027943335.1. Classification (NCBI taxonomy): domain Eukaryota; kingdom Viridiplantae; phylum Streptophyta; class Pinopsida; order Cupressales; family Cupressaceae; genus Chamaecyparis; species Chamaecyparis obtusa. Next base: position 725,468 of record BSBK01005330.1, read on the forward strand.
CCTTGCTTTTCTTGGCCCTATCATGTCTTGGCTACATCCCCATTGGGTTCTTTTCCTACAGACAGGACATCATTTTCTACATCCTCCATTTCCCCCTCCTTAATTAGTTTTTGCGATAGCATTTGTTTTTGTTGCTCAACTTCAACCGTGGTTGTGTTCCCGAATTTGATTGCCTCAAATTACTCTTTAGAGATTCCTAAGAAATCACAAATAGCCTCGATTTCCAAAAAGGCTTTATTATCATCCCCCCATCTTGTATTGTGTTCCAATCTCAAACACTTCTTCAGTAATTCAGGGCTCAACAACATCTCCCCTTATTTCTCCTTCCTTGAGGCCCTGCTTTAACAAAACCTTATTTTGTATGCAGTTTGGCTCTCTAAGGGTTCCTTTTGGGGGCGAGTTGCAAATTTGGGGTAATCCTGAAAGGGAGACCTCTTTTAACTGAGTAGTGATGTCTTCTCAGAGCATGTTTGCTTCTGCCAAAAGGTTTTTTAGATCCTTCTCTACTCTTTAAGCTCTCTCTTTTTCTTTATGTGATTTGTATTTGGAAGTTTGTTTGACCAAGGCAAGTGGTTTTGAGAGATCAGGGTTTCTGTTTTGGTTAAGAACACTAGTTTCCAACTTCCTCTTTTTTGAAATTTAGTTTGAGTCTAAAATCATTAGCATTTTCCTCTTCTCATTCGATTTTCCTTTTTCTAGATCTGAGACTTGAGTTTCTTCAATGTTGGAGTTTTCTTAATTTTTTGTGATGAGTTATTTGTCTGGAACCCTAGATCTAAGATACATTTTCTCCTGAGGGTTTCTTGTCAAATTCAAGTTTTTGAATCCACCTCCCTTGATCTATTATCTCCCAAGGATTTAGGGTTTTCAGAGTGCTTTCTAAATTGACATAAATTATGGGATCTGCTCCTAGCTTCTCCAAAATAAAATTCTTCTACCCTGATGAATGTCCCCAGCTCATTGTTGAGTTTTGCAAGGACATCCACTAAGGTGGGAGGTTTCTTAATCTGATCTATTTAGGCTTTCAATCAATGATACACTTATATGGGTTGAAATTTGGATCCTAGTCCAATGTACCTCAAAATGAGCGATTTTCCATACATAATTTCCCGTTTCAGATGTTCATTAACACATTCAACAATAAAAAATCCATTTTCCAAGGATTGGATACTCACCCATCCATTGAAGCTGTTAATCCACCATTTTGTGATCTTACTTGACTACATATTTGGTCCAAACCATTTTATGTAGATTGCACAACTTCGAAGATGCGCCCAAATTGGTTCGAGCAAACTAGATTTGATTGCAAATGCCTGATAATCTGCATTGGTTCCTTCTCTTTGAGTTTTCTCCCGGTATTGATTCGTTGCTGTTTCTAGAATCTTTCATGCCTAGGGTTTGAGAACCGTTTGTGGTTTTCAAATGCCTTGTTTCCTTTGTTTCACAACCAACTTTGTTTTGTCTAGGTATCCCGTTACTGTTGCCAGTTGTTTGTTTGTGACACCACTTCTTGTTCTCTTCCAAATCTGCCTCCACCTAACAGTACCTTGTTCACCTGCATGGCGAAAGCAGGCATCGTTGAAAATCGTGAACAATTATTTTTGCAGAATATTCTGGCCAGAGCGCTCTGTGCCATTTTTTAAATTTTTGTGCTTTTTTATAATTACTGTTTTTATTAATATTTAAATTTTAATATTTTTTTAATAATATCGAGTTAATACTGATTCATATTTAAATGTGAAAGTATTTAACTATTTGTTTTACAAATTAAAGCAATAAATATAACTTGTTGAGAATCATGTATGTGTGTGTAATTGTTGTATCCAGCTATATCCATATTAGTGGGTCTGGAAAATAGCCATATCAGTACACATATATAATATATATGTCCATGCAACCTTGGTGAAACCAGACTTGATTCTGTCTGCAAGCTGCAAATGCATGAGATCAAGAAATTTGTCAAGAACTGTCCAAATCTAAGAACATATGCATCAAAGAAGGCATCAGGGGCACCCAGTGGAGATAAAGTGTCCAAATCCTGCGTTTCCTCATCAGTTACTTTAATATAACTATTTTTGCCTACTTTAAAAAAGAGAATGGTGTAAATCTATTTTTTGCAAGTTTTGAACAGTATTTGCTTCTACAGAGGGTAGTCAGCATGTAGGCTTAAAATTGTTATGAGATGTGTTCGACGCACTATTTAGACTGAATTTATAAATAACAAGATTGTTAATGGGCATTAGCAAAGTATTCTTATAGCTGCATTTTCTAAGAAATATAGTGTTAAGAGAATACTGATAATAGTCTTTTTATTTTTACAGGATATGATTGAGAATGTTTTGGATTTCAAGGGAACTGATGTAAGAAAGGTGATGACTCCTTTAATAGATGTAGTTGCTATTGATGCTGGAGCCACCCTGATGGATTTTCGCAACCTCTGGTTAAAATACCAATATTCCAGGTTCTTGTCTTTACTTCGTAATCGGGATGCAATCTATACTGTTAATGCTTCTTTTCTGTTATGAAAAATGCACTCACATCAGTGTACTGCTCACTCTTAATCTCTAGGGTGCCTGTTTTTGAACTCCGTATTGATAACATTGTTGGGATTGCATATGCAATGGACATGCTGGATTATGTTGAACAGGTATGTACCACTTACCAGTACCCAGTATCCAATGACTGTGGGAGATATTGGTGCGAAATAACTACTGTGGTCAAGTTAGTCTTTAGCAGTCATACAAAGTTTTATAGGATGGTTTTGTAGGTTTCTATTTTTATATGGTTCTTGGAGAGGCTTTTGAAATTTGGTTTAAAATGCCAAGTAGTGTTCATTTGCTGCAAATGTGCATGCTTATATACTGAGAGACCTCTAGTGATGACATTGCTGCAAATGGATTATCTTGTGTGTAGACAGAGCTGTTGGAAAAGTTAACAGTTGGTCACCTTGCACACAAGCCTGCTTATTTTGTTCCTGGTATATTCCCTTGGTTATGAATTATCAAGTTGTGTATTGGATTTCCTGTTCATTAGAGGTGTATATAGAAAGCAAGGAGATGTGAATTTGTATTGCACCTTCTATTGTAAATTTAATTTCTTCATTAACAAATTAGATTGGCCAGTATCAAAATGCTGAGCTATACCAATCAAAATTCATGTAAATTTTGGTTTGATATCCATATTACTTTCAGGACTTGAACACCGACGGCTGTCTATATGGTGTATTGCAAGGTTGCGGATGGCTTTTGAGTTTTGACAAGGTTAATGTATTTTCTTTTTCAGATTCCATGTCAATTTGGAGGTTACTGAGGGAGTTCAGGATAAGGAAGGTTCACATGGCAGTTGTTCTCAATGAATATGGTGGAACAATAGGAGTAAGATGCTAACAATCCTTCTGTGTTTTTCTGAATAGCTTTTATAGGAGTGTTTTCTGTAGTCAGTTGTTAGGCATAGAAAAGCTCGGCTCTTAAAAGGTCATTACTAACTCTGTTATCAACTTGGCTGTACTTAACAGAAAATTCTAGCTACTGTCTCACCAATTTCCTCTGAGTACTCTGTACTTAGGTTGATGCAATATGGAGAGCTATCTGAGAATTTATGAGTTAGGGATACATTTATGTATTCTGTACATGTCGATCTTTTAATTAGGCATAAATGGGATGTGGCTGCGCCAATACCATTTTTGCTTATTTTCAACATTATATGGTTTATAACTTTATACTAATGAGAGGCCATCCTGACTCAAAAAAGGGTCTATGTAGTTCAATTCAAGTGTAAATCTGGTTTCTATTGTTGGTATTAGATAAAAGTTGAAAATTAATTTATTTGTAGTTAGAGTTTCATGTTTTGTCTAAAGAGAAATATGTTCCATTGGTATAAGAATATTTACAAAATCTGGACTCTAGCCAAACAATGCAGGAAAGAAATCTGACTGTGAGGAACAAAGCTATTATATGCAAATTTACTCATTTATTCTTATGACACTTGATTATTTTAAGTATTGTATGATTCCTTGTTTTTCCCAAGTATTATAGACTGGTTTGATATCTTGAATTCTCGAAATTTTGAAAATTACCATTAATGCATAATGGAAAATGTGTTGAATTTCAAGTGATGTTTGTTTAGCATCTATTAAGCACTCCTGTAGATGTTTGTAAATATTTAGTTGGGTCAAATCCCAAGAAATAAATCTATTCTGATCTTGGTTAGGGAATGCATCTCCTTTTGGCAATATTTTAAAGTTGAGTCCAACTGTGCTGGTTTTGTGCTATTCACTGACAGGGTGTTATTGTCTGGCTCTCTGTAATTTGGTGTAAGAGTGATTTTTTCACACATGGAGATTTTTCTTTTTTGTTTCTAAACATCAAACTAGCCCATTCTCTTGGGTCTGCAATGCTTGTCAATGAATCTCACCTTTTCAAGGTGGTGAATGTTTTATTGGTCATTTGAATGCACCAATAGATGCTGTCATATCCTTTGCAATTTATGTATTTCATATTCTGGATAAATCTTGATTACCAATTGTATTCTATGATAGTTCCAGTCTTCGTCCCATAGAATATAATTCTTAAAATGCTCATGTAAAAAATAGGTTTAAACTTTATGCTAACACACCATTATTTGCAGATAGTGACATTGGAGGATGTTGTTGAAGAAATCTTTGAAGAAAGCGATTCAAAGGTTTGTACTTAGTTAATTTCCATTATCTCATTATGATATTGTTTGATAGAAAGCTGGATTTGTTTACTTTTTCCCCACTGAGCCATGGAATTGTTAACATCTAGACACCTTGTTTTTACTGGTAGATTATATTTTGATAGACAGATATATCATCCAGAATCATTTATGCTCTATCTGGTATATTCAAGGTTTAAAAGTTCTTGAATTGTAATCTTGACCAAGTGTCAGTTAATACTGTTTAATAAGTTGTTGAAGGATTTCAATGAACATTTAATATTAACTAAAAACAATATTTTAATTGTTTCATGGCATTTTGTTTGTATTATTTTATATTATTTGAAAACTGGACAGGAATTAGAATAAGCGATGTTAGAAAACTCTTCATCTGTGTTTGGTAAGTCCAGGAAAGCCATTGCTAGGCGAATGACCAATTGGGGTGGTATGCTCAGGAAATTCATAGAGAGGTGCGCATCCCTCACATCTCTGAAAAGAAGCATCTAAAGCCTTCAGTCTGATAGATGAGCCAGTGAGACAGACATCTATTCCTATTCAATTGGCCAGAATCATAATTGCCCACACATAGTTGCATTTATATTTATTATATATTTAATATATTTGAAATAATTTATGATTAATATTTTTAAACAGTTTTAAAAATTAAGTTATTATATATACTATATTTTTTTTTTTTGATTGGTAAAAGGCCGAAGCCAATAGTTTATTAATCTTTAAATCAGAGTTACAAAAAATGCCCCGCTCTATGTAGGCGCTGGTAGGAAAGAGTGGGGTTGAGAAAACCTCCAGCCTTGCCTGGGACTGTAGTCCGGAGTTTAATACATAAAAGTTTTAGGTGGGCATACCCACCATTATCTATTATATATACTATATTAGTATATTCAATATTGTTTATTAAAAAAATATATTTAATATAATAAAATTATATAATACAAAATTTAGAAATTACAACTATAAATCAAAAACTTGTATACTTATACAACATTGTTAAATATATTTATAATGTATACATTATATTTTTTGCATATAATTAATGTATTTAATTATATATATGTGTGTGTGTTGATGCATAGTAGCTTCGGTCAGATATAAGGATGATCGTTTATAATGTTTTACCATCATCCTTGTATATGATCGAAATACTATACAAGTATAATAATCTGTGTAATCAGATTCCTTTCATCTTCTCTTGCTATGTATCTTGCAATGAACATAGGCGGCTGCATTCCTTTACATACAACAGATCAAGTAATGATCGTATATCATTTATACTAAGGATCGAGCAATGATCCGATACTATGCACAATAGTATAGTATGTAATGATTAAAATGTAATGTAGTAGATCAACGACTTTCATGATATCATTTGGTTATTGTGTTAACTAACCAATTATGAATTGGGTCTCTTGGAAGCACCCTTTGGTAATTAATTATGTTGTTTGGCCAAGGGCCATGCCATAAATGGACATGGCTCCACATTGTGGAGACACATCCCTTCATGGCATGTCCCTCCATTAACATATATATATGTGCCGATTTCAAATAGAGAAATATAGAAATCGATAAATACTTTCTCCCTTTGATCGGCAAATCTCAGACTTGAAGAAATCAATACATTATAATCTGCACATTGTAAGAATTGCATCAGTCTGAAATAAATTTAATCATACTTTAACATGGTATCAAAGCCAAGTAAAGGAAGATCCGATTAAATTTGAGAGTTTAGATTACCCAAAAATCAAATATTTATTCTCTCTTGAAATCACATTTCTTTCTTCATAATGAGCGGATTCGAACTTCTGGGAATGTGACTGGTTTGAGTTTTTTGCTGAGAGAGCCAAGCCATGGCATCGTACATGGCGACTGGAAGGGCCAAGAGGGTTTCAAACAGACCGAGTTGTAAAGGTTGGGTCCAAAAGTTTGTAAAGGAGAGAGTTTAGAGGAGTCCCTGCGACAAATTGCTACTCCGAGTCACACGCAGAGATTGCAAGGTCACCAGATCTTCAACAATGGTTTATATTGTTGCATTACCATTGGCAAATTCGGCCTCTTCGAGATTTGGCTTAGACCACGAGTTTTATTAATTCATTGGTGACCCATTTCCTACTGCGGTGAATTCTAAGTTGCTTGACGGGGCTTCAATATTAATCTGGAAGACTATGGTGAGCGCTTACAATATTTGAATTTGCCGTGAGATTGCATTGCCCGATGAATAAAGAATGGAAATTATTTATCCATTCCGTGAGATATATTTTAGATGTGCCGAGATTATTATATAAGGTTTCGGGTTATTTCTGAGTGCCGTTAAATATTTGGGGCTTATATGTCATGAACTATTGACGGGAGGTTTATTCATATGGAATTGCAAGAATTTACCACATTCTTCTAGTGGTCGTGAACTCTTGTGTTTTGCCGGAAGTCTTCCTTGAGGCAGAATTTTGAATCACAAGATCATCTCGTTTAAAGATAATAGTGTTGTCTCTTGGTGAAGACAAAATACAACAGCTTGGCAGCAACAATTTCTTTTTGTGCGGAAGTGATTGTTATTGACTTGGGTTGTCCACTATCCAGGTGGTGATGGCTTTCATATGATGATTTCAACAATGTTTCTGTCAATCTCTTCATATCGGGTGTATTTCCAACTAGTATCTGGGTTTAATGTGATAAGAACCAGATCGTTTGCCACATTATCTTCTCCTCAATGCAAGGCCTTGGGAATGTTTGCATGCTTTTAGTTTGTCAAACTAAGTAGATGGTTGTTGGTTTCTTCACTGACTTTGTACTTAAGACTAATCCGTTTTTGGGTTCACCTTGGACATCTGTGAACATCGAGAGAAGGTCATCGACTCTGTTTCTTTCCTCTTTATGGTTGCGGTGAGCAGCTTGTGAAGACTACCATCCTCTTTTGTTGAAACATGGACTTCACAAAATGAGTGCTTTAGATTGAAGATAGAAGAGAATTTTTAAGGATCAAAAGGTAGCTAAGTTTGAAAACCCTTAAACAGAGATGAAAAGGTTTGGCCAAGCATTGAAAATTATGGTTTCAAGATGAACTCCGCCAAGGAGGTGATAAAATTTGCCAAGTTTTCAAAGAAAATCTATGAGAGGACATGAAGTCCGCTAAAGTTTGGAGGCCTTGAAATTTGTCTAAATCAAGGAAATTCCTTGATCTATAGTGAACTCCGGCTAAGTTGACGAAAAAATTCCTAATTCAAATCCAAGGAAGATCCCTGATTTCATCCATAGAAAGGTGTGAAAAATCGATGGAAAATTGTGAAAAATTCTTGAAAGATTCCATGGAAAGTTGTGGAAAATTCTTAATTTCAAACAAGGAAAGTTGTTGAAAATCCACAAACCAAGCAGAGTTCGCTCTCTCATGTTGAAAATTGGCTAAGTGTTGACAACCTAAAAGATGAAATTCACTCTCTAGAGCCAGAGAAAAGATTGAAAATTGTGAAGTTCAAAGTCATTTGAGGTTGAGATCACCAAGTATCCAGAGAAAACTCAAGTGGGAAAGAGGAAAAGGCCAAGTCTCAAAGGGAAAATGTTAAGTTTATGCATAGAAAGGAAGAGGTATAAGTCTCTAGAGGAAGGTGTGAATTTTGGAGAGAGGATTTTTAGAGGGTGAAAGCATTAAGCAATGATGAAAATTGCCTAAGTATGGAAAATTTCTTGAAAATTAGACTTGAGGGAGCAATTCCAAGGATAGGACTTCATCATTTCCAAATTAAAGGTAGGATTGGTGAAGTCATTTTAATGAGTTATTGACAATGTTCTCAATGTTGTTTTTCTGGTCTAATGCAAGCTTGTGATGAGGAATGAACAATCAAGGGAAGACTAAGATGAAAGAGATGCTACAACCTGGGATTCCACAGAACAAGATTGAAGGAGGGAATTCAAATGGTATAAGGAAAGATGACATTCACAGAGGAGGAAAACAAACACAACCGAGGACTTCATCACATATGAAGAATTTGAAGACATGAAAAAGGATGGATGGACAAGGGAAGATTTCAAAGTTCACACCAAGAAGCCCAAGATCTTGGATCAAAGATAAAAAAGAGCATTCAAAACGGAGAAAATTCCGAGTTCAAGGAGGTTTAAAGATGATGCAATTTGGGAATATTTTTCCAAAATCCCAAATTTCCAATATTGAAGAGGATTTGTTCAAGGATAAACTCATTCAAAGAGATAAGCATGTTGAGGTGGCAACCACCTGTCTCCACCAATTAGATAATTTCAGGACAAGGCGTCCAAGTTCAATGACCCTGACCTTTTCTTCCATCGAGATAACCATTTGAGTTGTTCATTTTTCATTGGTTCTCATTGGATAATTATTGTAAACCCTATTTAGAGTATAGTTGTCTAAATCTTGGTTGTTGATCTTAAATTGGTTTTTGAACTCCTATATAAACCCCACTCCTTGTTAAATTTTAAGTGATCAGATTAATTAATCAAAATAGAACAAATAGATAAAAGAAACACAAGAGACAAAGCATTTACCTTGCGAAAACCTCTAGGAGGAAAAACCCAGCATTCAGATCCGATTATTTATTGCTCTCAAAATTACAATGACTCACAGTTCATTGATTTGCTGAAGATCGTGAATCAATGAAGCACATCTGTACATCGCCAATGCAAACAATATTAGATAATCTTCAGATCAGATTCTAATGAATCTACTGTACAGTAGATGAAGTTGCTTGCCCAGATCTGATCCTATATATACGCTGCCTAAATCAGAACATCCTTGATTCAGTGCTCGAGTGTGATAAACATCAATTAGATCAAGTCCAGATCTTTGTGTAAATTATAACTCCAGATTTCTTGCATATGATACATCATTGCCTTGAATATTCACTGTCAAAGATATATAGTCACTGTCTTGAATAATTCACTGTCCAAGATATATAGTTGCAGCCTTGTATACAATTCGCTGTCAAAGTATAAGGTCACTGCCTTGCATACCGTTTGCTGTTAATGATATAAGATCGCTGCCTTGTATGGAATTCTCTGTCTTAGATCTGATCGCATGTCTTGTAGATAGTTCGCTGCCAAAGATACATTTTGTTGCTTGATTATCTCTCTTTTACAATACAAATGCCTCTTATTTATATGGAGGTCTTTCAATAGGTTGACCCAATCTTGGCGCCAAGAATATAATTACAAATTTGGGCCCAGCCCATTTACAATTTAATATTATTTTATTATTTTAATTCTCCTAATTAAAATAACTACCATAAATAAAATTCCTTTTTTAAATCCTCCAATTAAATAATTTAATCTCTATATTATTTAATTCTCTTATTAAATAATAAGTTATTTAATTCTCCAATTAAATAATTAGTTTATTATTTTAATTTTCCTAATTAAAAATAATGTGAAGCTAGAATCCGATCTAGCTACCAAACATTAACACTCCCTCTTAGCTAGGGAGGATTCTAGTCCTTACCATACCTCCCCATCATGCCTACACGTAGAGGATGGATCCACCTTACATTGCCTGTAGAGGGTGGAAGAGGACAAGCCTCAAAAGGATCACCTTGCATTGCCCGCAAAGGGTGATCAAAAACCTTTGCCACTTTACATTGCCCGCAGAGGGTGGACTTCAATTACAACATCACCTTGCATTGCCCACAGAGGGTGGTCAACAACATATCTTCTTTTAGGGAAGATACAATATTCAATACCATCCCACCTTGCATTGCCCATAGAGGGTGGTCAACAACATATCTTCTTTCACGGAAGATACAATATTCAATACCATCCCACCTTGCATTGCTTGCAAGGGGTGGGTAATAATGAAGTACATCAGTGAGGTTGAGACTCCCTCTCAACCAAGATAGTGAATCTATCCTGACTACATTCATGATTTCATCATCATGGCTATGAGAAATGGATCAATTACAACATGAGATATTCACATGATATCTATTACCTAACATGGATCCATGGTTCACTCCCTCTGAACCAATAAACCAAGTCCTACAAATTAGCTCCCTCTATCATGGAAGCAATCATACATGAATTGAAGGATCAACATTCCTTTCAATTGTACAAGAAGTATCCATAGATCTCATACTCTAAGTTACAATCATTTGAGCCACGTGGAATGTAACAAGTCCTTGACATAGGAACCATTCCATTTACACTAAAGCCCATAGGGACTTAACACAACCAAGGCACCTGAGCAGTATCAAACACAGGGTGCTGCCCTGACTTCTGTAGAGTAATAACAAGTGCAGTTAGAGTAACATTTCCTGCAGCTTCAAGAAGTCATGACGAGTCCCAAGTTGAGTCCTTCAGAAGAGATCTCAACATAATCTTAAGGCAGATGCCTTAGCCTGAGTCTTCTTCAAGATGCATCAGGTTCTTTTTCCCTCTTGATCCGAACTCTCATCTTTCATATGCTTCTCAATCTATCCTGATCAAAGAAGCATTTCAGGGAGATTAGTAAAGATGCATAGAATCAAAACCATATCGAGGAGAAACAACAATGCATAATTTGTTTCTCTATAAGAGCTTTATGAGCAAATGTAAAGAATGCTTATCTCCATCAGAGATCAATAATCTCGAGATAGCCAATCATTAGATCCTCACACCCTTTTGAGAGATTTTGCATTCTAGGAGATTCAAACCCTTCAATGATAAGCCTGCACATAATCATGATTATAATGCATGCAAGCATTCATCACAAGAATACAGTCATGAATCAACTCAGCTAAGGAAGTAGATTCAACAAGCAACCTAATGGTCAGAGGAACATTTCAATGCTATGATCCAGAATGTTAGTCACACTTTGGCCTAAGTCAAGTTGATTAAGCAAAGCATATTAATATATAATAAGACTCTATACTTTGCAATTTCAACAATTGTTCAAGACTAAATAGATCAAACATATAAAAAATGTCAGCAAGGAACCTTATTGAGAAAAAATATAATGACCGTATCATATATATAAAGTCATATCTAATACAGAAGATACTTAGCTGGAATGAAGATGTGAAATCAGATCCGAATCTATGCTTCATTCACACAAACTCACAGGGTCAAGATATGACAATTCCCAAAGGAAAGGCCTTCAAATATTCCCAGGTGTTCATCCAGATCTGACCATGCTGAAATTTGATCACTTAAGATTAGTACAAGCAAAAAAAAAACAAGATCTGAAGTACAAAGGGTTAGATCTGATCACAGATAGTTCGAACCAAGCTCTGATACCATGTTAAATTTTAAGTGATCAAATTAAGTAATTAATCAGAACAGAACAAATAGATAAAATGTAATGTCCCCGTTTTGTATTGATTTACAATTCGGGACTATTACCTTGAATTCTCAACTTTGCTATGATGTATGATATCACTTACAACTTATGTATTAGAGAATGCCCATGTTATTATAAGAATGTATATTAAATACTTATAGGACTATTGTTTTATGAATATCCCTTCTACCTCAGATTGAACAATTGAACTATGCCAAAAGAATAGATTGTATAGAATTGCACTTAAAAACATATTTGATATGCCTGATTGAATATGCAAGTTGATCTTGATCGCTTTCTCTGATTAACAAGGAGAGTTATGCTATGATATGGATTTATAATCAGTTATAGTGACTGAATTGCTGTTCCTTATGAAATCTTTCAATTTGTACAATTGATTCTCCTTATTGTTTGTAGCACCAATTGCTGTGTCTAATATCCTGATATGTTTCTGCAATTTTGAAATACTGCTGTGCCTGATTTGGTCGATTGACTCCTGCAACAAGGAATTGTCTCTGATTCTGTCTTATGTGTACGCAATCAATAATGTCGATTAGGCAGTCACTCAATCATATAGATCAAGGAAATATAGGAGGGATAAAAGGTTCCAAATTCATTCCCCTTCTTGAGATGAATATCTATCCTGTTATATATTCATAAAATCAAATGGTTGTATCTTTTACTTTGGAAGGGACACATCCTTACATTTCTTAATTACACCTCTTGTTTAATGATTAATCAATCTTCTAGCAATCATACTTCTCCCTTTAACTGATCGCTGCCTAATGGTTTTTCCTTAATCACTGACTTCCATCATCTCTTTTGCAATGCTTGGTTTTTATGATTATTGGCTCATACGATAATTCTTGGTATTACTTGATATCCTTATGACAAATCTAATATCTATGCCCGTACCTTAGTTGCTATTCAGATAATTGAATTCGACCTTTATACTTTGATTATAATCGCATATGGTTGCCAGTGAACTCCTCTATTAATCTGGCCCATGCTGTATTTGATATAACTATCACCGATATTATATTGACTCCATTGTGTATGATTCATCCCCAGAACCATCTCCGTGAATGTTCAATGTATAATCGGTTGGCACACTTCGCACCCTTAGTTATTATAATCACTGTCCATGATTATTAGTCCTTAACAATCGACTTTTATCATTGATTGATAGTATATATTGTTTTACGACATATCTTAGCATTTGGTAATGATTGGTTATTATAATATCAAAGGTCTATATGGACTTCTTAATATTAATTCTGTTAGATAGGTTTGTAATATTAGTTTATCTAGGCCTCAATCGAAGTTCATCATATATATATATTTGGTGTGATATATGAGGGCTTTTGCCGTATTTTAATGTCGCTAGAGACTTATAACAATAATATAATTTAGTCTCTTTAGAGATTTTGTAATTTTATTGAATTATTTATTTATTTTAATAGTATTATTTATTTATATTGTAATTTATTATTACTTAGTTTATTAATTTATATAATATTATAATATTCTATCATTCTTACATTATTATTATTTATATTATAATTTATTATTTTGTATTATTATAATAATATTATTTATTTATTATTTAATTTCCTTCTTATATAATATATTATATGAATAGTATATATTAATAATATTCAATTATTATTAATTATTTATATTATAATTATAAATTATAAGTTCACATATATTCAATAATAATACTGATACATATTGAATCTATTTATATACTCATTAAAATATTATTATAACTATTTTATCTCATTTATCTATTTATCTTTATTGCCATGATCAGGGGGTAAATGAGGGACATGACATAAAAGAAACACAAGAGACAAAACATTTACCCTGGGAAAACCTCTAGGAGGAAAAACCCAGCATTCAGATCTGATTATTTATTGCTCTCAAAATTAAAATGACTCACAGTTCGTTGATTTGTTGAAGATCATGAATCAATGAAGCACATCTGTACATTGCCAATGCAAACAATATTAGATAATCTTCAGATCAGATTCTAATGAATCTACTGTACGGTAGATGAAGTTGCTTGCCCAGATCTGATCCTATATATACACTTCCCTAAATCAGAACATCCTTGATTCAGTGCTCCAGTGTGATAAACATCAATTAGATCAAGTCCAGATCTTTGTGTAAATTATAACTTCAAATTTCTTACATATGATACATCATTGCCTTGAATATTCACTGTCAAAGATATATAGTCACTGCCTTGTATAATTCGCTGTCCAAGATATATAGTTGCAGCCTTGTATACAATTTGCTGTCAAAGTATAAGGTCACTGCCTTGCATATCATTTGCTGTTAATGATGTAAGATCGCTGCCTTGTATGGAATTCGCTGTCTTAGATCTGATTGCATGTCTTGTAGATAGTTCGCTGCTAAAGATGCATTTTGTTTCTTGATTATCTCTCTTTTACAATACAAATGCCTCTTATTTATATGGAGGTCTTTCAATAGGTTGACCCAATCTTGGCGTCAAAAATATAATTACAAATTTGGGCCCAGCCCATTTACAATTTAATATTGTTGAGTGTCGTTTTTACACAAGACAACAGCTAGGAATTTGGATGAACAAATTCCCCTCTTGGAAGAATGATAAAATCAGTCTCAAGGCTCCTTTTAGGCTGGGTCTCAACCATTTGGATAGCTCAATTGAAGATAAATGTGAAACTTTTCACAAGGAGGCCTTTGCTGGTTCGATCTTAGAGAGGCTACAAAAAAATCTTAAAACAAACAATCTTTCTCTTTCCCCCCCCTTTTTTTCTGTATTTTCTGAATCTTTTGAATGAAAGTAATGTAAACTTAACTTAAACTACTACGATTGATTTGCAAAGAAAGTAAGGAGCAAGGTAACAAGAATTGAATGAAAGTTGCTGAAAATAAATCTAATGCACATAAACCACCACTACACCGCTTTGCAAAATAAATTACCAAGAAGATGGAGAAAACCGACAAACATAGGTTCGAACAAATCACAACCCCGATTTTGCAGATGCAATCATCAATGGAAATAAATGCAAATGTAAGATTTGTCAAAACTCATCAAATCATGAAGCCACCATGAACGTGCGCACACATGAGACAAATTTATCCTGAAGCACCAAAGAACGATCTTCCCAATAATTCGTCATAGCAAAGCAATGCAGCAATAATAAACACCAGACTAATGAATTCACAGATCAAAATTACCATACAATCAATTAGCTCTTCGAAATAAATGAATGAGCAAACACACATTCCTAAACTTCGCAAAGAGAGTAGAAAATCACACTATGATTGAAACACCAATTGTATACATTGTATTGCAATAATAACCAACCATAATTACGTTGTTGATTCACAATTTATAGGGCTTCACCCTTTAGGGAAATAAATAAATAAACTAAAGCTTAACCGAAATAAAACTACTCCTAAAACAACCCTAAAATATCTAGCATGGATTTGATTCTCGTGCATTACAATTTTGAAGCCTAAGATGCATTAAAAAACTCAAAATCTGCTCTGGAGTTTCGCCATTTTCCTACATATTCTTCCTTCAAAACTTGGAGTTCTTCCCGTTAATGCTTATCATGGCTTCCCTTCAAGGTTCTGACAAAAAGATAGCCCCAAAGCATGAAAAAATGACCCAAGACATGTAGTTAATCTGACTGGAAATTGACCATAGAAGACTGGAAGTTCTTGGCGGTGACGACCCAGAAATTTCAGACCTCGACCTCTAACCGAAAAAATGAACTTGAAAAAATGACCAAGTATACAACGCCATATCGAGCAAAACTTCAGACTTTCGGAGGCCTTTCCCGAAAGGCCGAAAATATTGGAGTGAAAAATTGACTAAGTGTCAAGAAATCTCCTTCATGCAAAACTTGGCTATGTCCAAAACACTTAGTTGCTTGGGAGGATCTCTAGATGTGCCTTTTGGAGCCTTTCCTGTATCTCTTGGACCTCTTCAAAATCCGCCATTTGGATACCTCCAAGGCGTTCCTGTTGCTTTTCTTGGAAGGTGGCTAACTAATTTGCAAAAGCTTGTAGCTCTTCCTCCTGAGCCAACATCTTTTGCATTTCCTCTTTTTGGTAAAACATTTGTTGGAGGTCATCTTTTTCTTCACTCCGTTGAAAATTTCCATGAATTGATGTACAATATCCTTTATTGGGTGCATTGTTTGGCTCTCATCGTCATCATAAAGATCCAAAACCAGCCCTTCAAAGAACTTATGCAATTCTTCCACCCAGAGCATCCCTTCATCTCTCTTTTTGTTAATCCTGTTCAAGCATTTCTAATAAATATTCCGGGCCCTGGTGATATCCTTGATCCATTCCTCAAAATTATCAAGTTCTGAGCCTTCATAAATCTTCACTGGGATTTGGAAGCGTTGCTTCCTTATTACTTTAAGGTCATCAAAAACCTTTTGCCATTCCACAATTTGTTCTTCTAATCCTTCCTCGTCACACATCATATCCACCAATTTGGTGATCTCCCTAAGAATACCTCTAAAAGGTCTCAAAATTGTCCTTAAGGCAATCCTTGGGAACTCCTCAAAATCAGCCTTCCAATCAGAACACGCATGAATGAAAGAATGTGAGATATCTGCCGACATCTCAGGAGCAACCCTTTTCTCAAAAACACCCTATAATGAGGCCTCCGGGTTGCTAAGGTCAATGGGACCTGTAGTCTTAAGAATAAACCTCTTCATTGCCTCATTGTGTTCCATCAAAGCTATAATTTTCTCTTCATCCTTATCCATAAAACCTAGGGCATGCTTCAATTCCAAGGTGGCCAATGTTTTACTACCTTCCCTTGTTGGCTCCCCAAATCTACCTCTTCGAAGACAGTCTTCAGGAGTGATTTCCGCCACACTGGTGTCGATTGTCGGCACTGCTACCTGTGCGTTCCACCTGCCCCTTTGATCTTGTATGACATGACAAAGTCCTTGCCCGGGCACTGGATTCTCCTTGATGGAACGCTTGGCCTAGCACCACCATATTCGTGTCCTCTTCATCCGTATATACCCTCACCCTTGGTTGTATTTCTTTGGTGAACCAGGTGGGCTTGGAGAAGGCATTTATGGGCTCATACGGTGCTATTAAGCTCGAGGTGACCATTTCACGTTCTGGCTCTTGTTCTTCTTCCCTTTCTTCCTCCTTTTCTTCCTCTCTTATCTCTTCTTCTTCTCCTCTTATCTGTTCTTCTTCTTCAATCTCCTTTTCTTGCTCTTGCTTTGCTTGTTGAGTCGCCTCAGAAGAAGGTATGGAATGAGAAGACGGAGGAGTAGGCATTGGTGGAGTCAGTTGAGAGGGAATTGGACGCTGAACTGGTGGTTGCATGGGAGCAAGAGGCGTTAGAGCTATTGGGGGAGTTGGTGAAGGCGCAGGCATATGAATTGGTGGAGTAGGAGTAGGGAGCTGTTTAGGTGGAGTCAGTAGTGGAGGTTGATTTTGTGATGGGGGTGGAACCGGAACTTGTGGAGGTGGAGTAATTGGAACTTGCGGTGGAATTGGGCAGTTGGAAGCCGAGAATTGGGGTAGTCGGAACTTGTGGGGGAAGTGGAGCTTCAAATGAAAGTGGTGGCTTAGTATCCTCTCCTGAAGTAACCCCAACTGAAGACTCTTGACCTGATTCCTTTTCTGACTCAACGAACTCTCCCTGATCTACTTTCATGGCCTCTTCTATTGGTCCCTGGGGTACCTATTGAGTTGTTTCACCTGTCGCCTTCTCGGGAGTTGTGGCAGTGAATTGTGTCAGAGGAGCAAATGGTAGCTATTGTTCAGCAGAAGGTTCTGGTGTAGGCATTTGCTGCTCTGACATCTGCTCCTTGAAACCATGGAGACCTTCAAAATCAGATATATCAAACTCATTATCCCCCAAGGCATCTCGTGGATTGACCTCTTCTTCTTGGGTTTCCTCATCAAGATCAATCCGCACTTCTTCTTGCAATTTTCTCTTTTTCAAGAAGGCTCCTGATCGAGTCCTTCGGTTCAAAGGAACATCATCCTCTTCATCTTTCTCATCTTCTTCCATCACTGTTTCCAAATGCGGGAATGTAGATGATCTTTTCCTTTTGTAAACATTCTCCTTTTCTACGCCACCAAGCTTGGGTCCTGTGACTTTTACCCTTGGTGCCCTCTTTGGTACATTAGCTTGCTCTTGGCCACTGGAAGATGGAGCATCAGGTGGAGCTATGCTTACTATCATTCGGGTCTTTGGCGGTCTAGCCCTAGGGTTGGACCCATAAGCGGTTGGATGCTCATGCCTATATACCGTCTCTGGCCTCTGTGGGGCAGCTCCCTTGAATTGAGGCATTAGTACCTTCTCTCCCCTTTTCTTCTTTTCCTTAGAAGTTGGGCTGGCTGCTGCTTCATCGACACAGGGTCCATCTTGAAGGGACGAGCAATCCATGTCTTTGTTGTTTTGATGACATGGTGGGCCTTGAAGTTTATGTCATCATTCTCCTCTTTGTCCACTTCGGCATTAAGAATGGCCCTTGTATAGATTTTATCTTGGTCGTACAAAGGGTCCAGGACATCTTTAGTGTCTGCATCCCACACCTTCGGTGGGATGCATAGGAGCAAGGCATCTTGTGCCAATTCTAGGCTCATCCGACAATAGTCATGGATCCTAACCTCATAGTCATCAGTTTAATTCATCCAATGATCTTCGAAATAATGCTCATGCACATAATGCCTCCCCATGATGTGGCTGTAGGTGCCAATATGGTCGAATCTAGGCCTTATTAGATTTAAGTGTTACAGGGGGCACTCATCCCATTCGAAGGACAAAGATTTGTAGACTTTCATGTCCCGTAGGGAATGAAGACCGATTGAAATAGGGAAGTCCCAACAGGGCTTCTTCTTATGCTTTATGTGCTCGTAAGCATCAAAGAGCTGCCTAGCCATCTCCAGTAGAATGACCCTATCTAAAGGGTACCTTGGTAACTTCTTGGGAGTCAAAGTACTCCCGACCACCCTGATGTATGTGAAAGTTTTGAACTGAATGTAATAAGCCCCCAGGGATTTTACCTTTGCTGCAGCTTCTTCTGATAGCCTTTTGGCATAATCACCATCTATGGATCAAATGATTGCAAAAACAAAGGCATCATTGACAATTTTGAATTCTGAGCTATCCTCCCCAAGGTGCTCCTTCCTCACCAGCTGAGGGTATACTGTAAAGGGCCAGGCGTTGGGCTAACCCATAGCACCAACCTTAACGAGCCCTGGATATACTGCCTTGGAAGCCAACAAGTACATGACATATGAGGTCATGTAGAAGTGAGGGTCATTCTTTACGGAGGTAAGTTGCTTGTCTAGATTGTCGCTAAGGATTGTAGCCCAATCAAACATCGCTTTCCTCCCCTTTATTTTCTCAATCAGCAGGATCATCCAAGGCTCAAGTTGAATAGATTTCTGAAGGCCATACACCTTGCTAATCATAGTTATGGCGGCTTGGATGTCCTCTTTTAAATATTCCCTCATGTCTATTTTGTCGAGCTTGTTCTTGGGGAGGGGTTGCATCAGGTAATCATTATTCATGATCTCATAGGACAGCTGAATATCTGAGTTGAAGAGGCGCACGCCCTTATCAATAGAGAATCCGTAAAACCTGTCTATCCCCTTGGGCAGGTGGAAGACATCTTCAATGTTATCGGGCCTCAGGTCCAGGGCCACTTCCTCCATTATGTTCTTAACCAGCCTCTCATCTAGTACATAATGTTGCGGCAAGGTAATAATGAGCTTTGAAGAGAGGATAGACACAGGATGTGTCGCTGCGTTCACTAGACTGGAATACACTAATGAAGTGCAGTCCTCAGATCTACCCGCTGGTTGGGCGCATTTCACCAGGTACTGGTTCCAACTCTCTGCAACATCGGGTACCATCCTCTGAATGCATATAGAGAGGCCCTCCATGACCTCTCCATTAGGATCTGAAAAGGAATCATCATATCTGAAACAAAAACAAAGTGAAACCGAGTCTTAGTACACAACCTACAAAAACAAAGTGAAATCAAGTCTGAGTAAAATATGAATAAGAATCATCGTACCTGAAACGAGGGTTGAGGAAGTACCCTGCTACATGAATGGGTTGGTGGAGCTAATTGTTCCACCTCCTATCAACAATTTCCCAATTGGGATCATATTTGAGTCTACCCCCCTTGTGGTAATTTTTTATAGACTCTTTGGCCCTATCCATGGCCTCATAAAGACACTCCATTGGGGTTTGACCCCCATTAACCAAGCGCAAAACTCTAACCAGGGGCTTAGACATTTGCAATTGAAATTTGAAAAATACAAATTAGTTTACAAAAAGATTAATTAATAGTTAGTAACAGTAAGTTACAAATTAATAATGAGATACTTGAATCAAGAATAATTAAAAATGAAAGTTTTGATTCTTGAAGTTACCTTAACAATCTCAAAAGCCTTGCCCATAAAATTTTGATCAAAGACTATGCGTTCGACAACCTCTCGTTCAGGCTTCTTTAAATAAGCTGAGTCAAGCCATGGTTTACTCACAAACATTTGTTTCAAAGAAGTCAATGTATCAATAATACTTTGCAATGTAAAGAAAACCGTTGCAAAGCTTGTGACTAGGATCTCACCAAATCTTTCCCTTCAGTGAATTGTCTCATCAAATTCAAAACCCAAGGGTGATTGTAGATATATTTTGTGACCTGCCTTGCATCTTCCACAATTGGAGTCACCCAATCAAGTTTTCCTATGTCCTCCAAAAGAAGGTCAAGGATGTGTGCTGCGCAAGGTGTCCAAAAAAGAGTGGGGTGCTTGTCTTGGAGGATTCTACCTGGCATGTTAGTAAAAAATCAATAATTAGTTTCCAATTTCTATATTTTACCTAAAAACTAAATTAAATATCACTTATTAATATTTAATGATAATCATGTGCAACATAAATATTAAAATTACCTATTGCCACATGTTGCCGCATTATCTGTGATGATTTGCACCACATTCTCTACTCCCACCTCCATGACAACATTCTCCAACATTAATGCCAATGTTTGTGCATTTTTCACTTTGTTGGAGGCATCAACCGATTTCCAAAACACCACATCTTCCTTGCAAGAAACCAAGAAATTAATAATGGTTCAGTTTTTTCCATCTGTCCACCCATTAGAAAGAATGGTGCAGCCATATTTACTCCGCTCTTTTTCTGCTCCACCACTACTCTTGCCCTATCAATTGCATTTACAAGCAACCTACAAAATAAAAGTGAAAACAAGTCTTAGTACACAATTTTGATTTAATAAACAAGAAATAACAATTAAAATTTCAAAATGAAACCAAGTGGATTCCGTTTATTTACTAACCTCCCACTCAAATCCTTGCGAGAAGTGGCCTTGTACCCTTTTCCTGAAACTGTCATTGTGGTCACCAAATTTAGCCAATACGGACTCTCAGCCACATGCAATCGGAGATTGTTAAAATACCAAAAACAACACATGCAATATCAGTTTTCTCATGTGCCTCCTTGTTCCATCTAGTGGCCTCTAATGATGGTTGTATTCCACGTGTGTTCTTGGGCACAAAATAATTGCCTATTCTTGATGTGATGGTGGTGAAGAACTAGGTACTCTACTAAAGGAAGCAGAAGTGGTAAAAGAGGAGGCACTCTATTTGCGGATGCGTGGGCCACGAAGAGAGCCCACTATGCTCTCAAGTGCTTCTTCTTTTTCTTGAATGTCAATAGGAGCACCTTGAGTTTCAGCAATGGCTGCCCACATAACTAATCTTTCCCTCTCCCTTCGCAATTTTTTCTCTTCCCCGACTGCATGTAGGGCATTAACAAATCTTATTATCTCTTTTGTATTTTTTTTCACATGGATTTGTATCATGCTTCCTAATGCCTGCAAGGTGGTATTTGAGGCAGTTTATGCCTCCAGAAACTACTCTCTCACAGTTTATGCAAATCACCTTCCCAGGCTCCTGGTGCTTCATAGGCATACCTCCATGTCTTATCTCTAGCATTTTTAGGCCAGGTGCCTATAAATTCAAAATGACATGGTGTTAGTGGCCACACTTCCTTTGAATTTGCCATGCTGATTTAATGGTTAACCGTTAATTGCTGCCCTACACAGAGAAATTAAAATTATAAAATAAATATTTTAGAAAAAAAACTAAACAAAGTTAGAAACTATCTAAATTAGTTACAATATTTTTAGACATCATTCAAAGTTAGAAAAAAGAACTAAACAAACTTATAGGGTTTGATATTTTAAAAAAAACTAGATATTCTTCAAAACAATATTGATATATTCATCATTCAACAAAACTTGTCAAAAATAGTGTTGAATCTTGTTCTAATGATTCAAAATCATTTCTAACTACTTAGAAATGATTTTGTATTCATTTAGATTCAACCAAAAATTAATAGAATGTTTTTAAAAAAATATAAAAACTTTCAATCCATATGGAAAGCTCGGGTTCAAGTAAGGGATCTTCTCTTATTCAAGGGAGCCAGTGGTGGTCCTCCTACATACTCTGTGGTAGACAAATCGGTTTGGTTTGGGGTGGAGGCCAATAGCAAGCCCTTGGCATTAACTCAAAGCTGCTCTGCTAAAAATTGGGCAAAGTATTGTATTTCTACTGTGCAGGATGTTCTGATTGACAATCGGCTAGGTGATTGAGAGGAGTTATCCAATAAATATCACATCCCTAATTCACAGAAAAGGACATACTCCATTTTATCTAAGGCTGTGGGTCCTTTTTTTCCTGGTAAATGTATGAACGCTAGTCAATTCATGCAATGGGTCAAGTGGAAGGATGGTAGTGAGTTTCATAGGATTTCTACTAAGTAGATTTATGATATGCTGAAAGATAAGGTTGACATCCTTGAGAGGGTGAACCTTGGCTGGGGGCTGGATTTCCTGATCTCTAAATGGCAAATCTTTTTTAACTTTTTCTGGGACTCCCCTTGTGAGCCTAAGAAATCTTGTTTTAGATGGCTTCTGCTCTTAAAGAAGCTTGCTGTGGGTAACACCCTGCCCCATAATCTAGGAGAACCTATCTGGTGTGATTTTTGTTTTGTTCCTGAGTCTTTTGAGCATTTATTTTTTAATTGTACCTATGCCCGGTGTATATGGTCTATCTTCTTGGGGTCTCCTATTGATTGGAATTGCAAACCTGGCCTGTCTTGGTCTGAAATCCTTGCTGGTTATGTTGAGTCTTTTGATTTAAAAATGAATACTTTTTGGTTTGTTCTTACTTGTGAAATTCTTTTGTTTTTATGGAAAGAACGGAATGGTGAGATCTTTCAGAAGAGAAGGAGACAGCTTACTGAGTTTGGATGTAAACTCACCCATTTTCACATCATGTCACAAGTTGCTGCTGCTCTTGAGATTTCCAAGGACAGGTTTATGATTCTCATGAGAGAAGGCCAATTGTTGATCCACAAAGAGGACATTGTATCATGTCAATACTTTTCCATGCACAAAGATATGCTTCAACAGAGGGAGCTTGACAGCCTTAACCAGTTCATCAAAGATTTGCATCTTGAAGATAGAAGGCTGCCAGGGCCTAATACACAAAGCTAGCAAAGGAACCTCCTTTTTTGATTTAGCCTGTTTTTGACCCGACAACAATGTTGCAGTCGCTCAAAGGGATACAGTTTTTTTGTATTAACAAGCATCAGTAATATTTTGTATTGTACTATCAGAACATTCGAAATGTTAAATATGTAAAGGTCTGATATAAATCTGATGTAAACCGATACTACAGGTGACTCTGATGTAACCCGGTTTTTAAACTATGTTAATACAAAAAAAAAAAAAAACTCACCAAACCTACCTAGAAATGTGTTTTTTCTTGAAAAAATGGTTGAAATCTGCCTTAAATCCACTTGAATCCGCCTCCAATAGCAAAGCAATCACCTAAGAATGACTTGGAAGCTCACTTTCCTCCTCCACTATTCACTCAAGTCGCTGCAAACAAAAAACACAAATGAACTTTGTCGTATTTTTTTTTAAAACATTGTATTTTGCACACGGGCGAGTTTTTACGGAAAACTCGCCGAAAAATTGGCGAGTTTTTCATTCGATTTTTTTTGGGAAAAACTCGCCGGCCTTAAAAACTTGGCGAGTAATTGCCACTCGGTGAGTGTTCCAACTATGCTTTGGGGCATAACCAAATAGTTGGCTGCCCATGTCACTTGAACCATGGGGAAGGGACTCTCCATTCTTTTCTCTATGAACACCCTAGATGAGTCATTGGATATCCTTTTGAGAACATTTATTTTTCTATTTGGCTTAAACTTGAGCTCCATAGAGTGATAGTTTTGTGTAAATTCACCTAATGAATGTAACCACTGCACACCCAACACCATATCCATTTCTCCCAAGCTGATAACATAAAAGGAATTAGATAAGTTATGATCACCAAGGGCTATATGGAGTTGTCGAATTACCTTGGTGCAAGGAAGGGTGAATCGATTAGCAATAATTACATTGAAACGCTCAAAATCTTCAACCTTTAATCCTCTTTTGAGCACCAACTATTCATCAATGAGATTGCAGGTAACTCCAGTGTCTATAAGCACTAAATTCCATTGTGTAGATCATAGAAGCATAAATCGTTTGGAGAATAAATCAGCAAATTGAGGAGTAAGATTTTTTTTTAAGATCGGGAAAAAATCGGCAAAAAATCAAGAAAAAGGTCAAAAAGTACTTTTTATATGTTAAAGAGCATTTCCACAACATAGATATATTGAGAGCAAATAAAATATAGAGTTCAACCTATTAATTGTAGAAAATAGATTTTCATTGTTTATATTCATATCGGTGATTACATTGCACAAAACATACCACAATATCACAAATGGAGACAAATGTTAAAATAACAATTACAATATAGTTTACTAGTTTGTACACAATCAACCTATAAATTAAGTACAAAGTTTCAAAAAATCAAATGTAGCCAATGACATGCTAGGGGGCGACATGCTAGGGGGCATGGGGCCCTTATAATGCTTCTCCTCGGAAAGTGCTTGCCTTAACTCCTGCAACAATATGGTTCGAAAGGGTGGCTTCTTCCATGACTTCCAAATCACCAGGCTCAATAACATAATCATCAACATCATAATCAACAGGTGCAACAAGATCAATCTCGTCAAGGTCAATTGGGGAGTCTTCCTCAATAGTTACTATTTTTGTCCACACAGAAATTAGTCTTTGACTACAAGTGAAAAACACAACAAATACAACTTCAATTGAGTGCAAGTTATTAAAACTCCTACCTTGAGCTTTCTTTAGCTTCAAGCAGAGGTTGTGGTGAACAAACACCAAGTCATTCATTTGTTTTTGTGTTAGACGTTTGCGTTTCTTGGAATGCATGTGTTCGAAAACACTCCAATTATGCTCACTGTTAATATTTTCGGATTTCTACCTAGGGTTTGCAATCTATAGGTGTTCTTTGAAAACATAATAAGGTATTAACAAAGACATGGAGAGATAGTACCTAGTTTATGCTGTCCAATTCTCCTTGATTTTGTCCTCAATGATCATCCACCAGATTGCTCTATATTTCCTTCTATAATGAATGCGAAATGATTAATATGATTGTTGCAAATCAGGTCTGAATAGGTCTATTGTAGGTGCGAATTTTCCTTAGCATGTTATGTCTTCGATGCCTTAGATAATTCGCACCACAAGTCACTTTTATGTGTGTGAAGACATCTCAACTTTAATGGAAGGGGGCCGACCATAATCGACAATAAATGATTTCTCATAAAATTAACTCAAGTCGTCCCTTGTGAACAATAGAAGTTGTCCCTCTAGGACAGTATGAAGTCATCCCTTTAGGACAAAACAAAATGTTTCTTATCTTTCATTTAGAGTTTAATATAACAATTTATGAGATGTAAGTTGATCTTTCCGGAAAGGCCACAAATATTAACACTCCCGCTTGGTCTGGAGGGAAAATCAAAATAAATCTCATAATGTAATCACAAGATCTTTATCACACTAGATTTCATTCTGACATATGAATTATTGTCCTCAATAGAAATCTAAGTGATCTCAATGAATATGGAACCATCAAAGAAAAAAATAATATATTCATAATGTATTCATACCTGATATAATCAATGTGATTAACCATCCTCAAGATGTCCCAACCTTTGTAATATCATCTACTACAAGATGTAAGATTATTCAAACATCGTTCATATGTAATGAGAGGTAAGAAGCATGATGAAAACAGTAATCACACATAGATCTCAACTTTATGTATAGCATTATCTCAATAATAGATCTCAAATCTATGTAATCAGAAAATAGATCTCAGAACAATAGATCTCAAATCTATGTAATTAGAAAATAGATCTCAAATCTATGTAACAATAGATCTTTGTAATCATAAGAAACATCATCAAAACTTTAATCAATAGATGTCAACTTATAAGATAAAACAATAATAGAAGCATCTTCACAAGATGTAAATTCAAATAAAACACTAACTTCAAAGTGTAAATCTCCTCCTAATGAAATCCCATCCACAAGCTCTCGGAAGTCACATCCACAAGTTTTCTGAAAGATAGTCTTCATTGGTGATTCTATCCAAGAGCCTCAACGCTCTAATGTCCAAGAGCCTCAATGCTCAAATGTCAAGAGCCTCAATGCTCAAATATGTTAGTATAACAAAATACTCATATTTTCACCACATAATAATTTGATTGTTACTTAGATTTAACATAACGAAGAATCATATTCTCAATGGAAAACAATATTTGATTTATTTACAACAAGTGATGTTAAAATCTAACAAAGAATTAGAAAGAGTTTATAACATGATTTTTAAGTTCATGAAGGCCCATATCTGAACTCCCTCTCAAGGTGAAGACTAAAGGACAAGGTGTTCAGATTTTGTTTCTTTTACTTTTGCAATAGAGGCTTGATGATTGTTTCGATCAGGACAATTTGCTGCCTTGTGACCAATTTGTCACATCTATAGCATTGTACCTTAGAGAGATCTCTCCTTTGAAATTGTTGTTTTGATAGTCTCTCCCTCTCCATCCATTATTGTGAGAGTTCCCTTCTTGCTTGAAACTTTTCTCGATATACAGATTTCTAGAGTTAAGTATTAGCAACCTTCCCAAAGTCCATTTTACTGAATTTATACTTTATCAAGTTAATTCTCTCTTTAATTATTCTGCAATGAGTATTCCTGGTTGATCAGTTATGGTGCAAAAACGCCTCTATGAATGTATAAAAGGAAGGTTTTATACAAGTTGTATTAGAAATTTTTTGAGATGACTCGAGCAGCGATTTCAAGTTTCTTTCTCCTTTGTCTTTATGATAATCGCAGCTCTTTAAGATGAAAAAGTATTGCACTTCTTAGTTGTCAACTTCTCTTAGTGCTTATTATTATCTTACACTAATGCATGCATATATGATGGAGTGCTACTAACAGGTTTCTCAACCGCCATCTTGCTCAATCTAATAGTTAATCTTCTAATTAATGGGTTGTTGATTATAAGCAACACACACTTTCAATTGATTAGCAATGTTAAAATAACTAGTGAAGTGATTTGTTGACTCAACTAATCCTATATGTATAGTGTCCATAATAATCAGTGTTTATGCTAAACACATTTGTTAGTCTTATTCCCACATGAATTAATATGTCAACTATCCTTCTTCCCTGTAATGACACAATACTCATCTACCTTGTTTTGCTACCGCTAACCATAGCCAGTGATAATTATCATCACTGATATATCAAGCGATGTTGATATTCCATTAATCACTGTTATGTACCATCGTTCCTTATCACTGAGTTATTGTTGCTGATTATTGGTTATATTATATCCAATACTTCTTTGTCCCAATCCAATTAATAATTTTGTAGTGTTTGGTTTGATTGTTAGAATTGATTTCTCCCATAGTCCCTTTCTTGTGTCCAGCACGTCATGTATATACTTGCTAAAATAAGGAGATCTCTATATTTGGCTTATTCGATACATTCTCTTGTTCACTAGTTGTTCCTCCTAGGGTTATCAAACTAGTATGTCTTCCCCCTGTTGCCAACTTGACATGGATCTTGCTGCATGCTCACCAGATTTTGTATATATTGCAGTCCTGAATTTATATTGTTTGCATGCCTAGGTGTAATTTGATTAGACCTAGATATGTACTTAGATTGCCATGAAGCTGCCCAGATATGTGAATATTAGATAAATTGCTTGCATATGATATTTGCTGCCCTCTATAAGATGTTTGTTGCCTTACCAACTGTACCTTGCTAGTGTATTGGCGGAGCCTTGATGATAATCGAATCAGATTTATTTGAAGAAATCATGAAGGAGTAGTTTACATGAGTTGAATGTAGATGTAATAACCATAGGCCCAATTTGGAGTTTTTAAAAGATAAGATTGAATCCCTTAAATCTGAAAGATCTTTTTCCCACCATGGCTCTGATACCATGTTAATATTTTCAGATTTCTACCTAGGGTTTGCAATCTATAGGTGTTCTTTTAAAACGTAATAAGGTATTAACAAAGACATGGAGAGATAGTATCTGGTTTATGCTGTCCAATTCTCCTTGATTTTGTCCTCAATGATCATCCAACAAACTGCTCCAGATTTCCTTCTATAATGAATGCGAAATGATTAATATGACTGTTGCAAATCAGGTCTGAATAGGTCTGTTGTAGGTGCGAATTTTCCTTAGCATGTTATGTCTTCGATACCTTAGATAATTCGCACAAGTCACTTTTATATGTGTCTGAAGACATCTCAACTTTAATGGAAGGGGGCCAACCAAAATCGGCAATAAATTATTTCTCATAAAATTAACTCAGGTCGTCCCTCTAGGACAGTATGAAGTCGTCCCTTTAGGACAAAACAAAATGTTTCTTATCTTTCATTTAGAGTTCAATATAACAATTTATGAGATGTAAGTTGATCTATTCGGAAAGGCCACAAATATTAACACTCACAAGTGGTTGCCTAAGTGTGAGATCAAATATTAGCCAAGTCTATGAAGTACCTGAGATCAAAATGAATTATAGAAAACAAACTTTTTTGTTTATATTCATATTGATGATTACATAGGCAAATATTCAATTAACTTTTTAAGAGGGCAGTCGCGAAATAGCTGGCTAACTTTGAGATCAAATATTAGTTAAATCTATGAAGTAACTAAGATCAAAACCTATTAAGCTTTTAAAGAGGGCAGTCACCAAATAGTTGCCGAAGTTTGAGATCAAGTATTATCTGCCTATGAAGTAACTGAGATCAAAACTTATCAAACAACGATCTAGCTATTGTTAGGAATTTATCAAAAATGAAATTTATTAAAAGTACAAACCATTTTGAAGTGTTCCAAGACTTTCATTATGATTGAGGCAAGGGGTTTTGTAGGGATAGGTCAACATTTGAGAAAGCTTATCAAATCATATTCCACAATTGCAATGCTTTATATTCCATAATGACAATTGGTAAGTCCTTTATATGGGATAGAATTCAACAAAAGACATTTGTTTAGTTGAAGTAAAAGATTGGCAAGCCACTGGTTTTGGCAACTACTAATTTAGGTGGAGACCAATGTTAATGATGAAATTAAATATATTAATTATATATTAAAAATAAATATATACATTATAAATTATACATTATTTTTAATTTAATTAATTATATAACTATTAATATATATTAATAGTCAATAACAATTTCAAATTTGAAACTACTTTTTAATATTAATTATAAACTATAGGGGTTTTTTGCTTCCCTCTCAAGGGGCCATCTATAATAGTGCATAATAGTGTATAATATTAATTATATATTTAATCACATCAAAATCCATGGGGTGAGGCATGCAGAGAGCCCAGGTCATATTGAAATTGCAATTTAGAGCAAATTCATTAGCTGCTTCGACACTATCTCACGTGCCCCCCACAATTTAGGATGATTGAGGCCCTTTCAAATTCAGTTGATGACAAGCCATTGCTCCTCTTGCTCCTCTGTTTAGGGATTTCTAGAGGTTGGAAAGAAAACCAAAGGGACAAAATAGCAAATTGTTTCCACGTCGATTCCACATCAACTGTGCTTCCGTCCTGGTATCAAAAACCCTATTTTTGAGTGATTTGTCAATTTCATGTTTTTTGTAAGATTTTGTAGGTTTTTACAATGATACTTTACATTTTTTTAACATTTTTAGGGATTTCAATATGATTTTAATGTGTTTTAAATGCAAAAAGGTCATTGAAAATTGGGCCATCGTTTGGTCAACGATTTTTTCACGAATTGGGATTTTTTCAGGGAATAAATCGACTGGCTCTAGGATTCCGGATTAATCGCGTATAATTGGAATTTTTTGTAGATTTTTGCTTCTATGGACTAGATAACACTCCATGTACTCTGAATTGGTGGTATTTGGCTGCTCCTTAAAGAGTTGTGAGACTACCTTCACTCTCTTCTTTCTTTCTCTCTATCAAGTACATGGTCTTTTCAATCCATAATGTTTTGGAGTTCATCTAAATTTTTGTCCTTGTTTTACATCAACTTAATGTAGTGCACCTATCACTTGCCAAGGCATTTACAAGTTGGAGTCCAAGGTTCTTCACAAAAAAACCATGGCTTTTTTCTCTTAGACTCATTTTTGGTGCCTCAATCCATTTTCTTTGTAGTAATTGGAGCCTAGGGAAGTGGTATTTTGAGTAAGTGCATGGAGTCCCTTTCTTTAAAAGTTTCTCATGTCTTAGAATGATAAGGAAATTTATTCTTCAAGATAGGTGGCTCTAGAGTCAGAGCTCTTTTGATAGCATCCTACAATTTTGGTGGTGCAAAAGTTTTGACAAGACCCTAGAGTAGTTCAGGGAGTCTTTCCACAAAAAGATATATGATTCTATTTTTTGAAATCTCTCACCATGGTAGCAATCTTTTCGAACTTTGTGACATATTCACTTATAGTAGTTTTTTGCTTGATATTGGAGAATTCTTTAAAATATTCTACTTCATCTTTAAGCTCAAATCTATCAAGTACCTTTTGCAAAAGTCTTTAAAAGATTTTCGGTGATGTCCTTGTGTGACGCAGTCATGGTACCACCAATAATGTGTTGTCCTATTTGCATTCCTATAAATGCAAATAGGCAAATTTGACTGCATCTTTCTCTTTCATGGGTTTGAGGGTGTGGCTAGTTTGTAATTTTTCCAACCAAGCCCCAAATGAACATGTCACTTCCATCAAAAGTAGGTATGAAAAGCTTGATTTTAACTTATTCTTCAATTCCTTTTTGTCCATTTTTTGGATGTTCTTGATCCTTTCTTGTAGAAAGGACTTTTCCTTACCATCTCAACATATTTTTCGAAGGTTAAGGTTGCTCTCACAACTTCATTTTGGTTTTGATGTCCATCTATTAATCTAGCCACTTTTTAATGAATAAATTCTTCATGAGAGGTGATGGGAATCGTTTCGGCTTCTTTATCTTGTTGTAAAGATCTTGGGCTTGAATTTTAAGAGGGTGTTACTGCTCCTCTACTCCCTATGGGACTTTCCCCTTCCTAGAATATTTCTTGTGCTTAATCATTCTACCAGTTTACTTGTTAGTTCATTTGACTCGCATTGTACTTGATTGAGATTGAAAAAAATCCTTTGGAAGAACTCCTTTTCTGCATTTGTCATTTTCTGTTCCTGTTTTCTTTTTGTAGCCTTATCTTTTATTCCTATGTTTGAATCTTCAATGCTTGATCTCTCAACCTAAAATTTCCTTTGGTCCAATTTGTAATATCTAATCTCTTTGGCATTGGAATTCATAAAACTTGAAAATATCCGCCAAGTTGATAGGAATTCATAGTTGAAAAACTCGGACTCGGCAATGACTTGGCTGGCCCAAAATTTTTAAAACCTTGGGAAAAATTGGAAATAACTTGGCAAATTTATTGAACATTTTAATATATCTAATATCATAAAATAGTATTGAAAAATACACATATACACTGAATTTGTGGCACATATACTGATTTTCATCATATATAAATGAAAGTTTGAGTTAAATACATACCATAGACCAAAAAACAAATGCAACTTCTAAACAAAGTTGAGTTCAATACATATCGTAGACCACAAAACAACTACAACCTCCAAATACATATTAAGTTGAAGTTTTAGTATCAATGAAAATTAGAAACCATAAATTTCTTCTATGACTAAAGCTCAAAAAAGATTGTTGCCGCTAGATGGCTGGTGTTGGAGTATCTGCAAAATCCTTACCAGGTGCCTCTGCTGAATGACCAACCTCACCTTCCTCCTCACATGCTACCACTTCCGCCTCCCATTTAGCTGCCTCCCTCTCTACCTCAACTAAGTTATCGTTAATAAAGAAAGAATCCACATCAACATCAACATCACCGGGCACAGTAATTCAAACTGCCAAATATGGGTCAATATCATCTAGGTCAAGTGTTTCACGTGAACCATGCCCTTGTACCTTCTTTTCATTCAATCAAAGGTTGTGGCGTAAATTGACAAGGTCGTTCAAGTGTTGTTGAGTCAACATATTGCACATTTTTGTGTGAAATGGCCTCATAAACACTCCAATTGCCCTCACAACTAGACACATTACAAGGCTAAGATAATATGTGGATGGCAAGCTTTTGAAGATTAGGCATTGTGGCACCATAATCTTCCCACCACAAATCTGCAAAGATGAAAAATGCTATTTATATGTTGGTAAAGATTTTAATTAATTTAAAGAATGAATTAACTGATAAAATAAAATGAAACACTCTAATTTGACATGGCAACGAGGTGGTTCTCATATGAGTGCAATCGGGTGCAGGAAACAATGACCCGTCAACCTTCTTTTAACTCTGTAACTCATCAAGTATGATGTCTTGGAGTTTTTCATCTAAGTTGTTGGTCCTGGTTCGAAATCGGGTTTGCGGGTTCGTTGAATTTATTTTGGGGGGTTTGGGTTTGTTTTGGGCATGTTTGTATAAAAACATATAAAATTTTAAAAATAAAAAATATATACATATATCCAGCAGTAATTAAGTTCATAATACACCACTATGCTAATAGTCAAGTAACATAGCAAAATACACCACCATATTAATGTTTTAGTTCAAAAGTAATAATGTCAACTATAAACAATCAGCCATCATTGGTCAAATATCATCTTAAGTCATTAAAAATATCATATCTTCCATATCAATATGTTGTAGATTAGAAGTACCACAAATGGTGCCATTGGCACTAGAAAAAGGATTGGCAACGGTTCTAGCAATCTTAGGATCAGCCTCATGATCAATAAGTAGCTCATGGTCATCATCAATTCCAAGTGCAGCAAGGCGGGCAACTAAATCATCCAACTTGGTATACTCTGGATCAACATCCCACTCCTTTGCCTCCTCTTTTTTGTAAGTATTTTTTGTGTATCAAAAGCCGCAAGTTTGAATGCACATAGACCAGGTCCTCTGCCTTCTTGGAGTGTAGTCTATTGCACTCTATTGAGTGGATGAAGGTGTATGTGCTCCAATTGCTCTTAGATGATGAATAATAACAACCTATCAAGATTTTCAATTTTACAATTAGAGAGTTAAGACTTATGAATAAAAAATTTAAATATAAATTCATCAACAAGAATCTTAAGAGTTTAAGAACTTTTGATCGAATTTTGATGGCAACAGGTGGTAGGTACTGGTATGATTCTCCATGGAAGTACCACCATTTATGAGCATCAACCTTATGCTTGTCGCAAAGAGATTCAAGACCACAATTATATGTGCTTGCAAAACTCATGCATTCAACCCTCGCGATAGGCTGTATGTCTTTGTGAAAGAGTCTACAAAGGGTTGCCTTGTAACCCTTGAGCAACTTTGGGATCTCTATATGGGGCAACTCTTGTGTTAGTGTCATTAAGGATTTGCTAACTCTAGTACTTGGGACTCAATGCAAATGTGATGTCCCCATTTTGGAATAGGATTTAATAATAAATAATTATTAAATAATAATAATAATATATAAAGATAGAATATTTAATAATTTAATAATAAATAACTAATTATAACAATTGATAATAATAAATAAATAAATAAACGATAATAACTAAAATATATATTTAATTCCTTATAACATTTTAAATATTTTCTAAGTATTATAATATTAATATTTAATTATTAGTATTTTAGTTATTATAATATTACATATTTTAATATTATAATATATAATCAATTTTAAACAAGTTAAATATTTTAATAGCAAGCATGAGCCATGGTAACTAAACTTAGACCAAAGAAACATATGCTAAACATTAAGCCGTTGTCTAAATAGATATTATTTCATGAGACATGTCTCTCTAAAGGTGAGACGTCATTGGGGTACAAATTCTCATTCCAAACTCCATCAATTAGGACATCACTCACTTATCATTGTTGTTTAGTGGCTAGACAAAAACACGGGTTGCAACTGGCATAAATTTATACCGGCAATATCATATCAAACCAAGTCGATTGATACCTGAGTGGCTAGCTAAGTATGTGCAGAGGAATATGAAAGGATGATAGAAATTCTTTAATTGCAAAACACAAATCAAGTCACGTTGGTCAGCAACCATTATACAAACCAAATAGAGAATTGCTATCCTGTCGCAAGAGGATCGGGATTACATATTAATATACTGGTGCGATTCGTGAGTCCTCTACAATCACCTAATTCCCCATCATAACCTAACAATCGGGAGACACGACATAATCTAAGGGATCGAACTGATATAATTGAAGAGTCGACAGTCAATTATCACATAGCCATCGAATATCCAAGGCATAGCCACATATCGGTATTGAATACAATGATATAATAATCAAATAACCTAGAAAGATATCGACTACAGATTGTTGATTAGTAGTCGGGTTGACTAAAGCTAATGTGTAAAAACCAATGATGTGTAGGATAATCAACACAACAATGATATCAAGTATGAATCCAACAAGTGACTAAGGCATTCAAGGAAAGTTAATAATATCAATGAACGTATCTTGTAAGCAGACTGAATATGCGGATGAAATTGATAGAGAAGTTTATTAATCTAATCAAGAAATTAACTATTCCTATGATTAGTCAACCATTGATGGTTTTGATTAAGCATAACATAAAGACAAGACAAGCATTAAGATACTAGTTCTAGCCAAAACGGATTCTATGGCCTCAAGTACATAGTTAGCTGACTCCCTCATTTGTCAATCTAAAATCAATGATCATATGGAGATAAACGATAACAAAGTGTTGACGAGCAGCAAGCAGATTAGTGAATAACCGACGTCTAAGACTACTAGTCCTTAAGCCGGTGACTGTTATAATATCGATTTGAAGGAACAAGATGTTGGTTAAATCGATATAGTTAATATCGACCAATAACATCGCTTAGTCATGACAATAATAGACATCAATGATTATAAAAGGAATAAAAGTAAATGAATCGTAGAAGATAGTGGTCAGACAAAGTAATCGAAGCATTTATGGCAGTAAACCCAATAGATAGATAAAAGAAAAATCAAGTATCAATGAAAAAATCAAGTATCAATGAAGCAAGGGAGATGTGGCTAATCAATCATAAATATTGATTAATAAAATATCAACTACTCCACAACTATTATAGTAGCATGAAAGCAGTTGACCAATAACCTTTTAATGTGGCGCAAAGACTATCAAAGGAGATTCCTATGTTCTGATTATCCATATTATAAAGTAACAAAGTTATAAATTGATATATTATGAAGTACAATTAGAGACAATAGAATGGTATAACTATAGACTATTAAACTGATTATTATGAAATGATGCAAGACACCAAAAATGAAGTGACTCATTATGTTAACCAAAACCAACTTAAGAAGCATTAAGATAATTGGTTGTTGAGCATTTACAATATTCATAACGAAAAGATATGATCTCTTGTGAAGGAATACAAATCAAAGGAAAGAGATGTCTCTCAAATGCAGCCATTTGGTAATTCAAGGTACATAAGGAGCTTGGGATCAATCACTCAATCATCATTGGACATTTTTTTTCTTTCAATCCTTATTGGTTTGTCTTGGTAAGAGCAAGTGCCATTGGCATTTCGGTCCCAAATCTTAAGGTTCTCAAAAGGGACATTATAGCAAAGGCAAGGAGATGCAAAGGTGTAGTCATTTTGTTCCATCTCTCTGCCATGATATTTTGTAGTTCCTTGAGGAAGGTTTCTTCAAGATCTCGCTCTTTTTCATTTACGAGGCCTTTCATTTCCTCAATCATTGAGTCAATGCCATCATATACCTCACCCAAGCAAGGACTATCCATTTCAATGTATTAGATCATGTTCAATATAGGCTCAGTAAATTTCAAGTTGCACTTAGCACAATTCACCAAGAGTCATCTAGTATCATTGCCCTAATGTTGCTGCCCTTGTAGTGCCAGATTGCCTCCATATGCTCCGGTTAGCACCGATTACCAATCAAGACAATCCCTCACAAACCTTCATAAGGTGTCTCAAAGCAATTGTGTTAGACGCAAAACGGGTCTCAACAACCTATTTCAAAATCAATATAATAATAAATTAAAATTAAAAGCTTACTAAAGTAAAAATATTTAAATAATTTAACTTACCTTCAATGGCTTCAATCTCGAGAATTGTCTAAATGTGACTTGTGACATGTGATGTTTGATGTTGAACATTTAGATCTCCTGGGCATCAACATACATCTATTTGATCCATTCTACTCTGTTCCCAATTTTTCGCAGCATTAGTTTGAGTGAGTGGACAACACAAGGTGTTCAAAAAACGTGTGAATAGCTCTCCTCAACCAATAACCCAGCAGCCCTATAGTTTTTGGCAGTCTATTACAAATTGAACAACATTTTGAGAGCCAACTTGCTCAATGGCTTGTAAAAGAATGTTGGCAAAAAATGGATTGTCCTTCACCTGCCCTTAACAATCCATTGTGTTGATGGGTGTTTTGTGACACCAACACGGAATAAAATGCCAAGTATTATATCCTCTCTTGAACAAAAAAAACCTCAAATGCTGAACTACGTGATCAAATAAAGCAACCGCAAGGTTCACCCTGCGAACATGCGACTTTGCAATGGATATAAACTTAGTGAAATGATGTGATTTTGCTACTAATCACAAGGGGACATACGTAAATGTTCCTAGATTTCATCAATTCTTTCTTCTTAAAGTAGTTGGAAGTTGAATACTAAATTGATTTGAACTTGAAACAAAAGATGAAAAGGATAAGGGTTTAGATAAATCTAATCTACTTCTAACATCTAAGGACAATGATAACAACGGCTAATGCTTGGATAGGTGAGTTCCTTATGGAACTACTTTCTACTTAACCAGAGATATAATGTTGTAGAAAGAGTGCAATCTTCTAAGGTAGTGAAAGGTTTTCAAATTATAAATAACTCATCCAGATACCTAATGGTAGTGCAATCCAAATGTACATCCACAATCAAACTAGTGGAAAAATGAGGTTTAGACTAATACATTGCTATTTGCAATCAACAAACTACAAATGGTATGAACTAAGGAATTCATATATTTCCACATTTCTCCATTAAAATCTATCAACTTTAATTAAAATTTAAGAAGTAGAAACCATGCAAAATGTTGAAACTCATACACAAAGATCCACCCTATCTCTAATGAAATCATGTATTAATTTTGACATAGTCTTGGCAACAATTTTTGATCTCCTCTTTCTATTACTACTGCTACATCTTTACTCTCTACTCTTTGCTACCATCTACTTACAAATGAGAAGTTCAAGCCTTATATAGACCTCCCAATTACAAATGAAGGACCTAGATTGATTCTAAATCAACAGTCAAGATAGATCAAAGAAACCCTAAAGTGGAGTTAGTTGCAACTACCACCCAATATACTAACTTTTAGTAAATGCTGACCAATGAAAAAATAACAAGTTTTTAAGTACATATCCTTTCAAGGATGAACCAATGAGAAAATTGGTTGTAATTTTGCCTTAAATGCCTTCCACATCTCCCGTTGTTGATGAGTAAGATTTGATGAACTTGGACATGTCGACCTTGAGTTAATTGATTGGTTGGAGATGAGTAGATGCCACCTCAGCTTGCATATCTTGTAAACTTTCATCCTTCATCACAAAGAAGTCATTTCTAACATTGATTAACTCTTCTGGAGCTATCTACTTCTTGTGAATTTCATCTTCATTCTTCATAGTAATCCTTCATTGTTTTTGGAATTCCTCTCCTTGGACGTCATCTTGCCTTGGTCTTCTTGTAGTTATTGAGTACTTCATGTTGATTTTGGATTTCCAAAGGAAATCCAAGGTCATTGTAGCATACTTCATCTGTAGAGCAATCCGCTTCCTTGTATGACTTGATTTTGAATTCCTTCTTGAAGTGTGAATCTTGTCCTTCCTCGAATTTGTCTTGAACCCTCCTTTATTCACTTCCTTCCATGATTATTATTCCATGCATCAATCCTGAAAAAAGAAAACACTTCAGTTCAAAGTTACGAATAAAAATGAAAGGCAAGTTAGAACTTAAAAATATTTTTATGAGAAACACTTGTTCAAAGGGATTGTTGATTTCATCTTGAATTGAATTTAGATATGGATTCTTGGATTGAAATTTGGAATCTTAGATTAGGATTTGGATTCGGGAAATGAAATTCTGATTTCATCCTTTGGAAATTAATTTTGAATTTTGAAATGCTTGATCCAAATCTAGAATTTGCCTTATTCATTCAGATTTTGATTTCTTGAATCTGATTAAATTTTTTGCTCCTTTGCTGGAAATTTGCACCTTTGATCTGTAAATTTGCTTTTATCTGTTTCGAATTGCACTTTATCTGATCTTAAACCACCTCCTACGTTGGAAGGTTCATGCTTTTTCTGATTTTTCTTCACCTCTTCTGGGACATTCGCTTTCATCGCTGGATTAGATTTGCCTTCATCTGAAATTCACCTTCATCATGTAGCTTTGCACCCTTAAATTGCTGGGAATTCATTCCTTGATCTGATTGGATTCTGGAATTGCACTTGAATTCTGATTCCTCGTGATAAAATAGTCCTTGATTCTGATCTTGGTTTCAAACCTTTAAATCCTTAACTGCTGGAAATCTCATTTACTTCTGATTTAAATTCGCATTTAGTGAGAATTCACCCTTTGCATTTGCATCTGATCTTCGCACTTCAATCTGCTTGAGTTCGCACATTTGCTAAGGATTTCGCTTTAATTCTGATAAATTCATCTTTGATTCTGGATTTTATTTTGCACTTCTTGAGGAAAATTGTCCTTGATCTTCTGGAAAAAATCGTCTATTTCTGATTCAATTCCTGGAGTTCACTTGGATCTGATTGAATTTGCTCCTTGATTTGCCTTGAACTGCTCCTAATTTGCCTTTGAATTGTGTTTGAATGCATTACAAAATTATGGTTTGATCTTCATTATATATCGTGCTCAAACTTGAATTTATAATTTCCTTAATGTGAGCCTACCTCCTAAACATTATGTTTGTAATTCAAACTTGTTCTTTCTCTTGCTCAAGTCATCCCTTTTCTTTCTTGCATTTTTTATATTTCATGTATTTTTAAGGGTGGAAATTTGCATATGTTAAGGGTGTAGGGAGTTGAGCTGGCTGTTTCTCTCAAAAGAGGCATCTGTTTAGGAAACCGCTACCCTCCTAAAAATTATGTTTGCAATTCAAACTTGTTCTTTCCCTTGCTCAAGTCATCCCTTTTATTTCTTGCACTTTTTATATTTCATGGGTTTCTAAGGGTGGAATTTTGCATGTGTTAAGGATGTAGGGAGTTGAGCTGGCTGTTTCTCTCAAAAGATGCATCTATTTAGGAAACTGCTACCATCCCAGTTAAGGATCTCATAGGAGGCTGTTAAACCATGTCACGAATCACGAGTTAATACGTTGGACACGTTCCAACAATATCCCCCTTAGCATTACCCAAGGGGATTCTAACTTGCGATCCCACTCTAATACCACTTTTAGGGAGTTGAGTTGGTTGTTTCTCCCAAAAGATGCATCTATTTAGGAACCTGCTACCATCGTAGTTAAGGATCTCACAGGAGGTTGTTAAACCATGTCGCAAATTGCTCAAGAGGATATGTTGGACACATTCCAACAAATCCTCCTTGAGTGAGATTTTTTGCTAAGCAAGGACTCTTTTGGGTAGAATTTAGAGGTTCTGCTAGACTTTTTGAGCAGAAATTTGCATTGGACGGTAGAGAAGGACCAGTTTGCATTTACTTGTTACCATTTTGGGGTGGAAATTTCATATGTGCAAGCACTTTAGGAGTGGAAATTTCATGTAGTTGTAGATTCATGGGCAGAATTCTCCCTTATACATGGATTTTTTCCATTTCAAACTTGGAATTTCTAATCTTCAACAAGGACTTTCATTTTCACCTTTGTAATTCATATTTCAAACAAGGAATTCCTTGAATTTTATTTTTCTTTCCAAAACTTTGGATTTGAACTTGATCAACTCCTTGGGCAGAATTCCACTAATGTCATGGATTATGGGGCAGCATTTTGCTTTGGTCAAGGAATATGAAGGGGAAATTCGACGAAGACGAGGATTTGCAAGGTGGAAACTTGGTCAAGTCAAGGACTCTTAGGATTTTCTGTATTTTTCCTTTCAAGCTTGGAATTCCTTTTTCACTTCTCGTCTTTTATTATTTCAAAGTATTGGATTTTCATTTTTCCACATCATAATTTCATACATTTCATATTCCAAACATGGATTTCCATAATAATCATTATTCAACTTATGTAAGGATTGAAGGGGAACCTTGACCTAGAGAGGCAGATTTCCTAAAGGAAATCCTCCTCAAATAAGGATTTTGTCATTCAGATTCAATCCTTGGGAAATTTCTTGATTTGACTTGCCCATTCCCTGAGAGCTAAGAGACTAAGAAACCCAAAATGTTGCCAAGTTAAGGACAACTTAAGCAAAACACTAGGCTAGAAAGAGAAAAAAAGAGGAGGTCCCCATTTGCAATGGGGCGTGTGTGTTTACAGCACAACACATTGCTCTCAAAAACATAGCCTCTCTTGTGGACACTACAATAACATTGGTCAAAGGGCGATTTCTTGCATCTTTCCATCTATCAGATACTATAGACACACTTGTTTTGGTCCATGAATCCCAGATGAGCTTCAAGGCATCCTCTACATGTTTCACCTCTATCTAATAAGGAAATATGCAGCTCATAACCTGAGCCCTTGAACCCCTTCAGAACCTCATTGCAAACAACATTAAATGTCAATCCATTAGCATAGATACATCTAGCTATGTTTTGCTCGGCAATCTCTCTACTCTCATTGTGAAATGCCATTTCCAAGGGTCCCTTTACTCTTATGTGACACTAGTTGTTCTTGAGGAATATGCAAGAATGGATGGCCCTCTACAAGTGCAAGGTTTGAAATTGATGGAGGCGTTTTTCATCCTTTCTTAGACTTTTCGAAAGGGTGAGAATCTACTTTCTTGGCTGCTTCGTCTGCATTTGCGTGCTCTTCAATATATTTCATTACAATAGCCTTTGCAAGAAGGCTTTTACCTTTAGGCTTGCTAATAACTTTTGGCTTGCTTGGACAAAACTTAATGCCTTTTTGAGGGATAAAGGACAAATGTGTTTTCACTCGCCTCTCAATACATGTGTCAAGGCCAACTAATCTCCGTCTACATGTGTCGAGGCCAACAAGAACCTTTGCATTTTCTCTGAAATAAGGGGACAAATAAAACTCAGGGTTCAAATAGTAGGCAGCAACAACATGAATATGTTGGAGTTGTCGGTTCCACCTCTGATCAATTATGCGTCATATGGGTTCATATTTGGTCTTGTTTGACCTATACAAATGATCCTATGCCTCTTTGGCCCTATCCTTGGCCTCATATAGATAGCCCATGAAGTTTTGATCCCCATCCGCCATTCATAGAACCCTCACCAATGGTTTTGATAGCTAGATCTACAAAAATTCACAAAATCAGCAAATTGTAATATTAGAAAATTAAATAATAAATCATCAATCAAAGTTTGAAAACTTACATTGATGATCTCCTCCATGATCTTGGCGAATCTATCTTCAAAAATGGCCTTCACGAGCTTCTTTGCTTCAGGCTTCCTAGAATAAAGACTCTCCAACCATATTTCACTTACAAACATCCACTTTAGGTTGGGCAATGTAGCTAATATGCTCTAAAGGTAAGGAAATTAGTAGCGAAGCGTGTGTCCCCTAATTACACGAGATCCTTACCATCATTTTGCTCTCTCATAAAATTCAGGGCCCATGTTTTGGTTGTAGATGTAATTTGTGATATTCCTTCCATCTTCAACCACATTTTTCACCCAACTTAGTTTCCCTATGTCCTCATTGAGCAAGTCAAGACAATGGGCGGCACACAGGCTCCATAATAATGTCGAAAGCCTGGCCATTAGAAGTTTCCAAGCTGCCACATATGCAGTTGCATTATCAGTCACAATTTGGATGATCTTTCGTATTCCTGCTTCCATTACCACTTATCCAACATGTTGCACAAGGTCAATGCATATTTCACTTCACTGGAGGCATCACTTGATTTTAAAAATATTAATTGCCCCTTTGAAGCCACTAGAAAGTTGATGAGTGTCGTATTCTTGTTGTCCATCCACCCATCAGATAGAATGGTGCAGCCATTCGTTTCCCAAATTCTTCTTTGTTTTTGCACTAGTCAGTGAGTGTTTTTGACCTCATCCTGCAATAATTTCCCACTCAACTGATGATGACTTGGGGCTTTGAACCCCTTACTTGCCACGGTCAATGTAGTGACCAATTGCTCCGAATAGGGACTAGAAGCAATATTGAACGGAATATGTGTAGAACCAAAATTGTAATGTCCCCATTTTTCGCAAGCATCCAAGTTCGAGGGATTAGCCTATTTTTTGACCCTCGTAGGCTAGTATGGTGGATTAGAAGGTCCAATTTGGGCATCATGGAAGATTTCAGGTAGTAATTGTCAACCTTTGTTCAGGATTGTTCCTCGTTTGAGTCAAAATGGCACACTTACCATTTATAGTAAGTTACTATTTTGGGATAGTCAAGGTTATTATTTTTAACTGGGCACTTGGACAGATTTGTGACACTGTTGAGTTTTGGCATCCTTGGTTGAGCAATTATTTAGGGACTTGTTATTTATAGTAAGTCAATTTTGCCCTTGTTGCTATTTTTGGCAGTGCACCTGGATTGGTATTAGCAGGCTTCATTAGTTGGCTTAGTGGAATGACTTGATTGAGTGCATTGATATTATTTATCATTAATAAAGTCACTTTGTTAATGATAAAGTCATTATAAAGTTATTTAATGAGCGAGGCCAAGTGACTTTAAAAAGTGCATTAAATGATTATATTATTAAAGGGGGGCAATTATTTAATGTTTTTGCTAAGTCAACGTGAGAACATGAAAAACAAATATCATTTAATGATTTAAAATAAAAGCCAAGCGGTATCTCAAGTGAGGGCATTTAATGAATTAATTATTAATGATGAAAGTCAACATCAAAAGCAAATGGGATGTTTAAGTTATGAAAAGTTTTACAGAGAAGCCTACAGCTGATTTGTATGAGTATTGTAAATGCATTCAAGGCAAAGGAAAAATCATTCTATTGTGCATTTTCTTTTGTTGATTTGGGTAAAGTGAAGAAACAAGGGTTTGAAGAATTTCAGTGTGGTGGAATTGTGAATTCTACGTAGGCTTCAACACTTTGAATTGGTGAAACATTCAACTAATTGTGCAATTCAGCGATGGCTTTATACATAAGCCATGTTTAAGTTTAAGGGGGAAGAATTGATGTTTTGAATTCAAAGATATCTCAGGAATTGCTACAGGTTGAAGGAATTGGTCTGCATGTCAAGTTTTTAGCCATAAGAATTGGCCTGTTTCATCAATAAGGCAGCCACAATCCCATATAGCAGCCATGTGATGCAAGGAAGGTTAATGCAGATGTCTGCAAGGGTATGATTAGAAGGATAGACGAATTTTGGTTGCATTTCTCCAACTCAACTCATAGCTGCAATTCTATTTGGGTGCCATTACTCCTACGATATGATTCAAGTTACTAATTACAGCTGTAAACTTATTTCAGATTTGATATTTGCAATTGATAAGTATTGCATATATTAATAAATTAAATAAGGCACTCTTAGTTTGGCATTCACAAGTATTTATATTACCTTGTATGTATTGTTTTCATTTTCAAAAGATCAAAAAACACACATTCCAAGTAACCAAAAAGGTGTTTAAACATTGTAAA
The DNA here is from genome assembly GCA_027943335.1 of Chamaecyparis obtusa. NCBI lineage: Eukaryota > Viridiplantae > Streptophyta > Pinopsida > Cupressales > Cupressaceae > Chamaecyparis > Chamaecyparis obtusa. Next base: position 769,740 of record BSBK01005330.1, read on the forward strand.
GACCAGATAAGAATCAGAGCTTGCATGCAAAGTGTTTGACAAAATGTCAAACACCCAAAAATTGAAACAATTCAGTGTTTGTCGGAGTTAGAACTTGTCGATGTTCTTACAGTGGCATCAGAGTGGTTTCGTGTCATCCTGTAAGGGAAGCCTCTTACATTCAAGACAAAGGGTTTGATTGAATCATGGATAAAACAAAAAAGTATACAAAATCTCACGCCAGAGCTCATGCATGCCTTTTAGGATTATAATAATTCCTTTCAGGATTATAATAAAAACTTATCAAGACTTCTACAACATTCGGAGATTCTAGAGCCTTCGTTTGCAGAGAAAGAAGAGGCAAATACTAATACAAATAATTTTATTAGTGCAAAGGAAACAATGGAAAAGAAGATGAGTTTTGAGGAGAATGTTGGTACTTTCATCGCTCAAGAAGTTGTCATTAGTGATGATAACAATTCTGATTTCTATGATAGTAGTGAGTTGTGTTTGCATCAGCATGAGACAACAGAGATTTCACATGTGGATGATGTTGGTACTCTAGATTTGGGTACTAATGATGTAATTTATGATGAAGACTCATGCTACAATGAGTCTGATTATTCATATCAGACCTTAGAAAATGAGTCTGGAAATTCATTTATGGGTAATGGGTCCTAGGATCGTGACTTGTAGAGACTTGCAGTTACATGGGAAGTGGGAGTGTGCAAGGAGACTGTTATAGCAGCAACTTCCATTTTATTAGATGAGCCATACATTGAGGTGCTTAGCAGCATTACCTCAATTGTTGTTGTGTGCGGTGATCATAGCACATATGATGCTACTTTTCATCAGGTGAGCGATGTAGTTACAACCTCATATCACATTGCAGATTATGGGTCTGAGAGCTTGCATGGGAATCATGAAATTCAAAGACATCATTTGGTTGGGCAACTAAAGGTGAATGACAGTTAGATTGCCACAGCCATTGAACATTTTGATGTTGCTGGTTAGATGTTGGCTACCTATGGTTGGGGTACTCTTGTTACAAATGAGCATTGCGATGGTAGTCTTTCCCTTATAGAGTTCCATACTCTTCAAGAAGCAATTGGAATAATGAAACAAAATTACCTGCTACTAGTTGTGGATAGAGACTATCTTCTCGAGTGGGGTTGTATTTGCTATGATGCACTAAAAGGGAAGGAAGAGGAGGTTGACGAGCTTACTCATGAGCTTGAGGTGACTACAGACTCATTGGAAAGCACCTAGTTGGATTTTCAGGAGTCACAGTCACGGTTAGAGGAGTTTACCGTGGAGTTGAGTCGAGCACAGTCTTCACCATCTACAGTTACAATATAGTTTCCTACAGTGGCAGTTGGTGATGATTTGATATCCATGGGTTGTAGTGAGGATGTGGCTACATCCATTGCTGATACATGTGTGGCAGTTTCAGCTAGGATGAGTACTTAGGTTGAGAGCAGTAGAGAGCCACTTAATGCATTAGGTTCTCCTGAGGTTAGTACTATGTCAAATGATGCAGGTCAGATTACTGATAACTCTTGTGTGGCTGTGGTGGATCCTCCAGAGAGTTGTGTTAGTGCACGACGCTACTCTGTCATCTTCATAGGATATTCACAGAGTGTCATCTGGTTGGAGTATGGCTCTCATGTTGATTTGCTTCCCTCTCCTAGAAGCAAATTGGTTACTTCATCTCATGCAGCTAATGGTGGTAGACAGTTGGTTGTGTCATAGAGTCAGAGTGATCAGCTGATGGTGGTAGACAATTGGTTGTGTCGTAGAGTCAAAGTGATTAGCTGAGGCTTGTAGGTGAACAAGTTGATTCTGCCTCATATTGTTTCTACTGCAAATTCGTTTATTGAGTACTTGCTTGAGAGTTTGAAGTTTCAGGAGGGACCGTTTGGAGTCATTGAGGGTACTCTCATCCAAGGTTCTCGTGGCATCCAGCTTTTGGAGGGAGCAATTGTAGATACTTTGAGTATGATGCTTCCTCATAGAGATTTTGTGGTTGGGTTTGCAGAGAGGGTTACTAGAGGCCCTACCCAATCAGTTGTTTGGGGTCAGAGATTGGAGCCATCTTCTGATTCTCGAGTTGTCAATGATGAGCCATTGACAAAGATTGGAGCATTTTACCATAATTACACATTGAGGACTGCTCATCATTTTTCGTTTGATCCACATATGGAGAACTTGATGATGCGTTGATGTGGATTTACTCCGGGATTATACCATCCTTTGTGAGATGGGTATTCGCCATCTTCAGTAGACGAAATCAGTAGCTGCAAATACCTGAGTTCGTCTTTTGCAGGGGATTACTTGCAGTGTCAACACATCCATGGGAGCTCAGTAGAATATAGAGACAATTGTGGTGATGCGGATATTTTCAGTTATTCCTATCTTCACAAAACAAATGGATGTCTCTCATTTCTTTTGGGATCCAGGTGGTGACAGGGTTGTTTATACACGTTGGATGGGTCCCATTGGATTGCTTCACCATTCACAACATGGTGACGTGATCAGAGTAGTGCAACAAAAGTTTGAGGTTGTTCTTCTTGGTAGGCTTCTATTTTGGATTTGGGATCCAGGTATATTTGATTGGTCACTCTCCAATATACAGTGGGATCTTTTGTGTGCATCGGGATTCCAATTTGGGTTCATTGGGGTGTGTTGCAGTGTGTACATGGTGTGGGTTGCTGACAATTTTACTTTTGACCCTCATGTACATGATATGCTTCAAATGCACAGTTTCAATGCGTAGAGATTGGACAGGTGGGTTGTTTATATCTGTGTAGTTGTTATGTTGACGTTGCGGGTGTGTTCCAATGTGGGGCATTTCTCAGTCTTCCTTTCTACTTCCAATGCAGTGGAGTTTCGTTGTAGTTGTGATTGCTTGGGGACAAGCAATCTTAGAGAGGGCGGATTGTAATGTCCCCATTTTCGGAAGCATCCGAGTTCAAGGGATTAGCCTATTATATGACCCTTATAGGCTAATATGGTGGATTAGAGGGTCCAATTTGGGCATCACTGAGGATTTCCGTTAGCAGTTGTTATCTTTTGTTCAAGATTGTTCCTCGTTTGAGTCAGAATGGCACACTTACTATTTATAGTAAGTTACTATTTTAGGATAGTCAAGGTTACTATTCTTAGCAGGGCACCTGGACAGATTTGCCACAGTGTTGAGTTTTGGCATCCTTGGTTGAACAATTATTTAGGGACTTACTATTTATAATAAGTCAGTTTTAGGGAGTGGCTATATCTGGCAGGGGCACCTGAACTCATGGTGTGCGCAGTGATTGGGTCACTTGTCACTTGGCTCAATTTGAGGGACTTAATATTTATAGTAAGTCAATTTTGCCCTTGTTGCTATTTTTGGAAGTGCATCTAGATTGGTATTAGCAGACTTCGTCAGTTGGCTTAGTGGAATGACTTTATTGAGCATATTGATTTCGTTTTAGCGTATTGATATTATTTATCATTAATAAAGTCGCTTTATTAATAATAAAGTCATTATAAAGTTATTTAATGAGTGGGGCCAAGTGACTTTAAAAAGTGCATTAAATGATTATAATATTAAAGGGGGCCAATTATTTAATGTTTTTGCTAAGTCAACGTGAGAACATGAAAAGCAAATATCATTTAATGATTTAAAATAAAAGCCAAGCGGTATCTCACGTGAGGGGCATTTAATGAATTAATTATTAATGATGAAAGTCAACATCAAAAGCAAATGGGATGTTTAAGTTATGAAAATTGTGATGGAGAAGCCTCTAGCCGATTTGTATTTGAGTATTATAAATGTATTCAAGGCAAAGGAAAAATCATTCTATTGTGCATTTTCTTTTGTTGATTTGGGTGAAGTGAAGAAACAAGGATTTGAAGAATTTTAGATCCTAGGAACAATAGAAATAAAAACCTAGAATTTTTATCTGTTTTCTATTTTTTGTCGATGTGGGTCATTCACGATTTTGCAATTTTTTGAAGAAAAACTTGCCCCAACTTAGTTGTTTTACTCGGCTGCAAGTTTTTTGGCGAGTGACTTGCCTTGGTTTTTTATTTGCGAGTCCTATGAGTACTCAAAGGGTATTTCAACACTAGGTAGGATCTTTTGCTCTGATAACACTATAATGACCCAAGTGGTTATTTTAAGCATATAAGTTTAGGGTTTAATTATTTCTTATCAGATCTAATAAAACCGAAAATTTTCTTCATGATTTGTACAAAACCATTGATTACCTAGATTACAAATTGAGCTCACAAATGGTGGATAAACTACAAAGCTTTTACTTATATTAGATAAGTCTTGCCTAAAAATACAATGCTTGCACTTTATATTAAATGAGTCGGGATTGCATTATAGTATAGTGTAACAACAACAAAAGTAAAAGCATAAACTGTTATGCTAGAACCCACAACAACAATTATTCATCCAAAGTTGATATAATTGACATATGTGGCCATGAAGTTCACTCACAACCTCTAGGTGAGATCATCCTGCTGCACCAAAGGGGTTTTGCCTTCTAACTTGTGAACCAAAGGTTTTTTCTCCTTTGATTTGTTGCAAATCTAGAGATTTTCATCCTTAGATGTAACAACTCAAACACAAGCTCTCTAAGCAATATTCTCCAAGGATTTTTCGTGTAAACAAGCAATGATCCTTAAATAAACGTGTCCATATTTTGATATCCTTGAAAGTGATGACAAATATGGGATCCTGCCCAAAATAATGGTTGAGATCTATGCTAGGACAAGGGTCGTTCTAGTTGAAACCACTGCATTAAAGAAAGCACCATTGTCCAGCCATTAGCATTGTGGGTGCATGTGAAATTGTGCCCATAATATTTGAAAATTGTTTGGGTAGGAAAAAGTCCCTTTCGGAGTGATTGTCGCTTTAAGTTGGCCATTAATGATGTGTTGACATAACTTAGTTGTCATTGGTAAAGTCAGAGGCAAACATCACACACCGGTACTCATAACTACGAATCGGTAGACTAAAGGAGTAAGCAGTGTACCTTAACCGATCACTATTATACCGGTCTAAGTGTTTTCAACCGGTCATGGGAGACATACAGGGAAGGTATGACTAACCGGGTACAAGTTTATTACCGGTTGAGTGCATGATAATCCGAACCGGATTATATGGAGCATTCACAATTGAAATTGGAGTTAGCGTTATTTTATCTACGGGTGTTTCAAGGTAAAGTCAAGATCATTTTCCAAGCTTTCTCGCATGCATGATTTATGGGTGGGTTTATAGCTTGGCGGAACTATGAGATGTATTTTTTAATAGGATTAATTTCTTATAAATACTGGTCATAGGATATGAAAGAAGTGTTGTTGAATATTCAGAGCGGGAGAGAGATATCTTCTGAGAGAAGCTACAGTCACGAGAAGTGAAAGACAGAGAAAGGTTCAACTGCCAAGCAGAGGAAAGGGTAACAGGTATGATCTAATCAGACAGAAAGTGTCATCATAGATCATTGCTTTAGATTGTGAAGCATATTCAAATCCCTTAATCCGGGTGAACCCTAATAGGTTCTTTGTATAAATCCCTTTATCGGGTAACATCTTTATTGGTGTTGAAAGTCCTCTTACCAGGCGACTCCTAACAGGGTCAAGATACTAACAAGTCTTCTATTGAATCCTTTAACCGGGGAGCACTCTTACTAGTGCTTTGTAAGCCTCTAACAGGGCACCTTTATTACTGCAGTGGTAAGGTTGTGAGTTCTGTTCCACTGTGGTTTTCCCCTTCTAACCGAGGGTTTCCATGTATATATGTTGTGTTGATTTGTGCATTTCTATCTTTGTTTATGAGTGTTATATTCTTTTAATTCTGCAAGAATATATATATATAAGGCTAAATTGGAGTAGAAATTGTATTTACTGATTCACCCCCCTCTCACTAACCGGTTAGGATTAACAATTGGTAGCAGAGCCTTTGGTTCTCAAAGAAATAAAACTTAACCGCTTGAGTAAAAGATCATGGAGGGTTACAGGCATCAAAAGCAGCTTGAGGAAGCCAATTGTATAATTGCCTCTCTTGAGAATAGACTAAGGAGGTCCCTCGCGAAAAGAAAGGAGTTGGCTCTACAACTGAGTGAGAGCAATGAAACAATTGAGGAACTCTTTGGGCAAAGTGGATTTGATGATGCAGAGGAGGCAGTTTTTGAACTTATGGAGAAAAATCAAAGTCTGACCGATCAGATCTCATATCTGAAAAGGGAGCAGGAAAGTAATGCTCTAAGAATGATTGAAATCATTGAAGAAAAAAGGAAAGTTGAAGATGAAAGGAACAGTGTTGTGAAATCACTAGCAACCTCTGAAAGAGCAAGAAATCTGGCAAAAGATGCGGTAAGAGAAAATGATCTTGTTGTTTTACAACTTCAAGAAGACATGCAGATCGTAACTCAAGAAAATGATATTATGCAAAAGAACTTGCATGATAAAGATGATGCATGCAAAAGGCTAGCTATTGAATTATATCAACTGAAGGAGCAGCTGAAGACTCTTGAAGAAATGAGACACTCAAAAGATACAATGAAAGCTTAGAAAGCTTGATGAAGCACAAGGATCCCACAAGACTTGGGTACACCGGTCAACGCAACAATGAAACCGGTGAATCCTCTAAAGTCAAGAAGGGGAAGAAGGAAAAGAAGAAACCGACAGAAGATAAAGGTAAGCAGACCTTCAAAACCTCTTGCAATCATTGTGGTAAACCGGGTCATAAAACAAATGTCTGCAGAAATGCATCGGTGAAACCATTCACTTCTAACAGTTACTGTAGCAACTGTTACAAGTATGGCTACAGGACCTTTGAGTGCAGGTCACGCCCCAATAGTGTGTCCAGTGGAAGCAGGGGAAGCTTCAAAGGTTACTGATATGCATGCAACAAGTTTGGACACAAAGTAGAAGAATGCAAATCCAAAACCATGACATTCAAATCCCCACCGAGACTAGTATTCCATAATATAAACACAAACCGGAGCACAACCAACTGTGCTAGCTGTGAAACATTTGACTATAGCAACTTTCGATGTCACTCATCCATGAACAAGGAAAGAAGGGTAAATCCATTGAGAGCAAACGGGATGGCTTGTTACAACTATAACAATATTGGGCATCTAGCCAAGGAATGCAGAAACCGGCCAATGAACAGAAAAAAATGACCGGCCAAACCGTGAAGAGGACCTTGTCTCCCAACCAAAAGGGTAACAAGGGAAAAGAGACTGAAAAATAAGTCAAGAAGATTTGGTTCAAGAAGGAATCAAAGAGCTCCGCTAAGGAGAAAATAGAAGGAAGATCATCATTTGCTGATGGTGATATCTCTTTAGCAAACTGAGCCTAAGGGCTTAAAGGGAACCGATAGTCTGCCTACTATTCCCGGTAGAACTAGAGAGTAATGATCTCACATAGTCAAAAAGTGTAACTGAAAGAAGTCACCGGTCTATCAGGTATTTCGGATAGGTAAGTGTTGACATCACAATCAAGGATTGATCAATAGGTAAACTCATTAGAACTGGTTGTCATAAGAAAGATTAGGTAAGGTAATTAATGCTATAGCCATTAACAATTGTTACCGTTTGGTAATTACTATTATACCCTAAATCTATTTAAGGGAAGGATGATTACTCATTTCACTTTACAATACGAACTGTGATTTTTGTTTTCTTAAGCTTGAGTAATCTCTTCTTTCTTTGATTTACGGTCTTTGCTAAGTAAACTCTGTAAATCCTATCAAGAATTCTCTGTGTAAACCGGTCAGATATGATGGCATCATCATCTTTTGTTGTCAATCTAATTCAAGGTAACAATTCGATAGACTAGTTTACGACATCATGCCAATGCAGAACCAAGAGAATGATTTGACAGGTGCGCTATCATCGGTGCCTGATGGAGTTCTGCTGACTGAAGACATTACGACATTCATCCACGCCAAGCAAGAAGAATTGGGTGAAACTTTCATCCAAAGCGAGTATCTCTCACTTTGTCAGGATGGAAAGCTTCAAGATAAGTATGCGAAGCTTGAGACTTCAGGTTTGATCAATGGAGTTAGGTATCCAACCGTGTTTCGATCAGATTGGATAAGACTTGTTCTTAGTAGGGCTCATGAACCAGGTATGTGGCTAGCGAAAGGCGCAGTCACACCGATCACCAAGGATGATTTGAGAAGGGTTATTGGTTATAGTGACAAAGGGGAAGCTCTTACCCTTAGAACTATTGCGAATGTTGTAGTCCCAAGGTTAACAAAGTCGAAGTCCGACAGTCGGTTGATGATTGTTAACGACATAGAGGACGAGGGCGTTTGGTTTGCATCTGTGGTCATTGGGTACAAAATCTATCAGTCAAGCAACATCAACAGTGTACGGAGAGGAGCAATACATGTCGCACACCGGATCATGCATGACAACACACAGTATGATATTTGCACCATGCTAAGAGGGCAAATTTTTGAAAATCTAAAGAAGCTCGGTCTTGTGAAGAAAAAGTTTCTAAAATATGGAACTCTACTGGTATGTTTGTTCTTTTACTATCAAAATTTCTTTCCGGGCATAGGAAAAGTAACCTGACTAGCAGATAAACCGGTTGTGATTCAAATAGGAGATATGGCTAATAAACTAGGAAATCAGTTTAATAAAGTAATGAACAATTACTTTGAGGCCTTCTAGCTTAGAATGCACGCTAGGGAAAGATTTCCCTTGGCCATTGTTGATGTATACAAGGATGAGGTGTGTTTTCTGGTCAACACTGATCACTGTATAATTCAGGCTGTGGAGCCCAAAACTGAGTATGCACCGGAGGTTGGATATGAAATCTCTACCAAGGTAGCCAAGGCATATGTAGAAGCATTGCAAGAGAGTGACCTAGATCTCTGACGCAAGGGAGGACGAGGAGAGGGGCCGAAGGCACACCCTAACCAGGTCCACCTTGCAGAGATCACACACGGAAGCAACAAACACACAAGTGAGAGAGAGAATGCAGATAACTTTCATATATTTAGTGCAATTGATTCATACATGTTGGGCTGTAAGGCTTTCCCGGTTTAGGCCAGATATTACAATCAAGTATAGAAGTCCTCCAACATACGAGTGTCTAAAACAATCTTACATCTCCTAGCTTCTATCTTTGATGTCCTAATTGATGTCCCAAAACTACAAACAAGGATTACATTATATACAAGAGGCTATCGAACAAGTCGGCCTTCAGATCCACCATCAACGGAAGGGACGACTAGATCTAGGTCCACACGCTTCCCAATGATAGATACCAGCATTAAATCTGCAACCATAATTAACTGCACAAGTTGGCTTCAACAAGAAACCAAAAGAAACAACTCAGTAAGCAAGGATCACCGAGCGCCAAATAACCATCACCGAGCGCTAGAGAGATAACCGACCAACCCCGGTAAACAAAAGAAACCGAGCAACTACCGACCAACTCGGTCAAGGAAGGAACCGAGCAACACAGGAACAACACAAACATGTTTTTGGTGACACAGGATTGCCAAGGACCCGACATGCTCCTGCATCAGACACCTGGGGTTATTTGAAAATGATTCTCCGAATCATGAAGTAGGTATGATCCGAGCTGAATCCAACTCAGATTGTGAAATCCATGAACTGTCTTCAATCGGTCTATTCTTCCACTTAACCAAATATTTCATATGTTGTTTTCCTCTTGTACTTCTGCCAATTCTTTGCTCCAAAATCTGCTCAACTTCTTCTATCTGTGTCTTAGGATAATCATTCGGTACTATCATTTCTTCATCCGACTCATGGTACTTATATAAATCAGCAATGTTAAAAATAGGTGATATATCCATGTCATCAGGTAACTCAATCTCATAAGCATTTCCACTATCAAATTTCTTTAAAATCTTCCAAGGGCCAAATTTCTTCATTTTCAGCTTCCCATATGTTCCAATAAGAAATTTGTCTTTCTTCAAATGAACCATTACTTCATCACCGACTGCAAAAGTCTTATGTCTTCTTGATCTATCAGCTCTGTGTTTGTATTTTTGATTACTTTTCTCCAACTTATGTTTCACATCTTCACGCAATGTCTTCATGTACTCAGCAAATTTTACTCCTTTAGCACTTCTCTTTCCTTCATCAGCACTATCCTCAAATCCAATATACCTCTCGATTGTATGCCATTTAGAATCTCAAAAGGGGTTTTTCTAGTACTCCTATTCACTGAATTATTATTTGCAAACTCTGCTTGTGCTAACACAGAATCCCAATTACTCGGTGTGTCTCCAACTAAACATCTCAAAAGATTTCCCAAGCTTCTATTCACAACTTATGTTTGTCCATCGGTTTGTGGGCGAAATGTAGAACTATATTTTAACTCGGTGCCAAACTTTCTCCAAAGAGTCTTCCAAAAGTATCCAACAAATTTATTGTCTCAGTCAGAAATAATACTCCTCGGTAATCCATGCAATCTGACAATTTCCTTAAAGAAAAGATCTCCTATATGTATTGCATCTGATGTCTTTCTACAAGGTATAAAATGTGCCATCTTAGAAAATCTATCCACAACAACAAATATAGAATCATTACTCCTTACTGTCTTCGGTAAGCCAAGAACAAAATCCATACTGATATCAATCCAAGGTTTCTGAGGAACAGAAATGGGAGTATACAATCCAGTATTCTGACTTACTCCTTTTGCAACTTGACAAATTCCACAACTTTTCACAAATTTTTGAACATCTTTATACAACTGTGACCAAAAGTATTTCTCCTTAAGCAAATTCAATGTCTTATCAACACCAAAGTGTTCAGCCAAACCACTACTATGTTTCTCCTTTATCAAGTTAGTTCTCATTGATCCTCTTGGTATACATAACCGAATACCTTTAAACAACATACCTTCTTGAATAAAATATTCTTCCCATTTAGTACTCGGTTGATCTTGAATAGTTGCTCTGCACTTTCTCCACAGCTCAGAAAAATCAGGATCAGTTTCATACAACTCTCTCATGTCATCAAAACCAAGAAGTTCAATTTTCATCTCGGTCATCAAAGATCTTCTACTCAATGCATCTGCAACTCGGTTAGTGACTCCACTCTTATGTTTTATCACAAATGTATAACTCTGCAAATACTCAACCCATTTCATATGTCTCTGATTCAACTTATTCTGACTACCCAAATACTGTAAAGCTTTATGATTGGTATACGATACAAATTCACTCGGTATCAAATAATGTCTCCATTTCTTCAGGGCTTGAACAATAGCATAGAATTCTTGATCATACACAGAATATTTCCTTTTTGCATCATTCAACTTCTCACTAAAGAAAGCAACAGGTTTACCTTCTTGACTCAACACAGCTCCTATTGCACTTCCACTTGCATCACATTCCACTTGAAATACCTTATTGAAATCAGGTAGTGCTAACACAGGCAATTCAACAACTTTCTGCTTCAGAGTCTCAAAACTTTTATCAGCTCCATGTGTCCACTTGAATTCTCTTTTATCTCCTCTCATAGTCTCAATCATAGGATTACAAATTGAATTGAAATTCCTAATGAACTTTAAGTAAAACTTGGCAAACCATGAAATGATCTTACCTCACTAGCATTCTCAAGTATAGGCCAATTCAAAATAACTTCAACCTTTTTAGGATCCATCTTCAAACCATCAACTGAAATCACAAATCCCAAATACACAATCTCCTCTTTCATGAATGAACACTTTTTCAGATTTATCAGCAACTTTTCTTCTTTTAACCTCTACAATCTTGTTTAACATGCAACAAGTGTTTTTCTCTGGTCTTACTGAATATCAGAATATCATCTAGGTATACAATCACAAATTTACCCAAAAATTTCTTCAAAACTTCATTCATCAACCTCATAAAAGTACTTGGTGCATTAGTTAAACCAAAAGGCATAACCAACCACTCATACAAACCTTCTTTTGTCTTAAAAGCAGTCTTCCATTCATCACCTTCTCTGATGATACCCACTTTTCAAATCAATTTTGATAAAATACTTTGCTCCAGTCAAACTATCCATTATATCATCCATTCTCGGTATAGGAAACCTATATTTCACTGTTATCTTGTTGATTGCTCTGGAATCAGTACACATTCACCATTCTCCATTCTTCATAGGTGCCAATACAGCAGGTACTGCACAAGAACTCAAACTTTCTCAGATCAAACCTTTCTGCAACAATTTTTGAATCTGTCAGTTCAATTCTTGATTCTCGGTAGGTGTCAGCTGATGTGGTGCCTTATTCGGTAAACTAGCTCCAGGGATTAGATCTATGCAATGATCAATGCTTCTCTTCAGTGGCAAACCATCAGGTACATTATCAAAAATGATCTCACTGTGCTCGGTGAATAACTTATCAATCTCCTTAGGGATGTTATCCTCTATTTTCTTACTTGGTTTGTTAGGAATCACAACAAAACATACATCATTCTTTTTCAAATCCTTAACAAACTTTCTTCCTTCCATCAAGCAAACTTTCACATATGTACAAACATTACTAACAGGTTCTTCAATCAAAGGTAACAAGATCTGTCTTCTTCCATCAGCCCAAATAGTATACTTATGCAATCTCCCATCATATATAGCATGTCTATCATATTGCCAAGGTCTACCCAACAAAATATGACAACAATTCATAGGCATGATATCTTATAACACCTTATCATAATACTTCCCAATTTTCAAATTCATATAACATTGTAATTTGATAGGGCTTCGGATGTTCCAACCTTTTCAACTGCAACTTTGTAACCATTTCCTCAGATGCCAAGTTCTTCGAGCTACCACTGTCAATGATTACCTTCCAAACTTCATCAAAAACTCTACATCTGGTCTTGAACAAACTTTTTCTTACTGAATCTTCCTTGTTACTTTCACTCCAAAGTGCTGTCCTTACCATCAAGTTCTTTTTTTTCTCAGGTTCATTCGGTGACTCTTCTTGCACCAAAGCATTTCTACTGCTACCGACCTTCTTACTTGCATATGTACACTCAAATGACCTATGTCCTCCACAATTGTAACAAGTTCCTTGGAAACCACTTCTGCTATAACCACCTCGGTAGTTACTGCCTCTGCCTCTGGATGAACTTTCACCTTTTCACTCGGTCTTGCCTTTATCCAAATTTGTCTTTTCAGGTTCAGATCTACTGTTTTCACCATAAGTTCTACCTCTTCCTCTAGGGAATCTACCACCTCTACCTCTTTGCCTTTGCTCATGTCTCTTGTTCAATTTCTCCTCGGCTTCCAATGCAAATTGATAAGCTTCTTCAATGTTCTCCAATTTAACCAAACTGATTTCTTCTTGGATGGAAACCCTCAATCCATTCAGGTATCTAGCAATTCTTTCCACATCATCTTCATCATGTCCAGATCTGATATCTAATCTATAGAATTCCTCAGTATAATCCTTTACCGAGCTATCTTTCTGCCTCAAACTTTGCATTCGCCTAACTAGGTTAATCTGATAATCACAAGGTAAAAACTTTCCTTCCAACTTATTTACCATCTTATTCTATACCTTTATCTTGTCTTTGCCTTTCCTCTTTCTATCCAACTGCAGATGTTCCCACCACAAGGATGCATGACTTTTCAACTTTGTGCTTGTAATTTTCACCTTCTTTTCCTCAGGTACATTTTCATATTTGAAGTACTTTTCCATCTCGATGATCCGGTCCATCAATTTAGCTGAATCAAGCTTTCCACTATACTCAGGAGGATTAAAGTGTGGTGTAGACTTCAGATTTGTCAAAGCTTTCAACAATCTTTTCTCACCCTGATCCATCACAGGTGCAGGTTCTACATCACCTTGTTCTTCCTCAATTTCATCATCACTAACATCTTCAAGATGTCTTCCTCTTCTCTAGGCTGCTCAACAGCTTCTTATCAAGCAGCAAGTTGTCTCAACATGTCCGCCAATCCTGGATCCGCATCTCGCCTCCCACGAACCATCTTGAAACCCTTTGCAATTGTAGGCTAGATCACAATCTGCTACCCCACAACAAATCAACTAGGGTTTGACAAGAAGGAACCCTCAAACCTAAATTCGCAAACCTAGATCCAGATCTCACCTCACTCTGATACCACCTGACGCAAGGGAGGATGGGGAGAGGGGCCAAAGGCACACCCTAACCAGGTCCACCTTGCAAAGATCACACACGGAAGCAACAAACACACAAGTGAGAGAGATAATGCAGATAACTTTCATATATTTAGTGCAATTGATTCATACATGTCGGGTTGTAAGGCCTTCCCGGTTTAGGCCATATATTACAATCAAGTATAGAAGTCCTCCAACATGCGAGGGTCTGAAACATCTTCTATCTCCTAGCTTGTATCTTTGATGTCCTAATTGATGTCCCAAAATTACAAACAAGGATTACATTATATACAAGAGGCTACCAAACAAGTTGGCCTTCAAATCCACCATCAACAGAAGGGACGACCAGATCTAAGTCCACACGCTTCCCAATGATAGATACCAGCATTAAATCTACGACCATAATTAATTGCACAAGTCGGCCTCAACAGGAAACCAAAAGAAACAACTCGGTAAGCAAGGATAACCGAGTGCCAAACAAGCATCACCGAGCGGCAGGGAAATTCACCGAGTGCCAGAGAGATAACCAACCAACCCCGGTAAACAAAGGAAACCGACCAACTTGGTCAAGGAAGGAACTGAGTAACATAGGAACAATACAAACATGTTTTTGGTGACACAGGATTGCCAAGGACCCGAGATGCTCCTGCATCAATCTCTCTGCATACCGGTTTGGGACTTATGAAGAAATTTTGGAAAATTTGAAGAAAAAGTCATCAGTTAAGGAACTTAAAAGGGTATATGTGAAAAGGACTCCCACACCGAAGAAGAAGAAAACAATAGTACAGGAACCCAAGGTTCAAAGGAAAAGAACACAACAGACGTCTAGTGCTCAAGGAGAAGAACCGAAAGAAACTGAGATTGAAGAGGTTGCCACTCTTCACAAAAAGAGAAAGACCGGGAAACCAATCAAAGAGGATGCACCCAGAGGAAGGAAGCCAACAATTGATGAATTAGTTGAAGGAATCAAGGAGACAGATGGACTGGGAGTATCCGGAAGAAGATACGCAATGAGTGATGAAGAAGATAGAAGAAAAATAGAAGTTGTAGTTTATTGTCTCTACAAGTTCAATTATACTCCCACTGAACTTCACAAAATAATACCGGATGATTTACTAGAGATAATAGAAGCAAGATGGAAATCTTCAATCAATAAGGAAAAAGAGCTGAGAATTCGAGCTCTTCTTGAAGTACAAAACCATCTTACTCTGGAAGAAGCAACCCAACAAGCTGACTTGCATAAACGGAGTTTTAAGATAAGAAAGAGAATAAGTCGGGTGCTGATTGGTGAAGTAGACAAAGGGCATGAAGGAGTTTCTACCTGGACAAATCTTCTTCAACAACAACACCAGGTAGAGGCAAAATGCTAGAAGATGACAGAGCCACCAGTGATAGATATTGGAAAAGGAAAAGGCATACTGGGAGTTGAGACTCAGGGCAAAGCAAAGATATCAATAGAACCGGTCATTGTTGATATCACTGATGATAAAACTGGTGATCTGACTCCACCAACTCTACTTGCATCCCCAGTTAAAGGTAAGGCTAGAACTTTAATTGTAGATAACATAGTTGATGAATTTATGGATTATGGCGAAGTGTCAAATGCAGTCAAATGGTTCAATGTGTTAGTAGAAGAGGATAAGCAGAAAATAGAGATTGCCCTGTTGGAAACTTTCTTAGATTTCAACAGAAGTCCTAGAGACTATAGGGCTCAATTTCCTCCTAAACTGAATCAAAGAATTATGGTTAAATGGAGAACTGGTTTAGCAGCCAACAATAGAATTGTAAAGGAGACATTGACACAGATAAAACCAGGTCTCAGCGAAGAGACAACTAAACTTCTAATGGAAGAAGTGTCAATGAATCTGGACACAAAGAATAGGGTCGCCAAAATTCTCAATGGATATGAAAAAGAAGTGTATACTGATACAATAGAGTTCTGGCAGCAATATGACTTTAGTACCCTAAAAACAACAGGTCCTCAAGAAATCTCTCAAGAGGAACCTAAAAGAGAAGTGGTACCACCGGTACAATTCACAACTTGCGTAAAATCTTCAACCGGTGAACAAAAAGTTCCAACTGAACCGTTCACATCCAGTGAACAGATGAATCTAGGCGAACAAGTTCAACCAGAAGATCAAGTATAGGGAGTCATCAGAAAAGATGACTACTAATAAAGGAACAGGTGAAGAAGAAATTGCAGTGAATGAACAACAGGTTGCTGAAGAGCAACAAATAGAGTAACCACCGGAAGACGATGTACATCTTGAAGAGGAAGTCCATCTGGGAGGAGAATCTCATCTAGAAGAAGTTTGTCCAGAAGAGGAGGTACATCCAGAGGAAGCACCACAACAGGAAATTCCTCAACAATAGGAGGTAACTGTTAATACAAAAGAGGAGAAGCCTACAGAAGAGCAACCGGCACAGGAAAAACCAGTAGATATTCCCAGCTCATCTTCATTGAAAAGAAAACTAACTTTTGCCACAAATTCAGAATCAAAGAAAAGTAAAGGTAGTGATACAGTAGTTGACATAAGCAAGATGTCAACAAGACAACTGAAAGAGCTCACTAAGAGGAAACAAGATATAGTCCTCTCTAGTGTAAGAAACATCTTGTACAACTTCGTACCGGATGCGGATATTGATGAGGATGAACCTGTTATTGATCAATTGGAGATACTAGCACAAGCAATTGGAGAAGATGTCACTGATCCGGAGACAATAGCCATTGATCACTACGAGAAGAAGTGGGTTGATATTCTTCACAAACAAGTTGAAGAGTTAAAAACAACTGTATCTACAAATACCAGAGTACTCCAGCAACAGATATAGGATGCAGGAAATCTAATAACATTGATTTCAAACTTTGAAGACTTTGTTCGAGATATAAGTGAGAAGACATGCAAAATGTCAGAAGAAATAAAGGTTGTTTCATCCAAGTTTGATGCAAAGAACACTTCTACAACAGAATACAGCAGGGAAATGACAAGTCATGCTCTTATTCTGAGAAAGGCATCTGAAGAGAAAACAAAGTGAATTCAAGATCTTATTGGATTCCAATTGTTCATTGCCCCAACATTTGATCTAATGCAATCAACAATAAATGAGGCAAATAGACTGATCCAAGAACCTGATTACAAGGTAGTGGAAGACATGGAAAACATAATTGTCTCACTGCAAGCTGCACAGAAGAACTTGGAACATGTAACAGGTCTATGGAACCCATTCCTTCATACAATGAAGAAAATTTATAAGGATATGTTCACCAAGTTACAGTTTTGAAATGAGACATTGAAGAGATAACAACCCTTTGTTCTATGGAGGCAAAAAGGGGAAGAAGATTAGAATACCGAGAAGGTCAGATACCAGAGGAACTAAAGGATCAGGGATCAGATACAGAGGAAGAAAGATCAGTATATGTTAGTGTTATGGAAAATGGAAAAAGGAGGAGAATAGGGAAAGTCTACAAGACAAGTGATGTATATGGATATGTTTTTGTAATGTCCCCCTTTTCAATCTCTTGGGATTAGCTTGGTTTGGCGACCCTCACAAGCTAATCAAGTGATCAGAGGAAGTCAGTTGGCGGAGCCAGTGTTGGGATTCCATTCTGGAGGTTCAGATTATCTGGTCTGCTCTTCGTTCGGGTCAGTTTGGTCAACTTACTATTTTTAGTAAGTGGTATTTTGGTTATGGCCAGGTTTAGCAGGGTGTCTGCACGGGGTGTTAGATGTTTTTGGATTGAGTTTCAGGGGATCTCTAGTTTGAGAGACTTACTATTTATAGTAAGTCTATATTTGGCAGTTGGCTATTTCTGGCAGGGCAGTTGCAGTTGAGGCTCTGGTGTCAAAAACGAGTTCGTTGCAGTCAGTGGCTTTTTATTTTAAAGTTATTGTTATTAAATTAAATTATTTTAATTTAATAACTTTATGACTTTATAACTTAATGTTATAAAATGAAGTTGTAATTAAAAAAAAAAGCCTCTTAAGTGAAAAAAGTGAAGTTGAAGCTTTTTCCGAAAAAGCTATATATTCAATTCGAAAAAGCACTTTCATTCACCCATTGATTTTGATAAAACTTTTGTTGAGAGAGAAATCAATTTTTTCCTGGAGAGCTAGGGTTTGGACTTGGTCTTCATTCCTGGAGAGAGTTCTACAGCTTTCACTCATGCTTGGTCTTCAACTTTTGGAGAGAGCATTGAATTACTACTGAAGATTCACCAGTTGGATTAAAAATACATTGTACGATTTGCGGATTTGTCTTGGTGATGAAATTAAGGCAAGGTTGTACGATTTTTTTGCTGCTGCCGTACTGTTGTACTGGGTCGTACATGTTGTACGGCATTGATTTTCTTTGCTGTTTGAGGCTCAGTTTTGGTCAAGGATACAAACCGATCCTGTTTGTGCCTCATAAAGATGTTGCGTTTGAATTTATGGGGTTGCATGAGGTATTGGAAGGAGCTGCGTTTGGACTTTCTGGCTGGCTGCGTGACTTCTCTAGCAGCTGCATTGCATTCTCCAAGTGTTGCATATGACTTCAAGGAAGTGGCGTCACTTGTTTTGGAAGATTGTATTAGTAAGGTGCTTCTTGATTATTAATACTTGTAATGATTTGTATAATTTCTTAGCTGTAGATGAACTTGATGAGCAGTAGAATAATTTTAGTGCTGTATGATGTTAAAGTAAATTCCAAGACTGAATTTTACAAAATTATAATTGGCGGAGTTCTATTCAATTTGCAATTTAATTTGAGTTTTAAGCTAGTTAAAGCTAAGAGCCAGCCAGGCTCTTTACAGTTTTGCCACCAATGCCAAAGGGGAAGATTGTTGACATAACTTAGTTGTCATTGGTAAAGTTAGAGGCAAACATCACACACCGATACATCACACCGGTACTCATAACTACGAACCGGTAGACTAAAGGAGTAAGCAGTGTACCTTAACCGGTCACTATTATACCGGTCTAAGTGTTTTCAACCGGTCATGGGAGACATACAGGGAAGGTATGACTAACCGGGTACAAGTTTATTACCGGTTGAGTGCATGATAATCCGAACCGGATTATACGGAGCATTCATAGTTGAAACTGAAGTTAGCTTTTTAATTGGAGTTACCTTTATTTTATCTACAAGTGTTTCAAGGTAAACGCAAGATCATTTTGCAAGCTTTTTCGCATGCATGATTTATGAGTGAGTTTACAGCTTGGCGGAACTGTGAGATGTATTTAATTTCTTATAAATACAGGTCATAGGAAATGAAAGAAGTGTTGTTGAATATTCAGAGCAGGAGAGAGATATCTTCTGAGAGGAGCTACAGTCACGAGAAGTGAAAGATAGAGAAAGGTTCAACAGCCAAGCAGAGGAAAGGGTAACAGGCATGATCTAATCAGACAGAAAGTGTCATCATAAATCATTGCTTTAGATTGTGAAGCATATTCAAATCCCTTAATCAGGGTGAACCCTAATAGGTTCTTTGTATAAATCCCTTTACCAGGTAACATCTTTATTGGTGTTGAAAGTCCTCTTACCAGGTGACTCCTAAGAGGGTGAAGATCCTAACATGTCTTCTACCAAATCCCTTAACCAAGTAGCACTCTTACCAGTGCTTTGTAAGCCTCTAACAGGGCACCTTTATTACTGCAGTAGTAAGGTTGTGGGTTCTATCCCACCATGGTTTTCTCCTTATAACCGATGGTTTCCACGTATATATGCTGTGTTGATTTGTGCATTTCTATCTCTGTTTATGAGTGTTGTTATATTCTTTTAATTCTGCAAGAATATATATATATATATATATAAGGCTAAATTGGAGTAGAAATTGTATTTACCGATTCACCCCCCTCAATAATTGGTTAGGATTAACATGATGCTCTTTGTTGTGTGAGGAGGTAAGTGGGATGAAACAACCAAGAAATTAGGAGTGTTGGAGTTTAGGGGTCAAGAATATCCCATAACAAATACTGAGGGATAGGGGAAGCCAAAACTCTCAACTCCAACAATATAGTTTGTGCAAGGGGTTGGGGAGTTGAGGTTTTGTAGATTGGAGGGATCACTATACGGGTACCCAGGTAAGGGAAGCTCTGAAACATTGACAAGGATAAGAGAAACAATATAGAATGGGGTTTCTAATCTTAGGTGTGATAGGCGAATGGTACCTTGGGAAGCAAAAGTTTGAAACTCTTGCAAAGAAAGGAACCTAAGGCAAAAAGTTTTAGCCTTTGGGAGGAAAGACAAGCTGGGATGGTAAACTCTGAAAGTCTGACAACTTGCATACACTTAGGAGTTTGAACACCAAACTCTCCATACTTAGAATATTTGAGATATATGAGGTTGACCCAATCAGACTTAGCCCACCAAATATAGGAAATGGCTTGAGGGACCATAAGCATGAATTTATTGAAAAGGGGATATTCCATACCATTTCAAGGAGTAAATGTCTGGAATGAGTTGGTTTCATGGTGAAATATGAGAAGACTTAATTGGGCAAATGGTTGAATAGTGAAAAAAAAATGACAAGGCTACTTAGTAAGTGTTCCCAATGAGTCTATATTGGTTAAGTGATAGTGATTCAGAGAATACTTAACCTGTCATTATATACTATATTTTTGTTGTTCAATGAGCAACTAAATCACCTCCTTATTTGGATTACCTTCTTGTCCTCCCAAGCAATTGAACCGCCTCCTTGATCAGATTATCAATCACTTCCTTATTCAGATTACCCCTTTATCCTATGTACTGGATTTTCCTTCCTAGATGTCCTATTCCTTTTATTGTGTTCTTTAATTACATGCGCAATGAAAAATGAGCAATCGATGGAATAAGCAATGTTATAAAGGAGTTGATAGTACTGAACACTTGGATCTAAGATCTATATCTTCTAATAGTAAGTACATCCTTGTATATGCCACAAGCTGAACACAAAATATAATACTATAAACAATTCTATCAAAACTTCAAACTATATTCATGAACGCATAAGCTTGTACTAGATAAGTTAAATGGAAACATTCCTGGCAGGAGCTTCTTTTGCTGATCTGACTTTCTAATCCTATGCAATTTTCATACCTTATATTCCCTTCTTAGTAGGAAGACTTTCATCAATAAAACATTGGAATCAACTGAATCCTTCAATTTAACATGTCAATTGAGGCATACATCTATATTCCTGTTCTGTATTAGTTTCCTTAAGTGTTTTTGTGTGTCCGTATGCTGTTCGAGCTCTTTTACTCACATCTGAATGTCTTGCCGTGACTTTCACACTCTTACTACCTTGTCTTCACTTATTGTGGTTTTTAACTTTTCCTTTATCTAAGGACCTCTTCTCTGATTTGCCTCTCACCCAGTTAAAACTCAATGAATTGATGTTGGAACTGGAGTGAGCTTCTAACCTTATCATGCTTTGGCCTTTGGTCATTGTGAGAAAATATGTACTCTGATGGTGGGAAGTTATATACCGTAACAAATCTCTTAGGGTCAGGAATTCTAGGTGGCACTCACATGCGTTTTAAGATGATGTGACTGATGTGATAATTTCCTTATTATGCATGGCTGAACAGTGCATGCATATTTTAATAGCTTCCTATGAAAATCACTAAGTTGTCAATATGGGCTCAACATCTTGGAATATCTACTCATACAATAACTAAGTCAACCTTATTAGTAATAAAGGAGCACATAAACTATCTATATATAGACAGACAGACACACACACATACACACAAGACCAATTAGCTGATATAGGCTTAACACCTTTGAATATTTATTTATACACTAACTAGACAATTATTATTGAGGAGTTATATACAACATTGAATATGAAAATACATATCTCAAATTTATATAGCAAATACAGTGTAAAGTTTAATCACCATCTTTAGTAATATGCAAACTTGAATATTCAAGTAGGTGGTTCAGGATAATGTAGCACTATAGCTTAAATTCTATCTCAGTCAATATGGGCTCAACGGGCCCAATAATTAAGTGATAAACCAACTACACCAACTTTATTAAGGAGTTATAAAGCAGCAGGTAGACACTAAGTGGCCTGTATGGACTCAACATTTTGGATTATTCACTTATACACTAACTGGGCCAGCCTTATTGGGGAGTTATAGTTGTATACACTGTTGAATATTAAAGTAGGTATCTCAGGATTATGTTGCAATACAGTTTAAACACTACCTTGAGAAGGTGAGTCTATTTGACAATGAGACTTGAAATATTATTCTTTTCTTGTTAATTGAACTACAATAATTAGACCTAAATATACTTGAAAAAATGCAAATAAGATATTTAAGTGGAATGTAGTGTACATATGAAGAGTCTTGTGGAAAGTCTTCATTGTATTGTGTGGTTCAATTGAATAAATGTGCTCTATTCTGTCGCATATCATGTCTTGTTTAGTAAAATTAAACAGGGGTGCTTGGTCTTTGATGTGTAGCAAAGTGCTGGACTTAATTGTATTCAGTGCACTACTTTTTTAATGTTTTAAAGGGATCAAGTTTTCTATATGTACATCTAGGCATTAATGTAATATGCCATGCTTGTTTCAGTTTTAACTATTTCATTACAGCTTGAGTTTCCTAGTCTTTGTTAGGATATACAGTATTTGTTTTTAAATTTTTATTACATTTTTAATATGAATATGAAGTCAAGTGAAGCATCAGATGTGAAAGATTGCCCTCTGTAAGTTGCAATCTTTCTTCTGTATCGAATATGATATGCATAAGATGTTTATACTTAATGTTCTTCATCATCTTAACTCTTAAGAGGGTTTTCATTTGCTTACTGGTTGATCAGTAGTATTTTATCTTTTACTTGCTTAATTTGTCATTGTATCTATTTAATGCCTTAAAACATTATGGAGGATTCTATATCTTATTAACCAGAAGCAACATGGAAACCAAAAATTAGAGGAGCTCATGTTCACCAAAAGGAATAATGCAATATTTGTGTTGTCAATGCAGGAAGAAATTCAAAATAAAACTGATTATATAGTGCAACAAGCTGATGGTGTCTATGATGTCAATGCAAATACATCTATTGAGGACCTTGAAGAGGCGCTGGAGGTGAAAGTAGCTGAGGTTTGTTGTTTTTCCTAATAAATTTTTCTCGATTAAAAAGTAACAACGAATGCACAGTACAAAATTAATGCAATAATCCTGTATAGGGAATTATACCCCAAGAGAAAAGTCAAAGATAAACACAGTAAAGAGAAAAGAATAAGGAAAGATAGATAGACATCCTTATCCATGTCTTATCCCTGATGTCAATAGTCATTACTTTTTCATATGGTGGAAACTGTTATTTGCTTCAAATTCTTGTCATAAAAATCAGGATCTTTATTTTCATCCTGTGCCCAATCTTCTTGAAAATGGATCTATCCCTTTGAGGTTGATTGTTATATCTTTGAAGGTTGATTGCTTTCTTTGGTGCTGCAATTTTGTCACTTTCCAAACAAGGTTTGCTGTTTGTTTTATATGTTTCTCATGTACTTGATATTTATTTCTTCCATCAAAGAGGGGTTTTTTTTGCAATTTTGAGTTAACAAAGAAAATGGGATATTCATTTAGAATAGCTGCTGGACAAAGCTTCCTTATGGAATTTCTTAGGCACAGACGCTGTTTTCTATACCAAATCAATTGTTGGGACTTTTCAACCACCACTATTTGCAGACATGGCCCTTGATTTCATATGTCACAAGTTATCACTTATGCCTATATTTGTATATAATATATATAAGGAATTATGTGTAATTCCTTTTCATCAATCTAGTGTTCTATTCTAGTTTGTATATAAATATGTCAATTCTACTGTACACATATCTTTTATGTGTGTACTTAGTAGGTACATAAGTTGTACTAGAGCCTAAGTGTTGCCCTTGAACTTTGATTTAGGGTTTCGATTCAACTTTTGATTTGAGATCTGATTTGTTTTGGTTGGTGGCCTATTTTTAACTTGTTACAAGATTGAAGGAAAAAGAAAGAAGCAGAATTAAATCCCCAAAACTTAAAACCAATTTTGCAAGTTTGCCCAGTTTAGATGCCAAATTTGGATCTGATTTGTGTCCAAATTGAGGACAAGTGCAGTTTTGAGGGAAAATGCATAGGATCTGCTCAGGGGACTGTGAATTCATCCCAAGAAAAACCAGGCAAACCCAAAAAGAACTTGAGAGGATCTGGTTGAACCAACAAAGAACCTGCAATTTTTTGACATTTTTTTTAATTCTTTTATGTGGTTTAACTGAGATGGACTGAAATGATACACTAACCCTAAAAGTCACTTGTAAAACATTATAAATACCAAAACAAACTAGTTTTACATCATTGTGAATGCAAAACATAGAAAACATTAATTCTTGCTTGCCGTCACACGAATAGAATTGATGATTGACAAGTGAAAGTTCCAAAGTGGTTGGAGTGCTATTCCCACATGTGTGCAAGATTCCATTTGCTGCTAAGAAAGTCATAGAGGAAGATTTTTGGAAAAAGGTGATGTATGTGTGTATGTATGTATGTATAACATTTTCCGTTTTACAGACAAACTTTCTTGTTTTGTTTTCATTCTTGTGTGGATGAATGCTTACAACAGGAAACCTTTATTCAACATAATCTGAACTCTGACTCGTGTTTTCAGTAATGGTTTCAAAAAACTTTGTGAATGACTTATTTCTGAGTATTTTGATTGTGCCCTTATAAAAAAATGAAAAATCCCTTCTAGTGGAGTTTTCTTTTGAATGCACATCAAGAATAGAAACAACTCACTAGCATTCAACACCACTAAATTATTTGTCCTTGACTCACTTGATTTTATTCTCATTTCCTTGGGCTGCATGTGGTTGAATCTCTCATCTTTGTAAATATCTTTGCCTTTCTTCATATTCTTATCCCCTTCCTATTTTCTCATTATCACCATAGTGTCAACAGCTCCCAAATCTCAATCAATCTCCTTGTCCGTTTTTAACAGGGTGCATTTGAAGCTTTCTTTGATGTACTGGCCTTGGGTTTTCCCACTTAGGTGATGCTCTGGATCAACTACCAGAAGAAATGATTCACCATACTATGTCATTATGATACGCACAAATCTACTCGACATTAATATGCACTTATTAGGCTATCAAAGATAAACAAAATTGTACTCATGCTAATCATCATGCAAATCATTACCTTAAGTATAAAGCGTGATGCTTTGATATGCCCATAAGAATGAAAGTGTTAACAATGAATAGCTATGATTAGATAATTTTATATTAATATTCTATATTAATATATATATACTTGATAATATTACATATTTATGTATATCTAATATTATCAATATACTTATATATATATATATATATATATATATATATATTTAATAATATAACTAAGCCTTATATATATATCGATCTGCACTATTGATGTGATAATATCATATCACATCAATAGTGCAGATCGATATATATATAAGGCTTAGTTATATTATTAAATATATATATATATATATATATATAAGTATATTGATAATAGAGATCCTAATAGAGATGTGATTAGAGATCCTATTAATTGTCTGTATAAAGAGATATCTGCAGAAGGAGATTCTGATGTTGCTTCCTTTAGTTTATGAAAATTTATTTCCATGGGTGAAGACATGGGTCTACAATTCAACATGCCAAATCTCTTCAAGATATCAAGGGTATATTTGCCTTGATTCAAAATAATACAGTCTGATTTCTGCCAAACTTCTAGACCAAGAAAGTAGTGTAGAAGACCTAAGTCCTTCATATCAAATTCTTTGGCTAAGTCTTTCTTACATAGTCTTCCCCTGTAATCAGTAAATCATCAACATATAATATGATTATCAACATATCACCTTTGTTTACCTTGAAGTATAGATTTGGATCAGCATCATTTTTGGAAAATCCTAACTTTGTTAGATAGCTGTCTATTCTAGCATACCAAGCTCTGGGGGCTTGTTTAAGTCCATATAATGCTTTCTTCAACTTACATACATGTGTTTTAGGATCATGAATCTCAAATCCTTCAGGTTGTTCTAAGTATACCTCTTCTTCAATACTTCCATTTAAGAAGGCTGTTTTAACATCTATTTGATGAACTTTCCAACCTTTGGCAGTTGCAATGGCTAGAACTGTTCTAATAGATGTGTAACGTGCAACAGGAGCAAATGTTTCTTCATAGTCAATCCCTTCCTTTTGAGAGAAGCCTCTTGCTACAAATCTTGCTTTGTACTTTTCAATGCTACCATCAGCTGCATGTTTGATTTTGAATAACCATTTAGATGATACCACAGATTTTGATTTTGGTCTTGGTACAATATCCCACACATCATTCTTTATGATAGATTGATATTCTTCTATCATTGCATCCTTCCATACTTGTTGTTGAATTGTATCAGATACATTTGTAGGTTCTAAGTTAGAGAGTTCACTCATGAGTGCTGCATAGCTGGATAATATGGAAGGCCTTTTTCTTTCTCTGACTGTTCCTGGAGGAGCACCAAGAGTCTTTCCTTCTTCTATGAGTTTAGTGGCCCAAAGTGGTCTCTTCTTAGGATTTTCTAGTGTGGATAGATTTTCATCATTTTCTTCTTCCTCAGAGTCCTCCTTTTGAGTTTCCTGTGAAGTGTTTTCTTTTGATGGAACAAAAGTCTCTTGCTCTTGTGAATTTATACTTTTAGAGCAAGCTGTATCTTCCTCAAATATTACATCTCTACTTAATTCAACAAGGTTCTGCCCAGGTATATAAATACGATATGCTTTTGAGGTTTCACTATATCCTACAAAGATACCTTTCTTCCCAGACGGTTCTAACTTTGTTCTCTTTTCCTTAGGAACATGAATGTAGACTGGACATCCAAATATTCGAAGATTACTTATATCAGGCTTTGTCCCTGTGAATGCTTCTTCAGGAGTTTTATTTTCAATGTGTGAGTGTGGACATCTATTTTGTATGTATACGGCTGTATTTGATGCTTCTGCCCAAAGAGAGGTATCAAGGTTTTGATCAAGAAGCATTGCTTTGGTGGCCTCAATAATAGTTCTATTCTTTCTTTCAGCTACCCCATTTTGTTGTGGATTATAAGGTACGGTGTACTCCCTCTTAATCCCAGCCTCTTTACAAAATTGTTTGAATATTTCAGATGTGTATTCTTTTCCATTGTCTGTTCTCAAAATTTTAATTTTCTTTCCAGATAGATTTTCAGTAATAGATTTGAAGTCTTTAAACTTACTTAGTACTCCCTCAGATTCTTTGTACTTAAGGAAGTAAATCCAGGTCTTTCGTGAGAAGTCATCAACAAAGATTATATAGTATTTGCAGCCTCCTATTGAAGAAACAGACATGGGTCCACATAAATCTGAATGTATCAATTCTAAAACCTCATTAGTTCTGCTTACACTAATTTGAAATGTTCCTTTTGTGTTTTTGCCTAGTGCACACCCTTTACATGCACCAGAATGATATTGTTTAAGTTTTGGTAATCCATTAACCAAATTTTCCATAGAAGATAAAGTTTTATAATTTAAATGTCCTAATCTTCTATGCCATACTTCATTTAAATTTGAAATGTCATTTACTAAGACTTGATTTATATCAGTATTTAATTCATATAAGCACCCTTGTCTTCTTCCTATGGTATTAGCTTGTTTGAAGGTTAAACCTTTAGGCCATGCTTTTACTTTGCCATCCATGAAAGTTACTCTATACCCATTATCTTCAAGTGCCGATATGGATAAAAGGTTTCTCTTGATTCCTGGGACAAATAGGACTCCTGTGAGTTGAATTGAGATACCGGTCTTTAGTTTGATTGTGCATGTCCCAATGCCTCTTACTGGATAAGAGGAGTCATCTCCAATGGTTACCTCTTCATCCGATTCTTCTGACATGGTTTCTAGTAGTTCTTTGAACCCTGTAATGTGACGTGAGGAACCGCTATCAATAACCCAAATGTTCTTGTTTGGAACTTGATTTGAGAGTGCAGAGTAGAGTACAAATTGCTCCTTCTTGATTTCTTCATTGGGCTTCTTCTTGGATTTGGTAAAAGAGGCTTGATGATTCTTGTAAGGACAATTTGTTACAACATGTCCGGGTTTGTCACACCTAAAGCATTTAACATGAGATAGGTCTCTTTTGGGATACTCCGTATTGAATTTCTTCTTTCTGAAATGTTTGAATTTCTTCTTCTTGTGAGTATTTACATTTAGTGCATGATTTTCTTCATCATTGATCTTTTTCTTTAATCCTCTTTTATCTAACCTTGATTCTTCTTGAAGAGATTTGGCATGTTGAATTGTAGACCCATGTCTTCACCCATGGAAATAAATTTTCATAAACTAAAGGAAGCAACATCAGAATCTCCTTCTGCAGATATCTCTTTATACAGACAATTAATAGGATCTCTAATGTTCTTAGGGAATACCAGACCTGACATTTGTTTCTCAGTAAACACATTAAGTCAGTTCATGTGTGATCCCAAAGAAATTCACTTTACTGCTGCTACACATGTATTGAGATATCTCCAAGGTACATTAAACTATGGACTCAAGTATGATAGGACAGAATTAAACCTTCATGGGTTCACTGATTCAGATTGGGCTGGAAGTGTGATTGATCGTAAAAGTACCTCAGGATGTTGTTTTAGCTTGGGATCAGCTATGGTGTCTTGGATCAGTAGAAAACAATCTTCAGTAGCTCAAAGCTCTACAGAGGCAGAGTACATTGCAGCTTCAATGGCAGCTAAAGAAGCAGTATGGCTTAGGAAACTACTCAGTGGACTATTTGGTAAAACTCTACCACCAACTACTATCTTCTGTGACAATCAAAGCTGTATCAAGTTATCAGTAAATCCTGTATTTCATGATAGATCAAAGCACATTGAGATTCCTTATCACTATGTTCGTGATATGGCAGAAAGAAAGGTACTCCAGTTGGAATATGTTTGTACAGGAAATCAAACTGCTGATATTCTCACCAAAGCTCTTCCAAAGGTGAAAGTTGATCACTTTAGGAAAACTCTTGGTATGATTGTAATATGATTTTATATATAATATATAAATGTTATTTTATGGGCTCATCCATCCTGTGGACATTTCTAGAGGTGACGACTTCTTAGATAATGAACACTTGTATTTGATTACGAGATGACGATCTTGTAATGTGGTGTTGTTATGGTAAACAGATTATCTGTTAGTGCACATACCATAATGAGGTTATATAAAATATGATATAATGTTATATTTAATATATCCTTGTATCACTATTACTGTGATACAAAATAGGTATCAGTTGTTGATTCCTCATATCGTTGTGATATGGAAATAGGTATCAGTTGTTGATTCCTCATATCGTTGTGATATGGAAATAGGTATCAGTTGTTGATTCCTCATATCGTTGTGATATGGAAATAGGTATCAGTTGTTGATTCCTCATATTTTTAGGATATGGAAACTAGGTGTCACAATGCATGGTGATTCCTCATATCTTTAGGATATGGAAACTAGGTGTCACAATGCATGGTGATTCCTCATATCTTTATGATATGGAAACTAGGTGTCACAATGAATGGTGATTCCTCATTTCAAATGAAAATATGATGCTAACATAAAGTGAAAATTATCTTATCTAGCTAAGAGGGAGTGTTAACAATGAATAGCTATGATTAGATAATTTTATATTAATATTCTATATTAATATATATATACTTGATAATATTACATATTTATGTATATCTAATATTATCAATATACTTATATATATATATATATATTTAATAATATAACTAAGCCTTATATATATATCGATCTGCACTATTGATGTGATATGATATTATCATATCAATAATACATATTGTTAATATGTATTATTGATACGATAATACATACCAATTAATATCGACTGCTATACCAAGTACCGACTATGATATATATCGGATGCCATATTGACTGTTATGCATATCGGCCACCACACCGACTGTTATATATATATATATCGGATATCGTATGCAATATGTTATATGATTGTTAATTCATATAACATACTGCACGGTATACATATCTTACAATATGTATATCGTGCAGTATGTTACCCGTGGCTTATATAATACAAAAACATACGATACTGCACTTTACATATATCGTAGTTACAATATATGTAAAGTGCAGTCTTTAATATTCGATTATCGGTAAAGGTAATTTGTTATGAAAGGGCATCGGTATTGAAGGGACGTGACTCATTTATGAGTCACGTCTCCTTCTATGTGCAAAGACATATATATATTGATAAATATTTTTATATTTGAGATGAATTATATACAGCAGGTCTGAATAAGGATTATCATATACAAAAATCAAGAAAAATAATAATATCAAACTAAAGTTTATTGTAATTTCACAGAAAGTATTACCTATAAGTAGCTCATTTGAACAATCCAGCTGCTGATTCCAAACATTCCTGTGTTTCCAGAATGAGATCCACTAGAATGTTGTTACTTGTGTCCACTCTCTCCTCCATAGAAAGCCTCTCCTTCCTCTTCATTGTGCTTACCTTTAACATTCTTATAACCCTGTTCATGTTTAACATATGTTTAAGGTTTTTGCATTTACTGTAAGCTAAATGTTGTCTATTGGTGTTTGTTTGTTTTGCAGGGTCCATATCAATATGAAACAGTATCTGGTTTTGTTTGTAGGGCTTTTGGATATATTCCACGCACAGGACAGAGCATTGATATAGTTCTTGAAAACGACAATCTTGAAGAAAGTGATGACTTGGGAGAGAATGGAGTGCATCATCATGAAGACCAACAAGAAAAGTTTCAGAAATTTAAACTGGAGGTTTGCTTTTTCTTAGATAAGTTTTTAGATATATATGACATGTCATATAAGTAACGATTATTAGTTGTTTGGTTTTGATAATATAAGAGATAAGCTAGCTTGTAGGCAATTTGAGAAATTATCTGTTTTTTTATGAATTTCAGCTACTTCAAAAATTATATGCTGTAGAAACAGATAGCTGGATTGTTTACTGAAACTAAAATGCTTTTACAATCTCTTTAACCCCATGTTCCCATGTGGCTGCTTAAGTGCTTAAATTTAAGTGGTTGGAGTGTTCCCATGCAAATTTAAAATTGTGAGAAAAGGATAATTTAGAATTTTTTGCTATTTCTGTGGAGCAACTACTATCTAGTATTTGAAAATAAGCTGTGGGAAAAAGGGGGGCCAGAAATAAGCAGTAACAGTGTATTGCGAAAAATACCACATGGCTCCACAAATATTTTCCCTCTTATTTTAATATTTTCTTTCTATTTTTTCTCAAGTTTTAAGTGCGTAAATTATTATTAATACAAATTTTAAGACATCTACTAAAAATAAAGCAAAAATGTAAATATTCATAGGGCCATTAGCTCCTAAAAAAGCTGAGCAGCCATTGCTAGCCAAAATAAGCTAAGCAGCCGTCTGGGAACATGCCCTAAACCATGAAACATAAATTGAGAAAAAATCAGAAAATTTTGAATCAGTGAAATTCTCATTTTTCGCCTATAAAAAATGCATTTTTCCCTGTAATTTTGTTGATTGTCAGTTTTGACCTGTTTCCTCTAATTTTGTTGGGTTATTTAAGTTTAATCACACAATTTATTAGGGTTTCTACCTGCAATTTCTGTATAGGTTTTCTGTGCGATTTTTTGCAGAGTTTTCTGCCATTTTCTGCAATTTTGTTAGTTTTTTTTTTTTGTAAGTTCAATTTTTTCTAAGTTTTTCTGTCCATCTAGTGAGTAAGACTTAAAAATGGCAATAAGCTCGGTGAAAGAGAAGCACTCTAGAGCACTATGGCTTGGATGAAGGGGACTAATGTTTTTCATTTTTCTAATTTAGTAATTTATAAAAAATCTTATAACTATAATATCATATAATTATTAGTCTATCAAATAATAATATAATCTGTCACAAGGTTTGAATTTGAGTTCGAGTTCAGCAGCAACAAAAAATCTTGATGAAATTCAACATGGAGAAAATTTGGAAAAAAAAAAATTGCAATTAAATTCACCTTATATGAATTAAAAAATCTTAAAATATAAGATATTTAAAAAAATTTAATTTAAATATTGTAAATACTAAATATATTCAATTCAATATATTTATCATTAAATAATTCAAAATTTAAATTATATATTCTAAAATATTAAATTTTAACATACAAAAATTAAAACAATAGTGATCTTGATGATTTTTAATATACTAGGTGAGAGGACCCAGTACCTAAGTGCGTTCCAATGGCTGTGATAGGAGTTGTTGATTTAATACCTACACTTGTTGATTTAATGTCCAATATTTTTGACAACATTGTACCAATAGTTGTGACTTTAAAGTTGTTATTGCTGATGATAACTACCCATAATTGACTGAAATGTATCCCTTATTCTAAAAAGCAACCAATCATGTGATGCCACATCAACTGCACAAGTATGGGTCTCCCTTTTGCACGACCATTGGTCTCACTTTTTTGGGAGGTTGTTTTGGACACATTGGCAAAAAGCATGCTGATGTGGCATCATATTTGATGATGTGGCCTTGAAACCTTAGTTATAAGTAGGGGACTTGCCAAGTAAGCTAATCTGTGAAATAACTATGATCAGATTTATCAGACTTCAATCTAGCTACTGTTAGGAATTTATTATAAGTGGAAGCCTTCTGAAGTGATCCAAGACTTTAATTGTGATCGAGGCAAGGAGTTATGTAGGAGTAGTTCAATATTTGAGAAAGCTTATTAATTCATATTCTACAATTGCAATGATTTCTATTCCATAATGGCAATTGGTATGTCCTTTATATGGGGTAGAATTCAACAAAAGACATTTGTTTAGTTGAAGTAAACAATTAGCAACCCACTGGTTTTGGCAATACCTAGCTTGCAACTACTATTTAGGTGGACACCAATGTTAATAATAAAATTGAATATATTAGTTATAAGTTAAAAATTAAACATATACATAGATTCAAGCCTTTCTGGATTAAATTGTGTAATTTTTCATCATCAATGTTTTGGATCATACTGCATGATCCATCATCAAGATGAAGCAATAGCTAGAGAGCATAAAAGATGGATCATCCATGATGTTTTATGCTCTCTAGCTATTGCTTCATCCTGATGATGGATCATGCAATATGATCCGAAATGTTGATGATGAAAAATTACACAGTTTAATCCAGAAATGCTTGAATCTATCATGGACTGTGGAAACTACATGACTAAACATATACATCATAAATTTTACATCATTTTTAATTTATAATTTATTATATCTATTCATATGTATTAAACTTTAATAGTCAATAATAATTTAAATTTTGAAACTGCTTTATAATATTAATTATAAACTATAGAGGTTTGCTACTTACCTGTCAGAGCACCATCTCTAATAGTGCATAATAGCTATAATTTTAAAATTAGTGTATAGTATTAATTATATATTTCTTCGCATCACAAGCTATGGGGCAGGGTGTGCAGAGAGCTTGGGTCGTATGGAAGCCACGATTTAGGGCAGATTGGTGAGCTGCTTTAACACTATCTCACATGCCCCCCGCAATTTAGGATGATTGAAGCCCTTTCAAATTTGGGACTGCCATTGCTCCTGCTGCTCCTCTGTTTAGGATTTTCCAAACGTTAAAAAGAAAAGTAAGGGACAAAATAACAAATTGTTTTCATGTCGATTCCGCACTTTGATTACGTCCTGTGTAATGTCCCCTTTTCTAGTCACTACCAGTGGCTGAGGGGTTAGCCCATTATTTCGACCCTCGTGGGCTAATTTTCTTGGTTTGAGGGTCCTTGGATAGCTATTACCTGAGCAGTGGGGACATCACTTATCTTTAGTGCTTAATGGGGTCAGGTCCCTGCCTTTGCATTTATTGTTTGGCTCATTTTGAGGGACTTACTTTTTTTAGTAATTCAATTTCACCGAGTTACTACTTTTGGCAGGGCATTTGGACATCTGTCGTTTGCAGTATATATCTAGATTTATAGTTGAGTCCTTGGAGGAGATTTTATTATTATAGCTTGTGTGTTCACAATTATTTTATTATTAATAAAGTTATATTTTATTAATAATATATTATAAAGGCTTATTATATTTTTATAAAGGAATGGGGCTAATGAACATTTAATATGATTTGAAAATGGACACCTAGACCAAGGAGTTAATTAATTATTATAAAAGTCAACTTACAACAAATGCAAATGCTTTTAAGTTATGTGAATCTTGTAAGGGAAGCTTCGTGGTCTATTTGCATGAAGAGAAATATAAAAGCAAATGGCTGAAAATCGAACCATTGTGCATTGATGAATTTTGCCTTTGAAATGAGAAGTATTTGGAGAGTGCAAGGGTTTCAGCAAATCGGCTTGGGAGAATGAAATTCTTCTTGGTTTTCAGCAATTTGAGATGGTGAAATATCCATTGAATTTTGCAATCAATGGTGGCTTCATCTTGGAGTCACAAATGTGCTTAAATTCATAGTTAGTTGGAGAAGTTTGAATTAGTTTCAGATTAAATGCAGAGAGTTTGTTAAATGCAGCCCAGAATAAGAGATTGCAGCCCTTATGACAATTTGTGTTGAGTTTGTGAAGCAGCAGTCTCTGATATATAAGCCCACATGAGCCTTCTCAGCATGGTGTCTAGCCTCCAGGTCCGATCGGATAGCATTTTTGGGTTACCTACCATCTCAGAGTTAGGCGTCTAGAGGAATCAATAGCATTATATGGTGTTTGAAGTCATTTTGGAAAATACATGAAGGCTGCGTCTGAAATTCCAGGTTGGTTAATTAGCTGCAATTCCATTTTTAATAGCAATAATTGCATTGTTATTGTCCAATAAAACAAATAAGAGAATCTCTGTCAGTGTTTTTTCAAGAGTTAGATTTTATTTTATGCATTGTTCTTATTTTCAAAAACACAAAAAAAAATACAAAATTCTCAAAAAACAAATTAGTCAGTTGCCAGTTGGATAGAGGTTGAGGCAGCAGGGCTCATCACTTCCTGGAATTGAACCCTATTTTGAGTGATTTGGCAATTTCGCAAGTTTGCTAGGGTTTCACTGGTTTTGCAACAATTTTGTCACGTGTTTTTGCCATTTTTGGGAGGATTTTAATATGATTTTAGTGTGCCTTAAATGCATAAGTTTTGAAAATTGGGTCAACGATTGGTCAACAATTTTTTCATTAGTTGGGAGTTTTTCAGGGAAAAAATTGACTGGCTCCAGGAGTCGCTATTAATTGGGTATAATTGCGATTTTTTGCAGATTATTGCTTCTCTGTCTCTACCTACATTTAAAAATATCCCTGCCATGACAGTCTTTAGACTACATATTAAAAGTCTTGCAACCGTGAGACCTGGATTGCTGCACTCTGCTGTACTATTTAATTCTCATCCCATTTGCATACTTGGGCATTTTAATAATTTATGACAATGTATAATTTGTTTGTGTCTTGACTTCAACCCGTTTGTGGTTGTAATGTGTAAATGGAATCACCAGTTACGGCAGAACTATCAAATATGCTCTTTGATGTAACTGGTATAGCTCATCTTAAATATTTAGCATTTGCTGTTGTTTGTAATGCAAGGTTCAGTTTTGGTTAGGTGTGGGCAATTTGAACAGTGGTTGAAACCACCGACATGCACATAAATAGAAATAGATTGTCCATCAGCAATAATTTTCAGATTCATTAGTACTTGCAGGTCAAAAGGTGGCACATGGTATCTGTTGCATATTTTTATTGACACTACAGAGTATATCGTTTTCTTCTCTCTGTCGAGGCTTTTGATGTCAAAGGCATTGTTGTTTACATGAGAATACCATGTGCACGTCTATTCTAAGATTTTCTTTTTTTCTTTTCATCTATTGATGCATTTATCTTTTGGTGCAGATTTTGTCAGGGAATGCTAGAAAGGTTGGCACGGTTCGTTTTGAAGAGGTCAAAGATGACAAGGTTAATCATGTTGATTCTCAAGATGATAATCAAAGCTGGGAAGGTGCATGTGAGTTAGATGATGATAAAGTGCAATCAAATCAGGAAACATCCCTTGATGCAAATCTTACTCCAATTATTTCTAAGAACACGGAAATTTCTGACTGCGCGCAAGCAGGATCTCCAAATCACCATGTCATTGCTGAAAATGTTGATATTGATGATCAAAGCAAACCACAGATGGTGGATGTTTCTGAATTGACTGCTACTTCTGACAATGTCAGTGCAGTTGAGGATATTGATATGCATATGGTAGATGATATTGATGCCCACTCAACAAGAACCTCAAGTGAAAACTGGAAGAAGGATGAAAATAAAGGGGAGAGAGAAAAGAAAAAGAAGAAAGCAATCCCCAGAAGATTTTGTTGATTTAGAGAGCGAGCATACTGTAGACTGGAGACATGAGACCAATTGATCACAATGCCACATCAAATCTCAAACTAGGACCTTTCGTTAGTTCAGAATCCAAGATGATAACCCGGTTATGATCTTAATTCCTTGCTTTGTTGACCAACAAGATATGATGTGTTGTGAAATCAAACTGGCAAAATGTAATCTACCTTTCGGTAGAGTTAGAAATGAACTCTCATGGGTGTAATATTCTTGGAAGCTATCTGCTGTAATATTCTTGAAAGTATATTCCAGTTTATAATGGATTACCATCTAAAAATTAGGAAATTATGGTATGACTTCTTCCACATTTCCAAGTTTTGGACGTCCTTGTCTGCTTCATTGTATTAAAATTTATTATAATATTTTTCATGAAAAAACATTAAAGCTTAGCAAACGCATGTAGTATCTCCTTTTCTATCATTGGTGTTGTCATTTTCCATTTGGAATCTTTAACAAAGCTATGCAGACATTTAAATTGGTTTTATTTTCAATCTTTTTGTAGATTATGAACCAATAACAGAAATAGGCATGTTGATCGGGCTGTGGTCTTGTGGTGAATTGGGCTGCTTCCCATGTTCAAATGGCAATGTAAGTGAAGGGAGATCTGCTGATAAAAGGTGTTCCCTTGGTTGCCTAGCACAAAGATGGGAAAACAACGTATTATGTTCATGGGAAGAGCTTTCAGCGAAAGAATGTTTCATTTTAAGATCCTCGTATGATAGAAATGCTCAGACGTAGTGGCTCAGAAGACAGACTGTTTCTGACTCCTATACTTGAAAATTATCATTCTTTGTAGCAGTCAGTGATTGCTACATTTTCATGTATCCTTTGACCATGGCAGTAGTGTACTATTTAGTATTTATAACATTGATGTTCTTTTGGAATCAATCATCTTTTATTAAGAGAGCTCTCTATTTATTACTTTTTGGAGGCTCCTACCTTTTTAATTCAAATAAAAAATGATTTACGAAGCATGTGACCATTTAATTATCGAACTGTATTATTATTCCTTTTTTTAAGGTCCGTATCCTCTCTTTTTTCACTTAACTCTTGGTATCAGATAGCCTCCAATGTATCTCGATATTCTGCTCAAAGTCCTATTCTTTGAAAAATAGTAAATAATAAATATATTTAAAGTAAAAACGCAGGTACAGAATGATGTTATAACTTTCCACAAGCTTGCTGGAAGAATGCCATGATCGAAAGCAAATAAGAAAAGGTCAACAAAATTACCAGTGCTGATCTGATTTTTATGCTCTTCAATAGGTAAAACTCTTACAAGGCTAAAACCCTTCCATTTTAAGATCTCTAAATTGCAAAATTTTGCATGAATTACCTGCCACCCACATAGTGCTTATTATGTCATTTATGCATGACAAAGATACAGCCGCTATCCATTGGACCAAAGCCATTCACACAAAAAAACCATAAAAGAAAAGAGAAATTTACAAATATGCATATGTCATACCTTGCCTGAGACTACGGCAAAGGGCATAAGTATCCTGACTTAATTACTCAAAATCCTAGGTGATTCAATAGATAAAATACCAACCCAAAAGTAAGAAATATTGGTCAAGATGGTCGACCTATTGGGTATTACAAATAAATTAAAATTAAGTTAGAAACCGTCCAACCATGATTGTATTATTAACTATTTTAAGGGTGACAAGGCTAGAGTCCCATGGAAGGGGGCTTCCAAAAGAATAGAGTTGGAGTTGCTTGCTACTTTTTAGGAATAATTTAAAGGTGGTGGACCCTGAATTTTGTAGTCTAGTTCAGCTTAAATTGTTTAAACAACAATATTTAAGTAAGTGGGTGGTCTCATGAATACAAAACTTTTCTTTTTCATACTTTGTGCATGAAAAAAAAAGTAAAAAAATTTCATTTTCCCTCCAAAAAATTTTTTTAAAGAAAAATTTAAAATTAAATGTTCAACAAGTGGCAAAAAACATTCCTAAACTAGTGGGACAATTTCTAGCCTCACTCCCTTTTCACCGCTTGCTAAAAAGGAGTTCCTATTTTGAAGGAGAAGATTCCAAATAATCTTATAGCCAAATAGAATTTTGTTCATGGGACCACCCTTTTCCTAAAAAATAGAGCGTAAACCCCCCTTATGGGACCCCTACTTAAACCATCATTTAGGTCATTCCAAAAGTAGCAATCAACAAGGAAGGAATGTGTCCCTTGAAAAGGATATAATGCTAAAAGACATGACTTTTCCCCCACAAAAAGGAAGATATAAAAAGGGGGAACTTCTCATTATAGAGGGCATGTAGGATGAGATCAAATATGCAAGCTGAAATAAAAATGGCAGATTGGTGAATGAGCAAAGACTGAGTACAAGTAAAGATTAATAAATATGTGTGTGTGTACCCATTTTTTACTCGAACTCAGCATTCAGACTCGGCAAGGACTCGACGAATTGAAAAACCTAAGAAATTCAAAGATTTGTAAGGATTTAAAACATTTTTCATGCATCATTTAATAAATTAACATCAAAGACAATAATTGGGATAAATAGAAGCTACTTTGCACGCATACACAAGTTTACATTAATCACATAAGTATAAATGTGAATTTTTGAAGGAAATAAGTTAAACTAAATAACACATTAGAAATATAAATAGTATCATTGTCAAATGTCTACAATATTCATGGATATGAAATTCATGGAATCAAATGTTCAAAACATGTATCAAAATAAAAGTTAGAGCCTAGAAGACTAAGGCTCAAAGTAGCCTATATCAGTGACCAGTTGACCCTACAACTTTTTTACGTGTACACCTAAGATAAGTCATGGAAGATTTTGTTGTCATCTTCTCTCCCTATATTTGAGGCTCGCCTTAGTGGCATCCACATCTTCATCCTCATCATCTTCAGATCTCTCACTCTCAGTCTCATAATCCTCCAATGGGTGTCATGCTCTAGCCTCCTCTGCCATCGCTACTGCCTATGCCTCTCAATCCACCTGATCAACCCATTTCAAGCCTTCATTAATGAAGACGTGATCATCAACCTCAATGTTTCACTCTGCATGTGGATCAACTTCCTCTAAAATGATAGTAGATGTGTCAGT
Organism: Chamaecyparis obtusa; assembly: GCA_027943335.1. Classification (NCBI taxonomy): domain Eukaryota; kingdom Viridiplantae; phylum Streptophyta; class Pinopsida; order Cupressales; family Cupressaceae; genus Chamaecyparis; species Chamaecyparis obtusa. The sequence goes on from BSBK01005330.1 coordinate 809,306, forward strand.
GCCCAAGATCTATTTGTGACGGAGGCAAAAGTTGTAATGAACAAGTGCAAGATCATTCACCCTTTTCATTGCCAACTTTTTGCAATTTTTTGAGTGTATATGCTCAAACATACTGTAGTTGTGCTTGCATCCTGAAGCATTACATGACTAACTCAAGATACAAACTGCAATCCTCTATAGATTTTGTTAATGTTATTGTAGCTATGGTTGGATTCCTTCAGGTCGACATAGATAACATAAAGGTTGTGATAATATAATTATATTATTGTGATAATATGAGCCAATTTATTAATTGGCCCATATTAATTAATGGGGCCAACTTGGAAGAGTGGTGGCCCTTAGTGAAGGGGCACCACTGATATAAGGTATAAAGTAAGAATAAATATTCCTCTCTAATCAATATAGAACATACAGACACAAAAAAAATAGATTTAGCACCTGAATACTAAACATCTCCCACCATGCATCTGAAACTTGAAAAAATAAAAATCTATTCTATAGTTTTGACTTTATCAACATAAAGTGGTAATAGAATTAGAATCACAAAGAAAAATTAGAATTCAGTTGTGTTTGGTTTTTCTTGCATAAGTCTCATGAGAATAAGTCTCCTTGTGAATTCCTATACATTTCTATCTCACGAACTACATTTGTTCCAACTGATGAATTAGGTGACATTCTCTCTACACGATCGTAGAGCCCACTCCACACCTCATCATTGGCCTTGAAATCTGGGCGAGATTAGAATGTTGGATTAAGGTAGTGGACAATTGCATGTATAGGCTTGTGAAGTAGAGTGTGCCATTGTTGATCAATGACATCTCATATGGGACCATATTTAGCTCAATTCCCTATGTAAAATGATCTAATAGCCTCTTTCACTTTGTCCATGCCCTCATAAATGTATCTAATTGCGGGCTTCTCTCTGTCAACAATTCGTAGAACAAGAAGACGCTCTATGAACTGCAATCATTGTGAAAGTTGAAACATTAAGCTTAAAGTTTTAAGTATTACTTTTAAAACTGGACAATGAACATAAACATGTGTGAATAAAAATGATGAAATGAAATGGAAATGAGGAAAAAAAACAAAATTACTTGCACAATCTCCTTGGTCGATCGCCAAAAGCCACTCTCATCAAAAACTCGATCAGCCATCTCAATCCTTGTGTTGCTTTTCGCATATGACGATGCAGTCCACTCCTCACTTACAAACATGCATTTCAAACTGGCCTTAGAATGAAGCAATGATTGCAATGTGATAAAATTTGTTGCAAATCAGGTGACCCCTAGATGAGCCAACTCTTTCTTATTTGTGAAATTCCTCATAAGGTTGAGAACCCAAGTATGATTATATATGAATTTACCAATGCGCCTTCTATGTTCTACACATGTTTTTATCCATGGAAGTTTGTCAAGATCCTCCAACATGAGGTCAATGCAATGAGTCGCACAAGGGGTTCAAAACAAGGTAGAATGCCTCTCCATAAGTTTACCTGCAACAACATAATTTGTTGCATTACCTCTGACTATTTGTACCACATTCTCCTCACTCACCTCCTTCAACACTTGCTCCAATACCTCACAAAGATACTCAGCATTTTTTGTTTTTTTCTAAAGCATCAATTGATTTCAAAAACATTGTGGAGCCTGAGAAAAAAAATTTATTTAGTACAATCAAAATTTAAAAACTTAATCACTAAATCAATTGATTCTTGAATATGGTTTACAAAGTAGTAAGTACAAGTGTTATTCCTATTTTGAGCATTAAGGGATTGTCATTAGTATCAATCAGTTATTTAGTCAGTAAAGGAGACAAACTGAATAATCGGTCAATAACATCAAGCCTACACACCGAGCAAGTCACAAGGTAGAACTCTAAGACAACTGAATATAGGTTTGATCGAGCAAGTTACAAGGCATAGCTCTAAGACAACTGAATACAGGTTTGACCGAGCACACTCACCGAGCAACAGGCAATTACCGAGTACCGAGCTAGTGATCACCGAGTATTCATTTACATTGGGCATCAGTAATTACCGAAAGGAGAATGCATGATTACCGAGTAAAGCAAGAAATGGCATAGTAATCTGAAATGGCACAAACATCTATGCAAACGGTTCACAACGATCAAGGAAACGGTTTACCAAGATCGAGACATATTTAATATGGATGTAATCATTAATTTGGTGATGATTCATCTGTAATGTTAGATCTAGGTTGTTTTCTTACATCATTGATCTGAGGTTTTCTAAGATATTGTAAACCCTAATTAGGTCAAGTTAGTTTTATAAAAAATTGTAAAGATGTCATTATGATCATGTATCATGAAGGAGTAGCCGCATTAAGGACATCGGGAGATCAGACAAAGGGTTTTTGATAGAAGGTTTATGAAAGAAGGGTTCAGTTTTTCAGAACACATACAAGGCTACCGAGCATAACAGAAGGGCACATACATCACAAGAAGGTGATATTTATTTGATACTTCACAAATCTGAATCAGACAAGAATAAGTTGTTATTTACAAATGCTTTTACTATTATCAATTTAACCATTGTAGCAGAATTCAAATCTCTTATTAGAGTGGACTTAACAGTTCTTGTTTAAATCTCTTAACCGAGTACACACATGTATTGTGTTGTTAAAATCTTCTAACTAGGTAGATCTAGTCAATCTTTTGTTACTCATAACAGGGTAAGATCATCAGAAGTGATCAAAACTTGTAGCCTTAACCGACATACTTTATTGCTGCAGTAGTGAAGATTTGTGGGTATCATCCCCACCATAGTTTTTACCTTCTAACAAGGCTTTCTGCGATACCAAAATATTTGTGTTATGGGTTTGAAGTTTCATGTATGATTTGTTGTTTTGTTTACATGCAATTTATATTTTAAGTTGCTTGAATGTATGTTTCAAACAATGGAATCAGTCGGTTAATTAAGATCTACAATTGGAAAGTTTTAGTCTTAAAAGTTTTTGAGGGTTCACCCCTCCCCTCTCAGTACTTATCTTTCCATAATCCCAACAATTGGTATCAGAGCTAGATCTCTTGTTAAATAATTTTAATCACTGAAGAGGAAAGATCTAAGGATGGAAAGATATAAGTTGGACAAGACCATTGAGAATCAAAGGTTACAGATGCAGATCTTGATGAACTACAACTGATTGAATACCTGAATGACTTGAAGATCAGTGATTAGAGATCACCAAGTACTGAAATGATATTTAAGATAATTAAATCAGTCATTATATTGTCATTGATGTCAACTAGATTTGACAATACTTATCATGATAGTTGCAAATATCTAAACATCTGTAAAAAGGAGAAAAGATGAAGAACTGAGCTATCTACATGGAGGAAGATGGATATGACAGATGAGGATAAGGAATACTTTGGGTAACTTATTGATGAGTCTATGACTTCATATGCTTGACTTGATTATGTTGTAGTAATCTGTTATGAAGTTGGAAGAAAAACTTAACAAAGCAGTGTGGTCGGTAAATGAAGCACTTCAGTATACACCGAGCCAGTGTAGTGTATACTGAGCGACAGTATTAAACAAGCTTGTGTTCGCCGACGCATTTCTTCATTAACCAAGTTTGGATGAAAGCATTTAATGCATAAGTTTAGCCGAAAAAATTGATGAGCTGTAAAGTGTTATGATTTTGAGATTGAGGATAAAGTTTGTTACAAGATCCACGGCTGACAAAATTCAGAGACGATCTAAAGGATGGAATTGAAACGAGTTATTGACACATCTGCCGAGGAAGGTTTAAGCGGCAAAATCAACAAAGGAGATTAAGCGGCAAAATCTGATGGATGAAAAGAAAATAGTTTACTTGTCTATATAAGAGACATTGGTTTCATTGTTGAAACTATGTCGGAAGAAGGAGACTGCAGAGATATCGCGTGAACACAGCTTCATGCATGCCTAATCAAACTAGTTGAAGGAGAACCAAACTGCAGAGTTAATCGAGCGTCAGAGAGCTATTATCGAGTGAAAGTAAGTTATTGAATATTGAAGAACTGAATTGAAATATTGATCAGAGGATTTTTATGGGCTTAGAATAGATCTGAACATCTGCAAAATCAAGTTGTATTGTAATCAGATCACCTACTGTTTCAGTTTAACCATTGTAACAAAAAAATCTTTTAACCGAGTGGACTTAACCATCTTATGATTGCCCTATGTCATTCATAGATTGTACATTGTTATCCTGTGAACCCCGTAGTGAATGTTGGTTGGATGATAAGTTAGTCTTAAATCTTCTAACAAGGTCACACCTTATAGTGTGTTTTGTAACCTTTAATAGGGTTGGCTCTTCATTGAGCTCACTTCAGAAGAGTGAAAATTTTTGGGGTTACCAGTCCCAAGTGGTTTTTCCCTTAACAGGGTTTCCACGTTAAATCTGTGTTATGTGTTTATGTGATGATTGATGTGTTGTCATACTTTACATATTGCATATTTGATTTGGTCGGTAATCACAGTGAGTAATTAACTAGTAATCGGTAAAGACACAGACAATTTAGTATTTTATGTTACCGAGCTGCAGATATTTGTTGAATTTATTTTAAGTGATACATTTTGTAATTGGGACTATTGGATAACTGATCTAACTGATTCACCCCCCCTCTCAGTTATTCTAACAATTGGTATCAGAGCATATTGGTTGCTTGGAACAGAGTTTTAAGGACTTCAACAGAAAGATCACAAAATGTATAAGAGGGAAGTACCAAAGCTGAACAAGGACAACTTTACAATATGGCAAAGCCGACTAAGACTTCATATATCTGTAATTGGGAATTTTGCCCTCACCCTATTGGATAATGGCTACTTAGCACCGCCTACAGGACCTTTGACTCTTGATCAATTGAGAGATAGACATGAGCATAATATTATGATGGAGATTGTTGCTGCTCTATCTGATGCCGAATTTGAAGATGTCAAGGATTGCCTTACTTCAAAGGAAATGTGGGACAAACTTGCTCAAGTCTATGGTGGTGATGTTAATGTCAAGAGAGCTCGAGCTGAAAGCCTAAGAGGCAGGTTTGATGATATGAAAATGAAAGGAGAAAACATAGTGCAGTATACAAACTGAATAAAGGAGGTAGTCAATGCTATAAGAGGATCTGGTGGTGTCATTGATGAAGATACAGTGGTAAGCAAAATTCTAAGGATCTTGCTGCCTGCTTATGCAATCAGAATATCTGCTATACATGAAATGAGGTCTGCACCTAGCAACACTCTTACTCTTGATAGTCTGATTGGTAAGCTAACAACTTTTGAGTTGAACAATTTTGATAATAGTATTGTACCGTCTGTTGAGTCTGCTTTCATGTCTTCTCTGAAGATCGATAAATCTAGCAGTAGAAATAATAGGGATGATAATGATAGTAACACTGTAGTAACAGTGATGATGAGCTTGATGAACTTGAAGCTCTTATGGCCCGGAGGTTACCTAAAGGTAAAGGTAGATATAGGGGTAAATTACCTTTAGCATGTTTTAACTGCAAAGAAGTTGGTCATATTGTTGCTAGATGCCCAAACAAGAAAGAAGATGATAGAAACAAAGATCGATCTAGTGAAGGAAGCTATGGGAGGAGAAACAACAGAAGTTACCGACACTACAACAGGGATAATCGAGACAACAATGATAAAGGAAAAAAAGTATGTTACATTGCAAAAGAGAATGATACTGAAACCAACATAGATGATGATGTTGAAGTAGTATTTGTTGCAATGAAGGATGATTCTGAGGAAGAAGAAAGGTATGTAGAGACGGCACTCACTTCTAAAGTTAATAAAAATGATATATGGATCATTGATAATGGTTGTACACATCACATGACTGGTGATGAAGAAAAGTTTGATCATCTTGAGCAATATAATGGAGGATCTGTAAAAATGGGTAATGATACACCATGTATGGTTAGAGGAAAGGGATCTTTACTGATAAATGATAAAATCAAATGTGATAATGCTTATTGGGTAGAAGGACTAAATTACAATTTGCTAAGTGTGGCACAGCTTAACAACTCAGGTCACCGAGTAGCTTTTGAGAGCAAGAAGGTAAAGATATTTGATGATGGAGGAAAACTTGTTGGAACAAGAGCACAATCCAAAGGTAACTTGTTTTATCTTGATAATATTGAGTCTTCATGTTTAATGATGAAGAATGAGGATGCATGGTTATGGCATAAAAGGTTATGTCATGTAAACTTTGATAACATGATTAAAATCAGTAGAAAGAAAAAGGTTAGACCTAACCTAACAAAGCTGGATCATGTTATTTATCATGAATGTCAAAAAGGGAAAATAACAAAATCTATTTTTAAGAGTAAAGACTATTCAACAAAGAGAATCTTGGAGTTAGTTCACACTAATCTATGTGGTCCTATGAGAAAACAAAGCTACTATGGAGATAAATATTTCATTCTGTTTGTTGATGATTACACTAGATTAATGACTAATATTTTTAAAAGAGAAATCTGAGGCATTTAAGATGTTTAAATGGTACAAAGCAAAAGTAGATAAAGAAACCAGGAAATAATTGAAATGCTTGAGATCTGACAGAGGTGGTGAGTTTATTTCTGATGAATTCACTAACTATTGTAATGAGCATGGCATAAAAAGACAGGTGTCTGCACCGAGAACACCTCAGCAGAATGAGATTGTTGAAAAGAGGAATAGGTGAATTGTTGATTATGCGAGGACACTAATGATAAAAAAAATGTTGCTCATACATACTAGAGAGAAGCAGTTAGCACAATTGTTTATGTTCTGAGCTGAGTACAATTGAAGAAAAACACAAACAAAACACCCTATGAGTTATGGTTTGGTCACAAACCGACTATAAGTTACTTCACAATTTTTTGTAGCAAATGTTTTATTCTGAAAGATGATAGGAACAGGAAATTTGACTCAAAAGGGGATGAAAGGATATTTCTTGGATATTATACTAAAAGCAAAACCTACAAGTGTCTAAATAAGGTTACTAATAAAATGATTGAGAGTGAAAATGTCAAAGTTGATGAATTTGATGATAAAAATGGTGAAGTGCGTGCTAGGGAGCCAGAAGACTATGGTAGATTCACTTACGTTGAACATCCAAAGTACCTACCGAAGCCACAGGCTGAGTTGATCGAGCATCAGGAAAACAACATAGAGGAACAGCAAAGGGAAATCGAGGATCGGGAAGGAGCTACCGAGCAAGGAAATGAACCTGAACATGATGAACAACAAAGAAGAGATCAAGTGCTAGCAAGATTTGTCAAAAGACATGAATGAAGAGATAGAACAAATCGAGAAAAATAAGACATGGACTTTAGTACCTAGGCCAAAAGATAAGAATGTTATTGGTACTAAATGAATTTTCATAAATAAGTTGAATGAGAATGGAGAGGTTACAAGGAACAAAGCTAAACTTGTATGCAAGGGATATGCACTGGAGGAAGGTATAGATTATGGTGAAACTTTTGCACCTATTGCTAGACTAGAGGGAGTCTGCATGTTACTTGCATATGCAGCACATAGGAAGTTTAAAGTCTATCAAATGGATGTGAAGTCTACTTTTCTAAATGGGATACTAGAAGAGGAGGTCTACATAGAACAACTAAAAGGGTTTGTTTATCCAAATAAAAGAGACATGGTATGTAAACTACACAAAGCTTTATATGGTTTAAATCAAGCACCTAGAGCCTGGTATGAAAGGTTGCATACTTATTTGTTAAGTATTGGTTTTGTTAGAACTAGTGAAAACAACAATTTGCATATGAAAGGAGAGTCTGATGATACTATTTTAATTGCTGAAATATTTGTGGATGATATAATTTTTGGAGGTCAAGATCATATCTGTAAATCATTTTTTGATGAGATGAGAAAAAAATTTGAAATGTCTATGTTTGGAGAGATTAAGTTCTTTCTAGGCTTGCAGGTTATTCAACAGAGTGATGGAATTTTCATCACACAATCAAAGTACATAAAAGAAGTATTGAGAACATTTGGCATGGATGATGCTAAACCAGTTGGAACATCGATGGTCATAGGCTGCAAACTGATTAAAGATGATGAATCTACAGAGGTAAACCAGACATTGTACCGATCTATGATTGGTAAACTGATGTATGTAGTACACAGTAGACCAGACATTGCACATGCAGTAGGGATTGTTGCTAGATTTTTTGCCAATCCAAAGGATTCACATATGGTTGCAATTAAAAGAATCTTAAGATACCTGAAGAAAACAAAGGAATATGGATTATGGTATCCTAAGGAAGGCAAGTTTGAACTAAGAGTCTACACCAACGCAGATTGGACTGGAAATATAGATGACAGAAGAAGTACAACTGGAGGAGCATTTTTCTTTGATGAAAGACTTGTTTCCTAGACAAGTAAGAAACAACCTTGTATTTCTCAATCTACTGCCGAAGCAAAATATGTTGTTGCTGCTACAAACTGTTCAAACATTGCTTACATCAAACAAGTGTTGGAAGGGATGAATGAGGTAATCACTGAGCCAGTGATTATATATTGTGACAACACTAATGCAATAAATATTTCTAAGAATCGTGTAATGCACTCAAAGACCAAGCATATTTCTATTAAGTATCACTACTTAAGAGAATAGTTACAAGAGAAACAATTCAAATTGGAATATGTTACATCAAAAGAGCAACTTGCTAATATTTTTACAAAGCCTCTACCGAAGGAAACTTTTGAATACTTGAGGACTAGACTTGGGGTTCGTCCCCTGTCTACCGGTCACTAATGTGATCTGGAGGTTGCATCAGCCTAATCTTATCAGAAGATCATTCATGTTGATGCAAAATAGTTCACACTTTGAATTTTGTCTAAGGTTGTGAAAGATTTGAGGAACTAGAATAGAGATTTGCATATCAGTATACCGAGATACATTGTCTGCACTGAACAACAAAGTCATTTGGCTATTGTAGAGCTGTATGTTTTATGTTTTTCTTTGGCATTGTTGTCAAAGGGAGAGATAAACAATATGACAAACTGAGAGATCACTGGAACATCTATCTAAGGGAGACATATCCGAGAAAGTCAGGGAGAGTTTTGAAAATTTGTTGCTGAGAACATAAGGGAAGTCTGAGAGCTCGAAAGATCAAATTCGTAGAAGAAAGTCTGCATCTATAATGTTGTCATGTAACGTAGTGATTAAACATATTAAGCTAGGGAGAGCTTACTGAGCTACAAAATTTGCCTATAGAGTTGTAGAATACATGTTTGGTATGTGTATGGTATATTTCATATTGCTTGAGTTGCCATCAATGCCAAAAGGAGAGATTGATGAACTACAACTGATTGAATACCTGAATGACTTGAAGATCAGTGATTAGAGATCTCCAAGTACTGAAATGATATGTAAGATAATTAAATTAGTCATTATGTTGTCGTTGATGTCAACTAGTTTTGACAGTACTTATCATGATAGTTGCAAATATTTAAACATTTGTAAAAAGGAGAAAAGATGAAGAATTGAGATATCTACATGGAGAAAGATGGATATGACAAATGAGGATAAAGAATACTTTGGGTAACTTATTGATAAGTCTATGACTTCATATGCTTGACTTGATTATGTTACAATAATTTGTTATGAAGTTGGAAGCAAAACTTAACAAAGCAGTGTGGTCAGTAAATGAAGCACTTTAGTATACACCGAGCCAGTGTAGTGTATACCGAGCGACAATATTAACCGATCTTGTGTTCGCTGACACATTTCTTCATTAACCAAGTTTTGATTAAAGCATTTAATGCATAAGTTTAGCTGACGAAATTGATGAGCTATAAAGTGTTATGATTTCAAGATTGAGGATAAAGTTTGTTACAAGATCCATGACTGACAAAATTCGGAGAAGATCTAAAGGATGGAATTGAAATGAGTTATTGACACATCTACCGAGGAAGGTTTAAGCAGCAAAATCAATGAAGGAGATTAAGCGGCAAAATATGATGGATGAAAAGAAAATAGTTTATTTGTCTATATAAGAGACATTGGTTTCATTGTTGAAACTATACCGAAAGGAGACTGCAGAGATATCACGTGAACACAGCTTCATGCATGCTTGATCAGACTGGTTGAAGGACAACCAAATTGCAGAGTTAACCGAGTGTCAGAGAGCTATTACCGAGTGAAAGTAAGTTATTGAATATTGAAGAACTGAATTGAAATATTGATCAGAGGATTTTTATGGGCCTAGAATAGATCTGAACATCTACAAAATCAAGTTGTATTGCAATCAGATCACCTACTGTTTCAGTTTAACCATTGTAATAGAAAAATCTCTTAATCGAGTGGACTTAACCGTCTTATGATTGTCCTATGTTCTTCATAGAATGTACATTGTTATCGTGTCAACCTCATAGTGAATGTTGGTTGGACGATAACTGTTAGTCTTAAATCCTCTAACAAGGTCACACCTTATAGTGTGTTTTGTAACCTTTAACAGGGTTGGCTCTTCACCGAGCTCACTTCAGAAGAGTGAAAATTTTTTGGGTTACCGGTCCCAAGTGGTTTTTCCCTTAACAGGGTTTCCACGTTAAATCTTTGTGTTATGTATTTATGTGATGATTGATGTGTTGTCATACTTTACATATTGCACATTTGATTTGGTCGGTAATCACAGTGAGTAATTAAATAGTAATCGGTAAAGACACAAACAGTTTAGTATTTTATGTTACCGAGCTGCAGATATTTGCTAAATTTGTTTTAAGTGATACATTTTGTAATTGGGACTATTGGATAACTGATCTAACTGATTCACCCCTCCTCTTAGTTATTCTAACAAATCTTTATTGAGCAATTCAAGGAAGCCAAAGAAGAACTGAAGAAGTTACTGATCAGAAGGAAGGATATGGGAATTCGGTACAATGAAACTGATTATCAAGAAGAAGAGATAGATGATCCTTTTGAGACATTCGGATCTAGATCTGGTAGCATATCTGATTCATCTGAAGGAACCATATCAGATCTATTTGAAAAGAACCTACATCTTACTGAACAAGTCAAAGCTCTGCAGATCATTCAAGAGACATAAATGGTTAGGATGGTTGATGTCATGAACAATGCTAGGCAAGTAGAACAAGAAAGAAACTTGGCTATTGAAGACAGGAGACAAATGACTGAGAAGCTACAAGAGAAATAATTTGAGATACTGAGACTCATCGAGCATCACTTTGAAATATCCAATCAAATGGTTGTCATAAGTCAGGAAGTCAACCGAGTAAATAGTGAGCTTACAAGGAAACTATAAGACATCGGTGAATTAAGAGAAGAAAATGAAAGATTGAAGAATGAGGTAAAAATGCAACAAAATAATGAGATGATCAATAAATTTGAAGACGGTACTAAGAGAATGGATGAATTTCTAATAAGTCAGAAAGGACTTGGCAGCACAACTGGTTTAGGCTACATTGAGCAGGGAGAATCGTCAAGACGAGCTAAAAAGAACTATGCCTAGTACACTAACCAAAGGCCAAAGAAGCTATCATGTTATCATTGTGGAAAACCAAGCCACACAACAAATGTTTGCAAGAGAAAAGGAAAAGGTATTCCTAAATACACTCCTAAGTTTAATGGTTACTGCTATAACTGTAACAAGTATGGGCATCAGGCACATGAGTGCAGATCTAAATTGAATAGAACTCACAAGAAACCCTACATGGAGAAACATTGTTGCACTTGCAACATGCATGGACACACATCACAAGAATGCAGGACAAAGATGAAGCAAGTTTGGACACCAAAATAACAGAACAAAACATATCAACTGAGAAGACAAGGTTATGCATATACTTGGAATTACAACACATGGGTTAATTGCACAACATGTGGAAGGTATGGACATATAGAAGCAAATTGCATAAGAAAGAACTAGAGAGGAAGATCTCATAACTAGACAAGCACTGGTATGACATGTTTGCACTATCACAAAGTCAGTCACCTAAGCAAGGATTGCAGAGACCGACCACCAAAGACACAAACAAATGAAAATGGAAATACAATTGACAAAATTATGAGGATAAGAAATACAATATGGAGAAAGGCATCAAGTGATAATGTTGGATCAAGCAATGCAGTCAGTGATGCCTCGTCCATTGGATTAGGTGATATCACCACCTCCACCTAAATCATAAAAGGTATGTATGGAACTGAATTTCAAAATAGTTATATCTAACAAACAGTTTCTTATATCTAGTGATTGCATACCAAATCTGCATGAGCCAAGATGCACTATGGATTTATATGTTTAGAGATTTAAATGTGTACAGTCGGTATAAGCAAGATCAAGTATGTATTTTCTAGTCGATAACTATTGGCAAGGTTAACCGAGTTGTGGCATCAACCGAGTAATGTTCAAGTGTTAACCGAGCTTATGATCTTTTTGAAGTATAAATCGAGCGCAACTACATCTACCAAGCTATGGTAGGTCAAGCATTAAATGTGAAAGTTTGAGTGGGAAATGAATTTTTGGGTCTAAATAATCAATGGACTTAGTAATTTTTCACACTGCAAGTACGAAGAACCAGAGCGATTTCGAGCAAGATTTGAGCAAAGAATTTCTAGAGCAGTTGAGCAGAGATTTGAAGGATTTCTGAGCAAGTTAGTCTCAATCACAAGTAAGTTTTGCTTCCACCAAGCTATTTCACAATTATTTCTCGAAGTCCTAATTTGAAGAACGATGGCATCCTCATCAAAGGTTACGAAATCCAAGCCCGGGAGTGATAAGGTCACTCTGATAAAATCCGCAAACTGTACTGAGCCTAAGTACAAGTTACATCCCAAGGTTACATCCCAAACCGAAAAAATCGGCGCATTCTCGAGCATTCCACCTAGGGTTTTGCTGGTTCAAGACATCCGCGCATACATACATTGCAAAATTGGTGAAATGGTGTATTTTGATCTTCAATCCACCTATCAGGAGCTATGTGCTGATGGAAAGCTCAAGGATGAGCATACACATTTGGAGGTGAAGGGTTTAGTGAACACCATGTATTTCTCGAGGGTATTCAAGAATGAATGGATTAAGGTAGTGTTGAGTTGTGTGCATGAGGGAAAGCTATGGCCGGATGAACCGGTCAAAATCACTAGGGATATCATACATGCAGTCATCGGTTACCCCATAACCGACAAGGTAAAAGCATTAAGGAGTGCACCGAGAGCTGAGATTGAGAAATTAACTGGAGCCGAATGGGAGGGCAAAGGCATGAGAATCAACACTATTGTTGATCTAGAGATAAGGTTCAATGCATATGTAGTCGGGTATAAGATATTTCAATCTAGCAAGCCGAATAGTGTACCATGTGGAGCTATGGATATAGCCTATAAGATTTTGAAGAAAGACTTTCAATTCGACCTCGCCAAGCTCTTATTGAAACAGTTGGATGAGAATATAAGAACCATCAGGTCGGCAAAGATAAATACCTGTAAGTTTGGTTCACTGTTGATTTGCATATTTTTCTATGTACAAAACTTATTTCCCTCATTTGGTAATGTTGACCGATTGGTCATTTTATAAATCAATAATTTCATTCAAAGTTTAGGTCAAAATTTGTTAGCATTATGGATGTATACTTTGAGAAATTTAAGGATAGAATGCATCAAAGAAGCAGAATACTAGGTTAGTTGGTTGAATAATACAAGGAAGATATATGTTTCTTAGTGGACACCGACACCACTCTAATAAAGGCGGTTGAACCAAGAACTGTGTGGTTAGCACCTATGGGCTACAAATTAGATATTGACTGAGCATCTAAGTCAATAAAGGCACTACTGGTCAAGCACTAGTACATTTGAGACCTTTTTCCAACACCTGACCGTCGGAATTCTGACCGTATACCATCGATTAAGTGACCACACGCCGTCGTAGTTTTGTTGTAAAAAAAAATGACAGCTTCAATTGGCGTCATAATTACAATGACTATGGTCATCACAAAAAGGGGGTGCCAACATTACGAACATAACGTCGGGCCTATTTGTGACCTTCGTAATTGCGATGTTCGTCCGTCATAAAAAAAGTTCAAACAACGACGACCTGTCAAAATCTTCTGGCAGGTAGCCATCATTTATAGTTTTTTTGCCGACGGATTTGTTGTTCGTGCGATGGATATCCGTTAGAAGTTTACGACAGATATCCGTCATTTGTAGATATTTAACGACAACGTTGTTGTACATGCGATGGATACTCGCCGAAAGTTTACGATGGATATCTATCGTTTGTAGACATTTAACGATAGTGATGTTGTACATGAGATGGTTGGATGTCAGATGTTTTTGAGAGATAGCCGTCACAATTTTATGGACGTCGTAGTTGCGACAAAAATTAGTTTTTTTTCAAAAAATATATATATTTGTCGATCGAGTTGGTATCGATTCATAACGGTGTTCTTGCAGATTTAGTTCGAGCTGGTTGCATTACTTTCGAATCTCGATCGACTTGCAAGGTGGTTTGGTGAGTCGAGGTCTTTTATTCCTGCTCGTGATTTGGTTATGCCATTCGGAGATGACTTTGCAATAGATTCGGTAGCGGCTCATGGATTATTGATTCGAGTCTAGAGACTTCGATTTGGAATGGATCCGACCGAATCAAGATTTGTGATAGTGACTACTCCAACACAAGAAGCTAGTGCGGCGATTAGAGATGCATTCTTCCTGATGTGTTCGTGGGATATATGCGGACCTTATTGCATTCGAATCTGATTCGAGTGACTTCTTGACTTCTTTTGTCCGAATTGGATGTGCTTTGTTCCTATGGAGTGTAGCAGTGACTTGACTTGGAGTTTGAGTAGACTGTGCATTGATCAGCTTGAAGACAGAATTGAGCTACTCTTTGCGTTGTTGTTAAAATTGATTTGTGACGGATCGTTGGGATCGTCTACCATTTTTCCACAGTTTTGAATGAGTTAGATGTGATGTTGAGAGAGCGACTTGCAGAACTTGCACTTTGGAGATTCGTAAATCACTATGGTGTCCATGATGACTTGGGAGAAGTCTTCTTCTTGGTGAATCAAGTTGAGAGACTTGGATTACAAAAAGTAGGTCATTTGATGCGACTTGTGAGATGTTGGATTCCTCTTCACAGCAGGTTTGCGGTGCGGTATGTGGTGTTTCTTTGCGGGTGGGTTCTTGGAAAAGATTTGTTGATTTGGTAGCCATTGAGATGGATCGATATGACTTGATCTTGGGTCAAGACTTCTTGAGGCGAGTTGAAGTGATCATTTCTCCTTGAAGTGATTGATGTTTTCGACAGATAGACGTCGCTTTTAGTTTTGTCATCAGTTATTCTATGGTTTCCGTCGTAATTGCGACGGCTCACACTATTTTTTAAAAAGAAATATATATTTGTCGTACGTGGATTGAGATCTTAAATTATTGAGCTTCTCTTTGTTTCGAGAATAGTTTAACATTCTCTACTTAACATGGCCAACCACATGAAGGTGGAATCTCATCTGACCCCTCCTAGGATCCTCGTATGACCCTTTACGACACTTTAAGACCTCTAAGATGTATTCTTAGGGATCGTAAAGGGTCATAAAGGGTCATAAGGGGTCATGGGACACAACAGCTGAGAAACATAAATGTAGGCATCATGATCACAATTGTTTGGAGACACAACATAATTGAATGTTATAACCAAACGATGCAACACAAACACTACTCTTGCAGTTCTAAGTTGACACTGCGGCATCCAAAAACCAAAAATAAGGAATCTATATATGGTTTTTGGATCCCGCAGGTGGTTGTGTTGCATCCTCTGGGTATAGCATTCAATTATGTTGTGTCTCCAAACAATTGTGACCATGATGCCTACATTTATGTTTCTCAGCTGGTGTGATACCTACATTTATGTTTTGTAGTTGTCATGTTTATTTGCATGTTCTTTATGTGTTTGGCTTCTATCCCTCACATCGAAAATAAGATTTTTCCACTTTGAATCGAGAATGCACGTGCAACACAAGCAGAATATGCACGGATAGCAGGTGGAGCTGAAAAAACACATCACGTTTACATTTTTTTAATAGGTCAAAATTACAATGTTCGCGATGGTTTATAACTTAAAATATGCAATTAAAGACCTCTATCAAAAATGCAAACCTGTTGTGTCTTTCAACTCCACATAATATTCTATGTATATGAATTGAGATTGCATATTGAACTAGGCGTCTCCTTCTACATTGCCTGAAACGAAGAGATTGTCACAATTAAAATCAAAAATCATTATTGAACTTTTGTTATTATTAAAAAGTACACTAGCACTTGCACCGAAAGAAGGTGCAAGGGATACACGGATGATTTGGATGTAAATTCAATCATGCATCTTTGTAGTGCTCATCTTATAGGTAGCCTTTGACTAAGATTCAATTCTGGGTAGCATTCATGCTCCTTTGTTTCTTGTACACCATCTCTGTCGGCAAGTTTCTTCATGGATGGCCTCCACTTTCTTCCCCACTACAACTATAACCACTATTCATTCTCCCACGGTCATTACTATCTTCTCTATTGATCAGACCTCCACTGCAATATCTCTGATGATAATTTCCAAATTCATTGTTTGGTATTCCTTCATCTCCCCTCAACTCCATCACTTATGGTTACAAATCAAGTTCCAAAAATCAGAATGGTGCATCTCATCATCACAACTAATCCACCTTAAACAATTGATTAACCATTCTAGACAAGATGATGATTTAAGGTTTTTTGTGAAGCTTCTAACTTGGTAGTTGCAATCAGCATTTGTATTACAAGTTTTGTTGTTGTTCAAGTAGTGTGTTTTAGAAAAGAACCCATTGAACATTCTAATACTAATTTCTCCAAAAATATGAAATCCACTAAAATTTAGCGAAAACCCCTCCAACATTATAACAGTGTATAAAAGGAAACTCAATGTTTCTAGTAGGGATAAATAGATTTTTTGAGAAGAGTAGAAGAAACAATACGCTTGGAGGGAGAAAACCCTATAGACTTATGACATACCTTTGTATGCAATCCATTAACATTTCAAATGCAATAATGAAAGAAAACATGGAACTAAGCACAAACACGTGTAAATAAACATCAGTCATTATCAAATAAACATCGAGAAATAAACATCAATCATTATCAAATAAGTTGCATAAATGAGAATTAATTTTTTTTGGCTTTTCCTTTTTTTCTGCTTCCCTATATTGTTGCAAAGGCGTATCCATGTCCACATCGTCATTTCTTCTCGGCTGTGCACGTGATCTCACTATCATTTGTAAAGGCAGGTCCTCTACAATAATAAATAAAAAGCTTCAATTAAAAACATATTATCATAATTGGGGTTAATTTAAAAATATATTCATTATTGTTACAAGCATTTCAATACTTTAAAAAATATAAATGTGATGCTATTTACCTTGTCCAACCACATCATCTTGCCCGGCGGCTTGAACCTCAACACGCTCATCGAGAACAACCTCTACATCCCCTGCAATTGCAATACAAAATATTTTATTAATCCCAACACATTATAATTAAATTTTTATTACTATGCCAAATTCAATTTAACATGTTTACTTGTATTGAATATTCATTAATCAAAATTCGAATAGAAAATGTATACCTTGAGTACTACAATTCACATTCGAATCAACACCTCCGTTGTGCTTGACCGGTGCAGTATCAATATCAGCAAGCTGCATTCCAATGTAAATAATTAGTGCATTTATCAACAATATATACATATAAATACAAGACAAATACTGACAAATGTTAATCATTCAGTTTAATAGATATAAATATATTCACTTTAAAGTTTTAAACAAATATATAATCAGTGTTTCCTTACTTAAAACAAATATATTCACTTTATGTTGGAGCTTAACATCAAATACAGTAATTGGTAAAGTTTTCAACTTGAAATAAAAATCAATTGGCTTATTTACCTGATCAATAGATCCAGCAGAAGAACCTTGTGCACTTATTGCTCGATATCGTTCAACCATGACTTTATAGCCTTGTTTGTAGCCTATTTTCTTGTCCTCTTCTATAATTGGTTTTTTGAACTCCAAGGCCTGCATTTTTTATTGGTATCATGAATTTTTATTTTAGTGAATTTCATCAAAACTAAATTGATTGCAATTTAATTATAAATATTTGCATATGATTTTTTATTTACTAATACTTACAACTCGTGCAGCAAGTTTTGAATATCTGTATCCACCCAAGCCAAGCTTGTGTTGCCCGTGCTTTTGTTTTCTTCTTGTTGTTGCCTTTTTTGTGTCAGGCAACCTATGTGATGTTTGAAATATGTTAGATCACATAAGTACAAAGAGTAAATAGTACATAATTTCATTATTAACATTATCACGTACCTTCTTTCCTCGAGTGATACTACTCGTCCACTATGTCTTACACTTCTCTCAAGTGCATCCTTTTTAAGATCCTCCCACTCATTAATACGAATATAGGGAGGTCGCTCGTAATAAGGGTTGTGTTCTATTTGGCTCATGTAGTTGTCCCTAATATACTTCAAAACAGTGCCCTCTTTGTCAAGGAGTTTAAGTCTATGAAATACTTCGGGTCTAAAAAGTGTTATCATAGAGTCTGAGTTTATTCTTTAACCCTTTATCTTGTAATGACCACCTTTTAAGAAAAAAAACTATTAGATTCATAAATGAAGTGAAGCTACCTTTTAATATACTTGAAGAAAGGGATGAAATGAAATCTGATTTTGCAATGAAATTAAAATATGATACCATGTGTGTATGGTCGGCCCAAAAATGTGCAAACATTCATCATTAAGTTTTTCATAAAATAGATTATTCCCTGCAAGATAATTACGAGATTATTATAATTAGTTATTGCAAGGGACCACACAGAGGGTTAGTGCATTACATTATGAGTATTATATTGTATAGTAAAAGAAAGGTTCAATCTTTAAAGTACTTGGAAGCTGGGCTACTCTCAAGGGAAGTCCATCTTCATTGCTTACGAGCAATTGATCACAATTTTGTATTGTTCCCGTATATTTAACACAAATACATCCAGGAATTGTGTCATCGCCTCCTACATAAAATGAATCCAATATTACAAAATACCCCCTAAGAAAGAATATATAGTTCAAGTGAAATAAACACATGATAAATGAGAGAGAAAAAGAGGAGTCTACTTACCAATAGTAGGTGTTGTCATCGCATATGTGGTCATGCTACGTGTTGCCGACATTGCAGGCGGCACTACCTCTGTGGATCTGATCCTCGTACCAGGCGGCGTACTCAACATAGGATCAATAGTAGGTGTTGAACAAAATTATTGTTAAAGCATTAAAAATATGGATAGCCATGGACGAGATGGAGGATAAAACATGTGATGTACCACCCGAAGTAGTTGCATCTGAGATGTTTCCCTTTAATCTATTTAGCATCCTCTATAAAGAGAACACATATATATTTTAGTTAATGACATAAATAAAATAGTATACTATAAAAATCATTATTGAACTTTTGTTATAATTAAAAACTACATTAATACTTACTCTATAGTTCTAAACACGGCCAATCAACATATCCTCTGTCCTCTGTATTTAAGGAGTGTGAGGTTGAATATCTATTATTTGAGCTTACTCTTTTGATATTGCATGAAGGACCCTTTCTAGTGTGGCTCCTCATGGACTACTTGTTCTTTTCCCTTTTTCTGATCAACACTCGTTTGTGAGAACAATATTATTAGCCCTTAATTTAAAAGCAATCCAAAATAGTAGAAAAACAAAAAATACACATTAACATAACAAAAAATATACATTAACATTTTTCTTGTATGTGCTTTTGTACAACAACGAGTTTTACCTGTCGGGAAGAAGAAGTCCCATGAGAACTATCACTGTCGTGCGTATCGTGTGGCTGTTGATCCATACTATAGCTCTATATTTCAAAAAAAATCATTCAGACATGTTACAACACATGTGTTCTTATTCTAAGTTACGTTGAATAATAGACAATTATCAAAATCCGTACCACCTCGTCCATGATAGTGATGGGGTTTTTTGTATCTATGTGATTCAAATTGTAATCGAGAAGCAGCTCCTCACTTCCATGTATTGATTTGATCACACATACAAATACATGATTTTCCTTGCCCGCCTCAAATATGCAATTGGGTTGCTTCTTAGTTGATGTAGGCCGTGTACTGTTTATAAAACCTGCAATATTCCCTAATGCTTTTGGTCTTCTGTCAACGTATATAGCTACTGTTTTACTTTGTTCACTAACTTTTTTTTTATATAATTTGTCGCGAGTGCATACCTACACATACTTTTTTTATATTTAACAATCTGCATCCAACTACTATAATCATACAAGGTCCAGCATACTCCATCAATTTGACAACTTTTTCGTAAGAGACCTTTATGCCATCCATGAAAAATAGGCCCAAACCATGTAATGAAGATGGTGTTATGCGATATATCCTCTCTTTAACAAAAAAATCAGTGTTTATTGAAGGAAGTTCATTGGGGACCCATTGTTTCTGTAGATGTTTATAATTAATGGGCATCTTGGAGTCGCCTTTGCTCTCATCATCATAAGAACTCGACCCCCTTGAGAAAGGAAAAATTTCATACGTTTATTGAATTTCTTTCTGATTTTTTGACCTCTAGTTGATCTCATTGAATTACACGTACTAAATGTCTCACTTTCTTCTTCCATTCCTAGATTTTCCTCGCTCGAGGAAAATAATTCTAACAAATACCATTCACTGATACCTACACTTCATGCAATGAGAAAGACAGGTGGCAACGAGAGAGATATTTTACAAATGGTAAAAGACATTAATCTCTATGGGGTGTATTGACTTGTACCTGACAATCCATGAGACTATGTGGGATACCTGACATAAGATAATAGTTATATAATCAGACAAACATAGTTCACTCCATATTTTTCATTATATCTTGTGAAGGACATTATACATTGTTAAAATTATCTATTTATCCAACAATATTTTGAATATCTCAGCATTGCATGAGACACCACTATTGTGGCATTTCATCAAACAATTCTCGTGCCTTGCTAGTGTTTTTATTACATCTTGTGAAGGACTTTATACATTGTTAAAATTATCTATTTATAGTTTCAGATTTAGCTCACTCCATTGCAGGGAACAAAGAGAATCCCCTGTGATTTAACATCATTGAGATGCCTCCTTTCATTAGCTTCATGTCACCTTCTCATAGCTTCTCATAGCTTCCTATGTATTTCATCCTTCATTTATACACTTACTTCGACCAAACTTTTAATTTTCTGATAGATTTTGCCAAAGGCTTTGTAGGAAACCAAGGGGTATTCTTGAGTTCAAACACATTGAGCTACTACAATTGAATTATAAATATTGAATTCACTATAAAATTAATTCACTATAAATCAAAGGGCATTATAAATCATGAATTCGCTATAAACTTAATGTATTGCTCTAGATTTCATATGGACATTTTGTCAAATGGTTGGCATGTATGTTTATTCAAATAGAGTTATATTATTTGGAATGGATATATGATAGGTTGATATCGAATTCTATGTCAAGATTTACAGCATTAAATTGATCATAGTTAGAAGACTTAGACACAAGAAGAATATGAGTATAGTCAATTTTCAGAAGAATATAAATGAATGCAAACACACATAAGTGGATGAACATAAATAATGAAGGTACCAAATATTTTCTGAAGTAATGAAGTGTTGACCCGGGGTTCAATCCAGTATGCTCATGTATGATCCAGAAACTGCAAGGAAGGAAAGGATGGGGTTAGATCCAAAGGATCTAAGCAATGACCGACACCCTATTATTGATCCTCATCTATAATTATGCATGTGCATAGTTAAGCCATACACTTCTAAAAGGAACTATGCTACAAAACATGTGCACTCAGGAAAATGCACTTAAGAATATGTGCAATGTATAGGCACTGGAATCCAAATGAAGCCCTACATTTATGTCTCTATGAACACCTGGTGAATCACTATTGTGGCTACATTTATGTCTCTATGAACACCTAGTGAATCACTACTGTGACTGCATCATCCAAATAGTGCAACAACAACACCAGATGTTGTTCCATCTGGTGTTGTTATGACATCATTTCCAAATGAAGCATCCACAACAGTAACCCACCATGCCCATCAACACAAGGAATTCATGATCAAGCATAAGCAATGGAGGGGACATTATCAAGGTCAAATCAGAGGTCAAATTTTATTCCTTGAAATTTTATATTTGTACAGTTATAAAATTTCATGCCTTGAAATTTTATAACATAGTTCCTTAGCATTTGATCTTCATATTGCAGCCATGACTTGAGGTAGGCATTCGAGCTTTGTCTTCTCATTAACTAAATTTCATTTTGATGGCATTTGGTTATTTAATTGCGACACCCGCTTGGTTATAAATAAATAAAAAAGAAAAAGAAAGTGTCATTTGTAATTTTTGTGAATTCGAAGAGTTTCCACGAAGACAGCATTGCACTTTTGCATGGCACGAAGAGGGCATTCAATTTTTACATGTGTGAAGAGGCCAGCATCATGTGGGAAGAGGGCACTAGCACTTGAGGTAGGCATTCGAGCTTTGTCTTCTCATTAACTCAATTTCATTTTGATGACATTTATTGATTTAATGGCACAATATGAATGTTAATAGTGGCATTGTTTACATCTTAGCATTTGGAATGCTCGATAACCCACGAGCTTTGAGAGCTAGGGCATCGTTTCTATTACCTTCAAGGCATTGTGTGAAGTGTTTGATCTCTCTTTATTTATTTTGTTGTTGATATTCACTATGTGGTACTCCCCGTTTATGATCATTTCATGAGAAAATGTCTTGATGGCTCGCGGGCTGCAAGCTAGGGCATCATGCATTGTTTATGAGCTCACTGTTTGAGCACCTCATGTCCCTATTTGATTGGTCAGTGCTTTGTTTGTTATATTGAGTTTACATCATATATTTAGTCTTAATAAATATCTTATAAAACAACATAAAACTAACCCAAAATATTTTGTCTTAATAAAATCTTAATAAAACAATATATTTAGTCTTAATAAAATCTTATAAAATAACATATATTGTGTGAAGTGTTTGATCTCTCTTCATTTGTTTTGCTGTTGATATTCACTAGCTATGTGGTACTCCCCGTTTATGATCATTTTATGAGGAAATGTCTTGATGGCTCACGGGTTGCAAGCTAGGGCATCATACATTGTTCATGAGCTCACTGTTTAATACTGGCATTGTTTACATCTTTTCATTTGGAATGCTTGATGACCGGCAAGCTTTGAGAGCTAAGGTATCGTTTCTATTACCTTCAAGGCATTGTGTGAAGTGTTTGATCTCTTTTTATTTGTTTTGTTGATGATATTCACTATGTGGTACTCCCCGTTTATAATCATTTCATAAAGAAATGTCTTGATGGCTCACGGGCTGCAAGCTAGGGCATCATGCATTATTTATGAGCTCAATGTTTGAGCACCGACCAATCAAATAGGGACACGAGGTGCTCAAAAAGTGAGCTCATAAACAATGCATGATGCCCTAGCTTGTAGCTTGCGATCCATCAAGACATTTCCTCATGAAATGACCATAAATGGGGAGTACCATATAGTGAATATCAACAACAAAACAAATAAAGAGAGAACAAACACATCACACAATATATGTTGTTTTATAAAATTTTATTAAAACTAAATATATTGTTTTATTAAGACAAAGTGTTTTGGGTTAGTTTTATGTTATTTTATAAAATTTTATTAAGACTAAATATATGATGTAAACTCATAATTATACTTGATATATATATATATATATATATATATATATATATATATATATATATATATATATATATATATATATATATATATATATATATATATAATACAATGGTATGTAGTATAATCTATACATTTGTGAGATGTGATTATTTCCATCTATATGATGTTTTGGGATTAAATTGGTGAGTTTGTATACTTTCTCCATTTTAAACTAACCCATGACTTCAAAAGAAGAATTATGAAATATAGTTGTAGGTAGTTATCTCTTCTATAATGATGGAGGAGTGAAAGGTAATGATCAATGAGGTTGCTACTATTAAATCATACATTAATACACTTACTGTTTTGAATTTGAGCTCAGGTATCATGCAATGTTATTGTTGTCATTGCATGTTTGATGCTGTTGTGCACCATATATTATTTTATACACTATTTAT
The DNA here is from genome assembly GCA_027943335.1 of Chamaecyparis obtusa. Classification (NCBI taxonomy): domain Eukaryota; kingdom Viridiplantae; phylum Streptophyta; class Pinopsida; order Cupressales; family Cupressaceae; genus Chamaecyparis; species Chamaecyparis obtusa. The sequence continues at coordinate 833,540 of BSBK01005330.1, forward strand.
TTCATTGAGACCGTGAGTTTGGCATTTGTAATGTATTTTATGTTATTGGATCAATGCTACCATGTTGTTGAGGTTGTAGATGCATTGAATCACCACTGTCATTCTATTTTTATAGCAGTAATATAACAAACAGAGCACTGACCAATCAAATAGGGACATCAGTAAGACATTAAATGCATTATTACTTCATCATGATGATAAAAAATTTATTGGCTCAAAGCACATAGAATGTGGGTAGATGCATTGAATCACCACTTCCATTCTATTTTGATGAAGAGGAACTATGTTATAAAATTTCAAGGCATTAAATTTTATAACTGTACATATATTTTATGAGTATAATTGTACAACAGAAGAGCACCCACATGCCTTGGTTGTTATTGGTCTATGAAAGGTTTTGGTTTGTCTTTCCCAATTGAGATGTCATCCTAAGATTCAAAAAGACCAAGTTAATAATAAGTCTTAAACATAAATGCATGATTGTAGATCCTCAAGTAAGAGTTGTGATGCAAAGGAAGAACACTTATATGGGTTTACCCACATAAGGACAATGGTTTCATTCATCTTTCTTTCAAGTGCTCTTGGGTACTTTCCTTGGCCTCTAGGCTTGGGCATCCTATAGGGGTTGAACCAAAATTATGAAGGCAATAAGGACACATAGAACAATAAGTTTGGGGACTTAGACTTATATATGTTCAATTCTTAGTAATGGTTTGGGGAACTGATTACTAGATGAGTGACTACAGTACCCTAGTTTGCATTATTAGATGATCTTATTTAATTTGTGTTCATTTCATGCAAAGATACATGTAAAAGAAAATAAATGTTTGCATCTAAAGATTACATGTATATATATGAAAAATAACTTGTATATATTATACAAGGAAAACAACTTTTAGAAGAAAATGCAAGAGTACAAGCATACCTAAGAGGATGAAAATAAATAATAAGGGTGCTAGACATTGTCTGAAGTGATGAATTTTTTACCCGGGTATGAATCTAGTGTGCCCCTGTGTGATCTAGAACTTGCAAAGAAAAGAGAGATGGGGGTTAGATAAAAAATATCTAAGCAATGAATGGCATCCTATTACTGATCCTCATCTACAATTATGCATGTGCATAGTCAAGCCATACACTTCTGAAAGAAAAACCATGCTACAAGACATGTGCACTCAGAAGAATGTTGCAGAGAGTAAATGGTTGCATTTATGTCTGCATGAACACCTGATGAATCACTATTGTGACTACATCATTCAAACAGTGCAACAGCAACACCACATGTTGATGTTTCATCTAGTGTTGTTGACATCATTTCCAAATGATGCACCCACAACAGTCACACACCATGCCCATTAGCACAAGGCAGTCATGAGCAAGCATGAGTAAGCAATGGAAGGGGCATACACCATCATCAAATCAGAGGGAAAAAGCATCAAATCTGCATATTAAAGGAGGAGTACATCATAGATTTCAAGTAAAGATCATAACATCACAACATGGTTGGTAGCCCCAAGGAGGCCCCATTTCATGCAGTGAGTAAGCTACATCAAAACAAAGAGGTACACATATTTGCATCCTCAACAACATGGCAACATCGATTCAATAACAAAAAATACATTACAAATGTCAAGCTCACAATCTCAATGAAATAAACAGTGTATAAAATAATATATGGTGCACAACAACAGCAAGCATACAATGACAACAATAACATTGCATGATGTCCAAGCTCAAATTCAAAACAGTAAGTGTATTAATGTATGATCTAATAGCAGCAACCTCATTGATCATTACCTTTCACTCCTCCATCAGTATAGAAGAGATAACTACCTACAACTATATTCCATAATTCCTCCTTTCACTGTTTGATTACCAGCCAATCAAATAGGGACATGAGGTGCTCAAATAGTGAGCTCATAAACAATGCATGATGCCCTAGCTTGCAGCCCGCAAGCCATCAAGATATTTCCTCATGAAATGATCATAAACGGGGAGTACCATATAGTGAATATCAACAACAAAATAAATAAAGAGAGATCAAACACTTCACACATTGCCTTGAAGGTAATATAAACGGTGCCCTAGCTCTCAAAGCTCGTGGGTCATCAAGCATTCCAAATGAAAATATGTAAACAATGTCAGTATTAAACAATGAGCTCATGAACAATGCATGATGCCCTAGCTTGCAGCCCGTGAGCCATCAAGATATTTCCTCATGAAATTATCATAAACGGGGAGTACCACATAGTGAATATTAACACCAAAACAAATAAAGAGAGGTCAAACACTTTGTACAATATATGTTGTTTTATAAGATTTTATTAAGACTAAATATATTGTTTTATGAGCTCACTATGTGAGCACCTCATGTCCCTATTTGATTGGTTGGTGCTCTGTTTGTTATATTGATGCTATTAGATTAAATAGGGACATCAGTAATAAAATAATACACTTATTGTTTTGAATTTGAGCTCATAAAGATTAAGATATCCCTATTTTATTACTGATGTCCCTATTTACATCTTTTCATCAAATGACCCAAAAACATCAAGAATAGTCCTATATGGTCACTAATAGCTAACTTTCAGAAGAATGTGAATGAATACAAACATACATAAGTGGATGAACATAAATAATGAAGGTACCAAACATTGTCCGAAGTAATGAAGTGTTGACCTAGGGTTCAATCCAGTATGCTCTTGTATGATCCAAAACTTGCAAGGAAGGAAAAGATGGGGTTAGATCCAAAGGATCTAAGCAATGCCTGGCACCCTATTATTGATCCTCATCTACAATTATGCATGTGCATAGTCAAGCCATACACTTCTAAAATGAACTATATTACAGAACATGTGCACTCAGGAAATATATGCATGCAGTGAGTAAATCAAGACCAAAATGGAAAAAAAGTATGATGTCAAATGTGTTATCAAGCAACACCTCATGGGCTGTGAGTCAACATGGTATATATGTTGTTTATACAAGATCAGTAAAAGGACATCTACAACCTCAACAACATAAAAATATTAATCCAATAACAGGAAATACATTACAAATGTCAAGCTCACGGTTTCAATAAAACAAACAGTGTATAAAATAATATATGATGTCCGAGCTCAAATTCAAAACAGTAAGTGTATTAATGTATGATCTAATAGTAGCAACCTCATTGATCATTACCTTTGACTCCTCCATCATTATAGAAGAGATAACCACCTACAACTATATTTCATAATTCCTCCTTTGAAGTCATAGGTTAGTTTAAAATGGAGAAAGTATACAAACTCACCAATTTAATCCCAAAATTTTATAACATTGCATTCTTGTTACTGTTATAGTGCACAACAGCAGAAAGCATGCAATGACAACAATGACATTACATGATGTCTAAGCTCAAATTCAAAATAGTAAGTGTATTATTTTATTATTGATGTCCCTATTTGATCTAATAGCATCAATATAACAAACATAGCACTAGCCAATCAAATAGGGACATTAGGTGCTCAAACAGTGAGCTCATAAACAATGCATGATGCCCTAGCTTGCAACCCGTGAGCCATCAAGACATTTCCTCATGAAATGATCATAAACGGGAGTACCACATAGTGAATATCAATAGCAAAACAAATAAAGAGAGATCAAACACTTCACACAATGTATGTTGTTTTATAAGATTTTATTACTTGACTAATTTTTTAAATTTTTTTTTATAACAAGCTTTTCAAAAGTGTATCATAATTAAAGGCATGTGAATTCATATTGTACTTAATCTGAATGTCACTGTGTAATATTTTTACTTATGATATTTCGAAACCCCTCTCCATTTTAAACTAACCTATGACTTCAAAGGAGGAATTATGAAATATAGTTGTAGGTAGTTATCTCTTCTATAATGATGGAGGAGTCAAATGTAATGATCAATGAGGTTGTTGCTATTAGATCATACAGTAATACACTTACTATTTTGACAGTAATAACATTGCATGATGCATGGGCTCAAATTCAAAATAGTAAGTGTATTATTTTATTACTGATGTCCCTATTTAATGATCTAATAGCATCAATATAACAAACAGAGCACCGGCCAATCAAATAGGGACATGAGGTGCTCAAACAGTGAGCTCATAAACAATGCATAATGCCCTAGCTTGCAGCCCACGAGCCATCAAATGAAATGATCATAAACGGGGAGTACCACATAGTGAATATCAACAACAAAACAAATAAAGAGAGATCAAACACTTCACACAATGCCTTGAAGTTAATAGCAATGATGCCCTAGCTCTCAAAACTCGCAAGTCATCAAGCATTCCAAATGCAAAGATGTAAACAATGTCAGTATTAACATTCATATTTTGTCATTAAATCAACAAATGTCATCAAAATAAAACTGAGTTAATGAGAAGACAAAGCTCGAATGCCTACCTCAAGTCACTTCTGCCATATAAAAATCAAATGCTAAGGAACTATATTATAAAATTTCATGTCAAATTTCAAGGCATGAAATTTTATAACTATACATATATTTTCTTCGACTCCCCCACATTATAAACTCAATGCTAAGTAGAAAAAAGTATGATGCCAAAAAGTATAAAATTTCATGCCTTGAAATTTTATAACATAGTTCCTTAGCAGCTACCATATGAAGAGCAGTGCAAGGTGGCAATTTTTCCATTTTACCACAGTTAGGGCCATCTTTTACCATGCTTTATGAGCTTTATGTTTTTACCATGCTTTATGAGCTTTATGTTTTTTTTTTAAAGTGAAGACAAAGATTATCTTAATTTGTTATCTTTAAATTTTATTCATTTTATGATTTTAAAAATTAAAATATAAAATATAAACTTTTAAGAAACTTTTACATCTTTTCATCAAATGACCCAAAAGCATCAAGAATCATCTTATATGGTCGCTAATAGCCAACTTTCAAAAGAATATGAATGAATGCAAACATACATAAGTGGATGAACATAAATAATAAAGGTACCAGACATTGCCTGAAGTAATGAAGTGTTGACCCAAAGTTCAATCCAGTATGCTCTTGTATGATCCAAAAACTACAAGGAAGGAAAAGATGGGGTTAGAACCAAAAGATCTAAGCAATGTCTGACACCCTATTACTGATCCTCATCTACAATTATGCATGTGCATAGTCAAGCCATACACTTCTAAAATGAACTATGTTACAGAACATGTGCACTTAGGAAATATGTGCATGCAGTGAGTAAATCAAGACCAAAATGGAGCAAAAAGTATGATGTCAAATGTGTTATCAAGAAACACCTCATGGGTTGTGAGTCAACATGGTATATATATTATTTATACAAGATCAGTAAAAGGACATATATAGCCTCAACAACATGGCAACATTGATCCAATAATAGCAAATATATTACAAATGTTAAGCTCACAGTCTCAATGAAATAAACAGTGTATAAAATAATATATGGTGCACAACAACAACAAGCATGCAATGACAAGAATAACATTGGATGATGTTTGAGCCCAAATTCAAAACAGTAACTATATTAATGTATGATCTAACAGTAGCAACCTCATTGATCATTACCTTTCACTTCTCCATCATTATAAAAGAGATAACTACCTACAACTATATTTCATAATTCCTCCTTTGAAGTCATAGGTTAGTTTAAAATGGAGAAAGTATACAAACTCACCAATTTAATCCCAAAACATCATATAATTGGAATTAATCACATCTCACAAATGTGTATATTACACTACATACCATTGTATTATATATATCAAGTATAATTATGAGTTTACATCATATATTTAGTCTTAATAAAATCTTATAAAACAACATAAAACTAACCCAAAATACTTTGTCTTAATAAAATCTTAATAAAACAATATATTTAGTCTTAATAAAATCTTATAAAACAACATATATTGTGTGAAGTGTTTGATCTCTCTTTATTTGTTTTGTTGTTGATATTCACTATGTGGTACTCCCCGTTTATGATCATTTGATGAGGAAATATCTTGATGGATCGCGGGTTGCAAGCTAGGGCATCATGCATTATTTATGAGCTCACTGTTTGAGAACCTCATGTCCCTCATAATCAAATAGGGACATGAGGTGCTCAAACAGTGAGCTCATAAACAATGCATGAAGCCCTAGCTTGCAGCCCATGAGCCATCAAGATATTTCCTCATGAAATGATCATAAACGGGGAGTACCACATAGCTAGTGAATATCAACAGCAAAATAAATAAAGAGAGATCAAACACTTCACACAATGCCTTGAAGGTAATAGCAACAATGCCCTAGCTCTCAAAGTTTGTAGGTCATCAAGCATTCCAAATGAAAAGATGTAAACAATGCCAGTATTAAACAGTGAGCTCATGAACAATGTATGATGCCCTAGCTTGCAGCCCGTGAGCCATCAAGACATTTCTTCATGAAATGATCATAAACGGGGAGTACCACATAGTGAATACCAACAAAAAAATAAATAAAAAGAGATCAAACACTTCAAACAATGCCTTGAAGGTAATAGCAATGATGCCCTAGCTCTCAAACCTCACGGGTCATCAAGCATTCCAAATGAAAAGATGTAAACAATGTCAGTATTCAATAGTGACTTCATGAACAATGTATGATGCCCTAGCTTGCAGCCCGTGAGCCATCAAGATATTTCCTCATGAAATGATCATAAACGGGGAGTACCGCATAATGAATATCAACAACAAAATAAATAAAGAGAGATCAAACACTTCACACAATGCCTTGAAGGTAATAAAAATTATTCCCTAGCTCTCAAAGCTTGCAGGTCATCAAGCATTCCAAATGAAAAGATATAAACAATGCCAGTATTAAACAGTGAGCTTATGAACAATGTATGATGCCCTAGCTTGCAACCCAAGAGCCATCAAGACATTTCCTCATGAAATGATCATAAACGGGGAGTACCACATAGTGAATATCAATAGCAAAACAAATAAAGAGAGATCAAATATTTCACACAATCTCTTGAAGGTAATAGCAACGATGCCCTAGCTCTCAAACCTTGCGGGTCATCAAGCATTCCAAATAAAAAGATGTAAACAATGTCAATATTCAATAGTGAGCTCATAAACAATGTATGATGCCCTAGCTTGCAACCTGAGAGCCATCAAGACATTTCCTCATGAAATGATCATAAACAAGGAGTACCACATAGTGAATATCAACAACAAAACAATTAACATTCATATTGTGCCATTAAATCAACAAATGTCATCAAAATGAAATTGATGTAATGAGAAGACAAAGCTCAAATGCCTACCTCAAGTGCCAGTGCCCTCTTCCCACACAGTGTCGGCCTCTTCGCGCATGCCAAACTCGAATGCCCTCTTCCCACCATGCAAAACTGCAGTGTCATCTTCATGGCAGCTCTTCGAATTCACAAAAATTACAAATGACACTTTATTTTTTTTTTTATTTTTTTTTTATAACCAAGCGGGTGTCACAATTACGACACCATTGGGAGCACTTGCAAAAAAAACACAAAAAACAAACACAAATGCTAGTGGCGTCGCAAATTAGTGTCAAAATTCAACCCCAAATGTTGTAGTGGAGCCTAAAGATCCACAGGCAACTAGGTTCGGTACCTATGAAGAGACCAAATTAAGAATCAAAATGGATCTAGTCGGAGTTAAGGTAAATAAGAAATCAAAGAAAATGATGGATACATTGATAAAACAATTCAGAGATGATGCAGAAGAGGAAGAGGCATTTGAGGATAAACCGGTTGAAGAGGCAACCGAGGTATAGTTATTGATAGGAAATAGTGAACATGATGAGGAGGCAATTGAGTCTGATAAAGACATTCAATCTACACCGGTCAAGGCCACAAGGAAGATAAAATAAGTAGAAGCACCTACACGAGCAAGGCCAAGGTCCTCAATAGCTGCTTCTCCGCCCCTGAAGAAAGGAGTAGTAAAAATTTCAAGGCCAACTCCTATAAAAACATATCAAAATAAAAAGAGAGGTGCCCAAGCCACCTCCAAGCTACCTAAGAAGAGGAGGAAATTGATAAGAGTAAAGGATGATGTTGATGAAGAGGATGAAGAGGAAAGTCAAGATAAATTTAAAGTTGTTGTGAATAAAAATCAATCAATTGATGAATTAGTTGAGTCTATACAGGAAACTGGCAGTCTTAGTAACCCTAAATTGAGTCGGTATGTACATATGTCTACCGAGGATCAAGAAAATATTGAAGAGGCAATCATATAGATGATGATAAATTTTAAAAAGGTACATGTTGAATTTGCTAGGTATGTACCTAAGGGTTTGTATGAGAAAGTGTCTGCAAGATGGACTTATGCCTTGCACACTGAAAAGAAGATGAGGGAACATTCACTGATATTGGCTATGCCTACCTTATCAGTTCCTGAAATAGAAGAATTAATTACATAATATTCTAAGAGATTTCTAGTAAAGAGTAGAGCCCTGAATATTTTGGCAGGCAAACTTGAGGAAGTTGATGAGAACAGTAAACTTCTATGGACTTCAATTCTAACAACCCAAGCAAAAGCAGACAAATTGGTTGGTAGTAGTTCCCGAGAAGAAGAGTAAGAAAAAAGGTAAAGGAATTCACTTGGATGATGTTGATCTTGCTACCAAGGAGCCCATTGATTTATCAAACACCGAGGTAGCAGATACTACCATTTCTATAGACTTCTATTTGACAGGTTACAAAGAAGAATACAAGGATCCTCTCGAGCAGTTGATAATAACAGGAACAGATGATGTATTAATTGAAGACATCACAAATGGAGATCATGATGATATAAAAGATGATGAATACATAAACACTACTACAGATACAACTGAGGAGAATGCACCCACCGAAGCAGCAATAAGTGAAATTTTGGGTGACTTACTGATATTAGTTCAAGCTGTTGAAATTGTAACACAAAAGGATCCCGAAGGCTCGACCCTCGAGAAACCAAAATATACATCCGAGGAACAGGGCACAAAAGAGCATAATACTTCCAATGAGCCTGAGAAAACAAAGGCAACAACACAAGCACCGAAAGAAAGTAAACTAGTAGAATCAACAACAGACACCACAATCGACACCCAAGGACAAACCACCAAGACACCGATCATTGGGCAACCTAAGGAAGAAAGTGTGTCTACTGAGCCTGAGAAGACAAATCTGGAGACTAAAGTTCTTGTTCCATATACTAAATCACCAACACCGGAGAAGAAGAAGAAAAAGAAACATGGAAAAGGTTCCAGTCACATTGGATGAGGTTATTGAGATACTTGAATGTGACCCTAGAACATTAGACCTTGAGGCACTAAGAAAATATGGGGAATTGTGCACAAGGAAGGTTGCACAAGAAAAGCTAAAAAAGGAGAGTAAAAAAAAGCAAATTCTAGAGGACATTAGAGATATTTTACTGCAAGTAGTTCCTGAGATCAATGTCAATGAGGATACTCCCATCCTTGAGCAACTTACAACTCTAATCGGCCACATAAATGCCCCAAATATTGATGCTGAGAAGAGAATAGAGGAAAGGGAAGAAGAAAAGATTCAAGACAAATTAGCTGAGAAAATAAGCCAAGTGGCAATAAATAAGGTTACGCTCTCAGAGGTTATTACCAAGCTGGAAGCCATTATTCAGAAAATAATTTAAATTTTGTTTAAGTTACGCACTATTGACCAATTCACTACCAAGGCTAGTGAAAAGATTAAGAAATTGGATGAAGAAATTCAAGTCAGAAAAAATAGTTCTCTAACCGAGCCAAATGTTTTTCATAAGTATATATCAAAAGTTCAACAACTTAGGCGGTTGAGATCATATTTGAGGAAGCAAGAAGATGCCATAAGTGATCAAGTCACCGAGCTACAAGTTGAGTTGCTCCCACATCTGAAGATCATGGAGCAACATGTAAATAAGGCAAAAGCTTTAGTTGCCACCCCTGAGATTTTTGTACTTGAGAATATTTTTGATATCCATGCACAAGTCAGTCTAGAGCACATTGCTCTTGACAACTTGAAAGAGGAATGAGAGAACCACTTGGAATCCCTAAAGAAAACCCATCAGCATATTTTTGATAAGTTGTAAGTACATCTTTTTTGTTTGGCATTAATTTCAAAAAGGGGGAAAATCTATGTATATAGATTTATATATATATGTCATTATGTACTTCACATTGGGAGCATGCACAAAGGGGGAGTCAGTGTATATATGGAGTTGGCATATTTTTTCTGGCAGTCGGTACATATACATAAGGTTTTGATACTAATGCCAAAGGGGGAGAATGTTATTCCTATTTTGAGCATTAATGGATTGTCATTAGTATCAATTAGTTATTTAGTCGGTAAAGGAGACAAACTAAATAGTCAGTCAACAACATCAAGCCTACACACCGAGCAACAGGCAATTATCGAGTACCGAGCTAGTGATCACCGAGCATTCATTTAAATCGAGCATCAGTAATTACCGAAAGGAGAATGCAATGATTACTGAGTAAAGCAAAAAATGGCATAGTAATCTAAAATGGCACAAACATCTATGCAAACGGTTCACATCAATCAGGGAAATGGTTTACCAAGATTGAGACATATTTAATATGGATGTAATCATTAATTTGGTGATGATTCCTATGTAATGTTAGATCTGGGTTATTTTCTTACACCGTTGATCTTAGGTTTTATAAGATATTGTAAACCCTAATTAGGTCAAGTTAGTTTGATATAAAATTTTAAAGATGTCATTATGATCATGTATCATGAAGGAGTAGTCGCACTAAGGACATCAGGAGATCAGACAAAAGGTTTTTGACATAAGGTTTATGTGTAGACACCTAAAAATCTTTTAGGAAATAAAAGTATTTTTATTTTCCAAGAACCCCTGATGATGTCATCATTTACTAATTAATTATTTATTTAATTAATTAATATATTTTTATGCCATTAAATCCCTTTATTTTAATTAAACATCTTTAATTAAAGAATCTCTCCCCAAAGCATTTAAATCAAATTTAAGTGATTTTCCTCTCTTTATTGAATCAATATTCAATAAATGATGTCACATTCCCTAAATAAATTTTATATTTATTTAAAGCCTCAAAACCCTAGAATCTTATAGCCTTTCCTAAACCCTTCCAATCTTTCCTAAACTTTCCTAAACCTTCCCTAAACCTATTTAGGAGATGTTTCCTACACTTCTTAGCCTAATCCATGTCTCCTTGACTTTTAGTCAAACCCTTCCCTTAATGAGCCTTACACACTCATTAAAATCCTCTTACACACTCTTTAAGGCTTCTTACAGCCTCATAAAGAGACCCATGTCTCTTCTTCCTCACTTGTTCCCCTTGCACACTTCCCTAGTGTTTCTCACACATGTGTGAGCAACCCTAACCCAAGGTAAACCTTACCATACCCCAAACCTTACCTCAAACTCTACCCCAAACCCTGAGTCTTCTTCCTAACCCAAGCCCTTAGGAAATCCTATAAATACTCCTTCCAAGAGAAAAGTATTAGCTTAGTTTTATCTTCAATGCATTTTTATCATGCTCATTTACTTCTAGACTTAGCATAATCAATCCTAATTGTTAGATTTCATGCTTTCTAACACATCTTAGCTTAGCATAATGGATTAAACCTAGTTTATTTCACTATTTTTCATAGCATATAGCATCATATAACATCTCTATTTGGTTAAAAACAATCTTAGCATAAGCATCATGTAGCTTAATCTGCATCTTAGCTTCATTTTGGTCTCTTGGGCTCTAAGGGCACAATCAGGTCTTCTATACCTAATTATTTGGCAATATAGAGTATCCATGGTTCTTGAATGATCCCAATCTCCCCTAATCATCATTAGGGACATGCTCCATGTGATTCAAGAGCACACCCACATCCCTAAAGCGAGAACAAATCAAACGGTGACAGGGTGCTCCTGTTTCAGTTCTATCTGAGTGTCTTTGTGAATGTTTTATGTTTAATGCTTAGGAATATGCTGTTATATTCATTTTAACTAATGTTTGAATTTCTATGCCTATTCCAAATAGGTCAAATTTGCACTGATCACATTTTTGCACACCCGGTGGGACCCTACACGCCTCCTAAACTATATTTTTTAGGGTTTTCCAAGCAAAAAACTCACTTTTTCAAAAACTCATCATGTTATAGGTGAATACTCATATGAGTAAACTCCTTGGGGTTCTTTCTTGTATGATCAAGGACCCAAACTCGTACTGGGATCACCCAGTACTCGTATGGCCTCTTTCTAGGCAATTTTGGCTTATTTTTTGCCCACTGGCACTGTTTGCTCATGCCAGAGACCATCCCCACTTGTATTGGCCCTACCCATCACTCGTATGAGTAAAGGCATGAAAATACCCTTCCTTGTTTACTCATATGGGAAATAGGGGGCATTTGTAAGGCTTTAATCAGGGTTTTAGTTGGTTTTCTAGGTTTTTGAGGCCTTTCTAAGGCTTCTTGGCTCCAAATTTCCAATTTTTAACCCCATCTTTTTTAGGTGCTCTCAAAATCAATTAAAACTTCAATAAAACCTAATTCCTTAAGGCTCATCAACTTTTTTGATCAATTAGGAACTTCAAATCTTTCATTTGGTTGCTTAAAACGAACACTTAACACACTCTTGAGTGCATTAAATCAAAGAATCTGCAAATCTTTCCTATTTGTTCCTAATCAGTCCTAATCAACTTAAAACCCTTGTATTTGTTCCTAAAACCAATCAAAATCACTTCGAAGGTCTTTCAGTTGGCTATAATAAACTTCAATCATGCAAATCTAGGGCTTTTAGAATACATTCATGCAAAGTAGAAACACCTTGTCTTTTTGGTACATAAAAAGAACCTCAAATCTGCATGTCCAAACTAATTGGTTCCTAATCAACTCTAATGCATCCTAAGTGTTCCTAAAATCAAAATCAATGCATCAATTAAAGCTAAAATGAACTTCATTCTTCAAAATTCAAAAGTTCTACTCAATCTAGGAGCAAATTTGCAAATCCTTCATAAAGGGTTCCTAAATGATCCTAATCCTTCATAAATGTTCCTAAATCATCCTAAATGCTTTTTTCTTGGTTAAAACAAACTCATTTTGAAAAATATTGAATGTTTTCCAAGTTCCATGCATCAAACTATCTACAAACATCTTTTTTGGGCATAAAAACTAAATTCTAGAGCACAAATCTTGAATGCCTCTAAGGAAATCAAAGTTCAAATCAAAGACTCATGTTTCTTTGCATCAAAAAACACAAAATCTTGAATGTCCTAAATTAAAAGAAAAGCATTTCATTTTCTTTCCAAAAGCTCAAAAATTAGGATCCTAAAAGCAACACTCAATCTTGAATGCAAAGGTAAAATTCTTGCAAAATCTTTCAAAATCTTTCAAAGAAATGAAAAAATCAAAACTTAATCACATATGTTTGCAAGCATTCATTTCAAAATCGCTTAAGATCAAATTGGGAAAATAACTCTTCTTTATGTGCATCTAAGAGTTTCAATTCTGTAAATCCTCTTAAATCTAAGTGATGTAAAACACTTGAACTCAGACAAGTTCACTTGTTTTACTTCTAGCGAAGCTTGTCCAAAGAGAAAAGTGCTTCCTCTTTGGAAAATGACTTCAAATTAGTACTTCCCTAGCCGTTATAGAAATAAAGCACTGAGAAAACTCTCACTTCATCCCCTCAAGCTCGGGAGATACGTGTTGATAGTAGCCTGAGGTAGTTGAATATCCCTACTATTCAGCAAGGTCAACTAGGCTCTTAAGTGAGTCACGTGCATACAAACCGATTGGGAGGACACCATGGACCAAATCAAACACCTATAAATCAAAGGCTTCCCGATCTAATCCTGAAAGTATCAAAATATTTGTGCAAGGATCGATCCAAGTGGTTTCCTAGATCACCTTAAGACACTCACCATATGTATCCCTCTTTTGGGGTATCAAGCTATGGGCAAAGATTTTAATACTAACTAGTCTTATAGGTAGTTGTGCTTGATGTGTTTTTTGAAGTTTTAGACTCAGTGCAAAACATCTGTTGAAACATACACAAATGAAGACTTCTATACATCAAAATCCTTTGCCATATCAAATTAAAATCCAGAAGTCATCCAAAAGGGTGCAGAATCCTTTCATCCTAGTCTCCCAAATCATGGTCTTCCAATCATCTTGCATCCAATCTTGTCCTCCCATCCTAGGTTAGTGGAGTCATCTTGGTCATTCCCCATCCCCTTTTGTCTTCCTCTAAAGTCAGTCTTTCCTTCCATCTTAATCCAAATCCAAATCCCAGTCTGAATTCCTTAAATCATCCTAGTCCAAAACCTTAGTCTTCCAATCCATCTTCATCCTTCATCCAACTCATCTGCAAGTCAGCATGTCTCAAGTCTATTACGATGAGTTTGGTTGTCACTTCTTTTCTCCCACTCCATCCTATCCCAATGATGATGAGAATCTTGTAGATCATGATTAATACCTTGAAAACCTTAGCAAGATTTCCCCAAGCACTTATAGCATCCAATCATTCCTCCAAACTATCCTATCGTGCCTTCACGCATATCCACTAGCACTCCCTTTCATGTCCTTGGCAAGGGATGTCCATTATCCTATCCATCCACAACTTCTTCGTATCTTAAGCCTACATATCCTCCATATGCATCCTTCATACCTCCACCTTTGTCTATGGTCATATCCCAATCACCATCTTCCCATAGAAACACTTCACGCTACTTCCCTTATCCAAAACCTCTATCTCTTCATCACCCAAATCATTCTCAAATCCAAAATCCTAGTCTTCCAATCCCTTATCCAAATTTGTCATCTCATCATCCTCCAACCCAATTTCAAAACCAAAATCCTAGTCTTCTCACTCCTTATCCAAATCTGTCATCCACTCATCCTCCAAATCATTTTCAAATCCAAAATCCTAGTCTTCTAATCCCCTATCCTAATCCTCCATCTACTTATCCTCCAACACAATTTCAAAATCAAAATCCTAGTCTTCCAATCCATTACCCTAATCTCCCTTCCTATCTAGATTCACCATCCACTATATCCTATTCAAATCTAGCATCTTCCATTCTTACCTACATTGTTGAAAATCCCCTTTCACAAAAAGACTGCATCCCTCAATCCGCTTCATATCCTATATCTCAACCCATCACCCCTACCTCACCTAAAATTCCATCAAGTTCACAAGCTTCCTCAAAACCTACCTATGTGAACTATCTAATCCCACCATCTTCCAACTCCTTGTCTGCACCATCATCCCCTCAAGAAGGTTCACCATCTTCCACCCCATCTTAATGTGAGGACTATCCTAGCTCTCCATCTCCTCCACATTCCAATCCTTCATCTCAAGCCCCATCATGAAAGTCTCCAAGGAGTTTCACAAGGAAGCTAGCAAAAAATCCCTCTCCTAAAGCTGAAGAGCCAAGCCATCTAAATCCTTCATGTGAATCCATCATTGATGAGGCCCATCAACCTCTCCCATCTATTATCTTCCATACATCCCACTCATTAATCATCTTCCATCTCCTAGCACCATTGAGTCATTCCCATACATTGAATCCATCCAAATCCCATCAACATCCCCTCCTCTTAGCATTATCCAAAGCATATCTGATGAGCCTCATGAGGTCGCCCTTCTTCCTACCATCAAAATTGCAAAATCTCCCATCTTTTCATCCACTCCTTCTGAAGAGTCCATCCAAACATTCCCCATCACTCTATCCACACAAATCCTATCATATCAAGATCTTGTCCAAAAGCATGTTGAAGTACCCATAGATGAAAATCAAGATCCAATTCCTTCACTTCCTCTATTGCATGTTCTATTGCTTCCATCAACCCTAATCCAAGATCTTATAATCCCAATTCCTCTAATCCAAGATACTACAAGCCTAATTCCTCCAATCCAAGATCCTATCATCCCAATTCCTCCATCTCAAGATCCATTACTATCTGCCAATCCTAGTCAAGATCCTATAATCCCATCCTCTCCACTTGAGGATCCTCTAATCAAAGATATCCCTCTACCATCACTATATCTCCTTGGTCCACTTACATTTGTCAATGGTAGTCCACTTGAAGCAAAAGAAATCAGTTCCATATCTTCCACCACAACACCAGATACTGTGATTTTATCTTATTCCCCAAGTCATAAGTATCCTTGCTTGGATAATATGCTCAAAAAATGGAATTATCAAGGCAAAGGCCTAGGAGCTCATGAACAAGGAAATTTGGAGCCCATCCAAGACAAAAAAAACATCCAAAATCATGTGGAATTGGTCACACATCTGAAGAAGGTACTTCCTCCAGAAATGTTGGTATAACTACAACTAAATTCAAGCACACATCCAAAAACACCTTTGCATCTTCTAATCATCCCTCCAAAACATACAACGCTATCCCTCCTCCTCCATCATTACAACCGAAGACAACCTATCATATTCCTCCTTCATCCTCCAAATCTATTTTGGGTCCCTATGTCCCAAAGTCTTCTATCCCATATCTTCCACATGCCAAATCCATTTTAGGGCCCTACATCCCAAAATATCATCCCCCATCTTATCCTACTCAATCTTTCATCCCAAATCCAAGAATCCCAGTCAGGATCAACAAAGGCACATTCCCATATCTCCTATATGCCTATCTCCTTTCATCTCTCCATCCATATTTCCCCCATCTCGTACATCTCCTCATATTCCTTCCAATGCTCATCGTAATTTGGATGCCATGTCAAAGATGCACAAAGGGAAATATCCACAAAAATCCAAAGATTGTCATGACCCCTCTAAACAACATGCTCAAGAAAAGAAAACCCCAATCAAGCAATCCACTGCAACCCCGTGGCCACAATGGCCTACCAAAGAAAAAGAAAAATCTACAACATGGCCGCAAAGGCCCAACAAAGAAAAAATAGAATCTGATGTATACCAATGGCTATAAAGGCCCACCAAAGCTAAAGAAAAGATGACGTGGATCCCAAAGCAAAAAGATGTAATGCATCTAAGACAAGTATCCACAATGGTAGCCAAAGTAGCTAATCCCCCATCTATTCATTCCTCTCCTCCATCTCCTAAATCTATTTTGGGTCCCTATGTCCCAAGATCTCCTAGCACAAATCCTCCATGCTTTCCGCATCTATCTTCCAAATCCCATCCTTTTTATCCACCTTCCATGCAACATGTGCCAATATTGATCCTGACAACATCCCCCTATCATGATCATTTCCCATCATTCCATCCAAACACTTTCTACTACTATATCTCCCATCTCCCCCATCCCGTCCATGCCTTTTCATAATCCATCCATCCTAATAAAGTTGTACCAACATCCAAACAAATCAAAAAATTAGCGACAAATCAAAGAATCAAAAGATTGGCACAATGGTAGCAACAAGTTAGAAAGTTAGCAAAAATTCATCAGAAGATCCGCAACAAATTAGACATATCAGTGAAAGATTAGCAAAAGTCAGCAGAAAATCCATAAAAATTGGAAAAATCAGAAAAATATCAAAAAATAAAAGAAAAGAGAAAAACATCCATCCAATCATGAAAACTTGGCAATTCAAGCACCTTGGGCAAGTACAATGATGAAAACCTATAAAATAGGCATCATGCGTAGGTCCCCCCAATTCCTCTCTATAATTGGGGGCCATTCCCTTCTATCACCGTCTTATCCAACATCTCCTCCATCCCATTTGTCTCTCACCTCCATCTTCCTTTGGATCTTGATAACAAAATAGAGACCACCAGGTATGCATGCTTTTGGACACCTTTTTTGCATCCATTACATTTGTCAGACACCTATCCTCTATCCATCCATCTACCTTCCTCAACCTCTTGTTGGCATATCTTCTATCCAATCGTACTCCATCCTAATGTCTCTAAATACATGAATTATCCTAAGTAGGGGGCATCTTATTCCTTAGAGACTATCTTTCATCCATCTTTCCATCTTCCAAATCCATATCTTCCTCCAATCCAAATCCCTTAGCAGTTCCTCCATCCAAATCTCTCAAGCAAGTCCTCCATCCAATCTCTCCAAGAATTCCTCTATCCAATCCTCAAGCAAATCCGCTACCCAAATCCTAAGCATTTCTTCCAATCCAAATCTCCTAGCAAATCTGCCATCCAATCTCCCCAAGCATTCATACTCAAATCCAATCCTTCAACATTCCTCTATCCAATCCTCAAGCAAATCTGCCATCCAAAATCTCCTAGAAGATTCTCCATCCAAATCCTAAGCATTTATTTTATCAGCAATTTAATCCCTAAGCATTTCCTTTATCAGCAATTTAATCCCTAAGCATTTCCCTCATCTTGCCATCACTTGTTTTCTTCCCTTATCATTGGTATCTAGATATAGGCTATCCCCATGCAATCCAATTCCATTCATCCATCTCCAAACATTGCTAGCAGTCCTCCAACATCTTCCAATCCTATACATATCTTCTAGCTATCCAACATCCAAGTTTAAGCCAATCCATCCAATCAAATCCTTAGTCTTGTAGCAAGCCTTGATCTCAATCCAATCATCATCATTGGGATGCGTCCTTCAAAAATCTATTTCATTTCAAGACACATCATCCATCAAGCATATCTACCATCAGTCCTTCTTGTCTTTCCAGCCCAACTGGGGCATCATCTTGCATATCTTTATAGCTTCGACTTCATCCCCAGATTCATTGTACATCCAATCCTAACTCTTGTACCCTAGCATTGATCGTGTCTCCACCTAATCTCATTTGTACATATGTGTCTTTAGGTCCCATCCTCTATGTTAGTCAGCCCTTGTATCATCTGACCTATCCAATCAATCATCCTCCATCATCCTACCTATGGCAAAAGGTTTTGTCAGATACTTGTTATTTCATTTGGTCCTCTGGATCTTTGCTAATCTTTTGAGCTCTCTTGTACATATCTCCCCGTCCTTTATACATATCATCATGTCTTGATGTACATAATCTTCGCCAGTCCTACAGCAGCATTTGATCAAAAATCTTGTCCCACCCAGCCTTGCACTTCAACAACATCAATTGTCAACTATCTTTGATCACCATGACTATCTTTGAACCTCATCATTTTCTAATCAGCAACATAGCATTCTCCCCATCAACACGGGTCCGCACATATGTATGCTTTTGTATTGTCCAGCCTAAGCCTAATCATGGATCTACACAGATGTATCCTTCTATTTTGTCTGACCTAAGCAATCAAACTGGGTCCATGACAATCTATCATTCGCCATGTTCAAACCTAATCTCCCTCCATCAATAAACCATCAATCTCTCTCCTTGGCAAAGGATGTCTTTTGGAGTTATCATTTTGACCTTGGATTTTTTCCTTTGGGTCTTGTTAATCTTTTATGACTTCTCATTGTTCCTCTCCTCAAAGTCACCATGATCATTTATATCACGGTATGCTATGAATGAGGACAATTTGGGGCAAGGTCTTTTGATCTTTTGCTTCTTCTTGTGAGTCGGTCGTGTGTTTGTGTTTTCTCCAGCATTGTTTCCACCATGCCTCCTATGGGTGTCATGTGTGATGCTGGGGAAACCCTGCATGTCTTTTTCACATCAGTCCTATGCAACGCTGGTGACAAGGCCTTGTGTTCTTTCATAACCTTGGCAAGTCTCTAGCATTTCTATATCAAACTAGGTTGTGCTCTCGAAAAGATTCAAAGCATGGAGCTCCCTAAATCCCCCATCTAGCATCATATAGATTAATCTTGCATCTTTCATATAGTTGCATCCTGCATTTCCATCATATTACACTCATGCATCTTTGCTCTTGGAAGGTCTTTTGTTTATTCCCCCTCCTTCCTCCTCCTTCTCCCTATGTTTCCTTTCAAGAAAACTCCACAAAGTTCCTTCTTTGCATTATTTTCTCGAGGGGGTACAACCCCTTATCCTCTAAATTCTAGCCTGGGACATCTTATTTTCTTGTCTTTGACGTCACGCCACTTGTGGCATCGCATCAAAGAGGGGCAAAATGTAGACACCTAAAAATCCTTTAGAAAATAAAAGTATTTTTATTTTCCAAAAACCCCTGATGACATCATCATTTACTAATTAATTAATTATTTAATTAATTAATATATTTTTACGCCATTAAATCTCTTTATTTTAATTAAACATTTTTAATTAAAGAATCTCTCCCCAAAGCATTTAAATCAAATTTAAGTGATTTTTCTCTCTTTATTGAATCAATATTCAATAAATGATGTCACATTCCCTAAATAAATTTTATATTTATTTAAAACCTCAAAACCCTAGAACCTTCTAGCCTTTCCTAAACCCTTCCAATCTTTCCTCAACTTTCCTAAACCTTCCCTAAACCTATTTAGGAGATGTTTCCTACACTTCTTAGCCTAATCCATGTCTCCTTGACTTTTAGTCAAACCCTTCCCTTAATGAGCCTTACACACTCATTAAAAGCCTCTTACACACTCTTTAAGGCTTCTTACAGCCTCATAAAGAGACCCATGTCTCTTCTTACATACTTGTTCCCCTTGCACACTTTCCTATTGTTGCTCACACATGTATGAGCAACCCTAACCCAAGGTAAACCTTACCATACCCCAAACCTTACTTCAAACTCTACCCTAAACCTTGACTCTGACCCTGAGTCTTCTTCCTAAATCAAGCCCTTAGGAAATCGTATAAATACTCCTTCCAAGAGTGAAGTATTAGCTTAGTTTTTATCTTCAATGCATTGTTATCATGCTCATTTACTTCTAGACTTAGCATAATCAATCCTAATTGTTAGATTTCATGCTTTCTAACACATCTTAGCTTAGCATAATGGATTAAACCTAGTTTATTTCATTTTTTTTCCTAGCATATAGCATCATATCACATCTCTATTTGGTTAAAAATAATCTTAGCATAAGCATCATATAGCTTAATTTGCATCTTAGCTTCATTTTGGTCCCTTGGGCTCTAAGGGCACAATCAGGTCTTCTATACCTGATTCTTTGGCAATATAGAGTATCCATGGTTCTTGAATGATCCCAATCCCCCCTAATCATCATTAGGGACATGCTCCATGTGATTCGAGAGCACACCCACATCCCTAAAGCGAGAACAAATCAAATGGTGACTGGGTGCTCCCATTTCATTTTTATATGAGTGTCTTTGCGAATGTTTTTTGTTTAATGCTTAGGAATATGTTAGATTAATTTTAACTAATGTTTGAATGTATACGCCTGTTCTGAATAGATCAACTTTGCACTTATCACATTATGAAAGAAGGATTCAGTTTTTCAGAACACATACAAGGCTACCAAGTAGAAGAGAAGGGCACATACATCACAAGAAGGTGATATTTATTTGATACTTCACATAACTGAATCGGACAAGAATAAGTTGTTATTTATAAATACTTTTACTGTTATCAATTTAACCATTGTAACAGAATTCAAATCTCTTATTAGAGTGGACTTAACAATTCTTGTTTAAATCTCTTAACCAAGTACACACATGTATTGTGTTGTTAAAATCCTCTAACTAGGTAGATCTAGTCGATCTTTTGTTACTCCTAACATGGTATGATCATCATAAGTGATCAAAACTTGTAGCCTTAACTGGCATACTTTATTGTTGCAGTAGTGAAGATTTGTGGGTATCATCCCTACCGTAGTTTTTACCTTCCAACAAGGGTTTCTGTGATACCAAAATATCTGTGTTATGATTTTGAAGTTTCATGTATGATTTATTGTTTTGTTTACATGCAATTTACATTTTCAATTGCTTGAATGTATGTTTCAAACAATGGAATCAGTCGGTTAATTAAGATCTACAATTGGAAAGTTTTAGTCTTAAATTTTTTTGAGGGTACTGATTCACCTCCCCTCTCAGTACTTATCTTTCCATAATCCCAACAACAAGTTCTACAATTACTTGATGAGGAGACAAGAAAATTTAGCAGTGTTCTACTTCTATCAGTCCAACCATCAGTCATGATGGTGCAACTCTTTCTCCTCCATACCTTGCTCTTCTCGGTAATTGTGACTTTGACATCAACCACCTTTGAAATCAACATAGGACCTTTTAGCTTCTCATCGTTAGAATCTTTGAATCCTAGACCATAAAACAATAACACTATCTATTGCAATTTGCTAATAAGGAAACCTAAAACAAATTAAATAAACATAATAAGTATATTATTAAGTTTTAATTTCAACTTTAAAAATTAAAATAATCAATGTGACATACTCTTGAGTCTTGAAAGAAAGAAAATCAATGTGACATTCTCTTGACTCTTTGTAAAACTCCTAACAAGGTTAAGCTCCTAACATGGCGTACTTCATAAAAGTACACAATTTGTGAGTTTCATCTCACACATGTTTTTCACCCATTTGGGTTTCCACGGGAAAAACCTTTGTGTTATGTGTTGCATGATTTGTGGTAGTTTTGTTAAGTTTCATTTTCTTATCAATTGGTGAACCAATGAATGTTATCTTTGTGTTAAAGAAGATTAAAAAAATTATCAAATATTTAGATTATTGATTCACCCCCCCCCCCCTCCCCCCTCTCAGGTAATCTTGGACCCTTAGGACTAACAGCCAAGAGGGATGGTATACGCTCGGGTACATGTCTGGGTATATACAAAAATAAGACATAACTTGCATATTCAATATTTCTAAACCATTTGTGATTATTCTAAACAAAGGCATGAAGACTAGAACATCAAAAAACATTAGCAATCTCATACCAGTGATCAGGATCATATCAGAATCTATCATGATTAACAGGCAATGGCATTCTTATTTATTGTGGTATGCATAAATATATGTTTAAATATGTATGCTTGATACATGTAGAAATATAATGCACAATTCTTTACGTATTAATGTAGGATAATATATTTGGCACATAAAATCATATATCTTATAGATTAAGTAATAATATGGATTTCCAAATAGAAACAATCAATCATGGCAAGTTGAGTAAAGGAATACAAGGAGGAAGAACTGCTATAAGATGCCTCATTAGGTATACCACCTCATATAGATGGAAAAAGGCCACATGAGGCCAAGAGGGATGGCATTTCTTCTCTTGGGCCTAGGGTAGTTGTGTGAATTGTATTGTAGTTTCAACTCTACCCTCTGCATCAATTGATTGTTGGAATGGATTCAAGGGAGTCTCAATCATAGGAGGTTGAATAAGGGTGGCATGATGAGGGAGAACTATAGGATTCCTCTTTAGGTACACCACCTCATATGGATGGTAGAAGGATACATGAGGCTAGGAGGGATGGTATATCTTCTCTTGGACCTAGGGTGAAGTTTACTTTGAGCACCCTATCATGTCTCCTTATCCAAGCTATGTTATGATTGAATCCAAACAATAAATTAGATATGTTATATGGATACGATGATTTTGAATACATGTTCTTAACCCTAGTAATGGTTGATCTTATGTATTATATATTCAATAATTTTGTAACATGATTGTATAATTTCAACAAGGATCTATCTTACTTAACATCCTTTGTGTAAAGTTATATCTCTAACTACATTTCATTCCCTATTTTATGAATTTTTCATTGTAGGAAAAAATATAGGAAAATCTAAAAAGGGGACATTATAATTGGTATCAAAGCGTTGATCCTACTAGCCTGTAGGGTAAAGATAAAATAATGGATGTATTTTAGTCAAAGAAAAGGGATCCATTAACTCAATCAAAAAATGATAATTGAAATCTATAATGGTTGTATGAAAATGAAAATGGCAAGACACTAGTTGTTGAACATGACAATATGTGTATTTGTGTATATGCTTTGTGTCTTATGTGTATTCTTTGTGGCTTCATATATTTTTTTGTATGCTTCATAACTTACATGTATTTATGTGTTTGATTCAAACCTAATTTGTTCAAAACATATCTACTTGATGTGTCTATGATCACTTAATGAAAATGCTCAGTATAAGATCTCTTAATGCATGTCTTAGTCATAATACAATAGTTATTAAATCATGTAGTAATAGTCTATAATCACTACAGTCCTATAGGGCACACCAATGACAAGAAGACATGGATCTTATTCAAGAGTTATTATACAATCTTGAGACTCCTAAAATTATTGTCAAATACCAAAGGATGCCTACCTGGATCATTATTACCAATGTTGAGATACTCCTACATTTCTAAACCAAAAACATGATTCAAGCCCATAAGTTCAACCCTTAGTATACAACTCAACTTAGGACACCTTAAGAGAAGGATCATGCACTTCAAAATCTCATTATGTTTAAGGAGAAATCTGTTAAAACTGAAACTTAAAGAGTCCCTCCTAAATAAAACATTATCATTGTCCATGTCATTAGTGCACTCATTTAGTTGTGAATCACCATTAGGACATTACAGTGGTATCTTGTCCTATTCACTCATCAAAATAAGATCACCAAGTTAAAGAGCTCAAGAGAAGGACATCCTCCTAAAAATTTATCCTTTGTTTCAAACTTTATGATGTAATCTATTACACATACCTTCATTCATGGTATTGTGAAAATCAACCTCAAGCAATATGATGTTGAAATACCTCAACACCATATTCTCTTCTTTGAATTCATACTGGTCGATAAGATCTGAAAATAAGAGCATATCCTCACAAACTAACATGTGCACCATAATATTCTATGTTTGCAACTTGGCAAAGAATACAAGCATCAATAGAAAATAGATGTGTGTCATGCTTCTAATCCTCTTCTTAATATATGGGAAGTTCACCCTTGTTTTGTCTTAAAGAGATCTCCATAGGACCAACCAAAATATTTTATTGCAATTACAACTGATGAGAGAAAACTTGTCTTAAATTTACAAATCTTATGAATTTCCAATCAATGGTTGGGACAAATTTTATTTGAATTAAAGACAAAGATATGCCTTGAGATAATATATATGTTGCGCAAAAAAAGCTAATTATATCACAACGAGGATCTAAGGATTAGTTTAGGGATTTTCACATTGAAAAGATTTGGTTAACACTATCATTGCTTGAGGACAAGCAATTTTGAAAAGAGTTATTTTTCATACCTTGCCTAAGACTAGGGAAAAAGACATAACAATCGTGACTTAAAAACTCAAAAACTCAAAAACTTGGGGATTTAATAGGTAAAAGGTTGACTCAAGTAAGGAATATTGGTCATAATCATTCAAAATGGCCAACCTCTTGGGTATTTAAAAAATATATATATGTTAGAAACCAGTCGACCAAGATTATATTACTAGCAATCGCACCTTAGTGTGCAATGGGTACGTCATAGAAATGTGGGAGGGGAGAACACATTTTGTTCATATTTGAAGTAGATATTGGAGAAGTGTAAGAATGGTTTTGATTGGCTTGTATATGCATTACAGTTGAGAATTTCAAAAATTTACAAAGTGGACACCAATTTAGTATCTCAACTATTAAATCGTTGACATGGAAATCTATGAAGAATATCCAATAGATTGGTAGATTGTTAATGTTTTGTTCATGTGGTTTTTATTTTGCATTCACTTTTCACTGTCGGGTATTTAAACTGCACGGTTATCATTCACATTTTGCATCAATGGATTCCACGATATGTTTTAAGAAAGCCCTAATTCGCACAATTTGAAAAATCGATGACAAAGTTTGTGGGCAATGGTATTATACCTCTCCATTATGGCTGCTTGAAAGCTTTAATAGCAATTTTATCAATTCAATTTTGTGTGTATATATGATCATGGCACCATTGAGACTACACTTCATTGGGGATTCCACCAAACAATCGCACACACCCTGTTTGAGCTTCCACATTCTACAAACATATTAACTTGAACATCTTTTCTCAAGAGTTTATGAACCCATTTCACAAATTTATTTCTATTGCAAATTTGTATACCATGGCATCCCATGAGACATCATATCTTTGATGCATTATATTTCAAAATAGAGCGCTTGTTTTATTTTGTTTGTGATTTAATGGATCTATACCCTATCATCGAGCCTCCAACACTAAATCCATCGAGTGAAGATTTAATAGTTGTAGTAGTCACAACAGTCTATGAAATCAATCTTCTATGAAATGTCTTGAAAATGGCTCTATATCTTATCTGCAACTCCACACTTTCTGCAATATACATTTGTTAAACGCTTGACAATGACTCATTAATGTTTTGGTTGATACCCATATCTTGTTTCATAGCTCCCAGTTTGGCACTGGCAGAGGATGTTTAAAATTTTGAGGAATCAGCCCTACAACTACCAATTGCATTGATCTGAAAGTTCCAGACCCTTTTAACAAAGGCACATTGCAGACCCTTCAACTATCCCCAGGTATGTGCAGGATCATGGTATACCAAACTATGGCCTTAAGTGGCAATGAAAAATCAAAAAATCAGGGCTAGTCAACTTGACGTAAAAGGTTGAACATCTTATGAACCTTATGTGAAAAAGTTGTAAGAATAGAATCTGTAGGAAATTGAATGTAGTTTCTAAACTAATAGCCCTTATTTGAAAAAAAAATTGTCTTATTGTTCAAAATTTTAGATTTCAATGCAGTACTACAAAATTTTTAGGGAAAAGATAAAAACTACGTGTATGTTTGACCACCTTAATCACAATCAAATGATGATATATTTTCCCAAGATTCTAGATATAAGTAGTAGACTCATGCTCGGATGTGATGCATATTTTTTTATAATTTTTGGTCAAATCAATAATTAATTATAAATTTTCTACTACAACTTTTTCAGAATAAAAAAACTCTCATGTCTTACCACCTTAACTAATTCAAAATTTTAACAAATTCAAAACTTTTTTTTCCTTATAGTAGCCGAAGCATAGAATGTGACACATGTTTCGGATTTCAAAAAGGTTAAATGGTTTGAAAGTTATAGTTGTTTTTCAATCAATATGTCAATTACGACTTTAAAGATAAGTCAATAGAAAAATAAGTAATAATTACTTATCGAACTCAAAATTTGACAGCAATTATATTGATGGAAAGTTGATAATGTCTTTAAGAAACCCTTTTCGTTTCATCAATTTCGGGTGAAAAAATAGTCGTCAGCTACATGGTCGAAGTCTCGGTATCAAGAACTATCTCCTGAAACACGCCTAAAGGGTTGACCACCCACGTTTGGTAATGCCGAAGCAAATACCAAGCGTAATTGGATATTCGATCCAATCAGATATCTGATATTTTCAAATATTCGATATTATCGGATATCCGAAAAAGCCCGCATATTTTGAAATTTCAATTGCCCCTCTTTTCCCAAATTCAAACTTCACAATAAATGTATTTTTTAATAGTAATATTAATTCTCTTATAAATTAAGTTGTATTCTTTTTCTGTTAATATTAATTCAAGTTTCATATTAAATTATATTTTTGTTATGTTTATATTAATTTCATTTTAAATATTAATATTAAATAATAATAGCATAGCATAAATATTAGAATATAAATTTTTATATTAGTATGTATTATATTATTTGATATACAAAATAATTTTGAAAAAATACCTGCATAGTTGATTTGAGGATAAACAGTTTCAGCCCAAATCCTCTTGAAAGTATCCAGCACAGGATTTTTCTACAGACTCCTTGTAATTTCAACAGTCTAACTATACTAAATAAGTAGATGTCAATGGACTTCCCCTCAATTGAATACAATCAATTGATTTTTTAACTCTCAAACAAAAATTTCACACAGATGTAAAACCACCGTACGCTCATCATCTGTTCTAGAAACTAAAAGTGGCATAAAATTGATGTAAGAACATTTAAGGTACATTGTCCACAAAAAGGTATATGAAACCTTTAAATATACATTAAAAAGTGGAGGTGAAAGCTCTAGATCTGAGAGAGAGAGAGAGAGAGAGAGAGAGATAAGGCCCCCTTAGGACACACTTGAGCATTCAAATATGTCGAAAGGGGTCATGAGGACTTCCTAGCGGTCCTAACACATGATAAGGCATACTAGGACCCCTAGGAAGTCCCCATGACCCCTTTCGGCACATTTGAATGCTCAAGTGTGTCCTAAAGAGTCGTAGGACCCCTTAGAACACACTTGAGCTTTCAAATGTGTCGAAAGGGGTCATGAGGACTTCCTAGGGGTCCTAACGTGTGATAATGCGTACTAAGACCCCTAGGAAGTCCCAGTGACCCCTTTCGACACATTTGAATGCACAAGTGTGTCCTAAAGAGTCATAGGACCCCTTAGGACACACTTGAGCATTCAAATGTGTTGAAAGGGGTCATGAGGACTTCCTAAAGGTCCTAACACATGATATTGTGTACTAGAACCCCTAGGAAGTCCACATGACCCCTTTCAACACATTTGAATACTCAAGTGTGTCCTAAAGAGTCTTAGGACCCCTTAGGACACACTTAAGCATTCAAATATGTCGAAAGGGGTCATTAGGACTTCCTAGGGGTCTTAACATGTGATCAGATGTACTAGGACCCCTAGGAAGTTTCCATGACCCCTTTCGACACATTTGAATGCTCAAGTGTGTCCTAAAGAGTCCTAGGACCTCTTAGGACACACTTGAGCATTCAAATGTGTCAAAAGGGGTCATGGGGACTTCTTAGGGGTCCAAACACATGATAAGATTTACTAAGACCCCTAGGAAGTCCCCAGGACCCCTTTCGACACATTTGAATGCTCAAGTGTGTCCTAAAGAGTCGTAGGATCCCTTAGGAAACACTTGAGTGTTCAAATGTGTTGAAAGGGGTCATGAGGACTTCCTAAGGGTCCTAACACGTGATAAGGCATACTAGGACCCCTAGGAAGTCCCCATGACCCCTTTCGACACATTTGAATGCTCAAGTGTGTCCTAAGGGGTCATACAATTCTTTAGGACAGACTTGAGCATTTAAATGTGTCAAAAGATGTCATGGGGACTTCCTAGGGGTCCTAACACATGATAAGACATACTAGGACCCCTAGGAAGTCCTCATGACCACTTTCGACACATTTGAATGCTCAAGTGTGTCCTAAAGAGTTGTAGGACCCCTTATGACACACTTGAGCCTTCAAATATGTCAAAAGGGGTCATGAGGATTTCTTAGGGGTCGTAATGTGTGATAAGGTGTACTAGGACCCCTAGGAAGTCCCCATGACCCCTTTTGATACATTTGAATACTCAAGTGTGTCCTAAAAAGTCATAGGACCCCTTAGGACACACTTGAGTGTTCAAATGTGTCAAAAGAGGTCATGAGGACTTCTTAGGGGTCCTAACGCATGATAAGGCATACTAGGACTCCTACAGAGTCCCCATGACCTCTTTTGATACATTTGAATGCTCAAGTGTGTCCTAAAGAGTCATAGGACCTCTTAGGACACACTTGAGCATTTAAAATGTTTCGAAAGGGGTCATGGGGACTTCTTAGGGGTCCTAACACGTGATAAGGCATACTAGGACCTCTAGGAAGTCACAATGACCCCTTTTGACACATTTGAATGCTCAAGTGTTTACTAAAGAGTCGCAGGACCCCTTATGACACACTTGATCATTCAAATGTGTCAAAAGGGGTCACAAGAACTTCCTAGGGGTTGTAACATGTGATAAGGTGTACTAGGACCCCCAGGAAGTCCCCATGACCCTTTTCGACACATTTGAATGCTCAAGTGTGTCCTAAAAAGTCGTAGGACCTCTTAGGACACACTTGAGCATTCAAATGTGTCAAAAGGGGTGATGGGGACTTCCTAGGGGTCCTAACGTGTGATAAGGCATACTAGGACCCATAAGAAGTCCCCATGAACCCTTTCGACACATTTGAATGCTCAAGTGTGTCTTAAAGAATAGTAGGACCCCTTAGGACAGACTTGAGTGTTCAAATATGTCGAAAGGGGTCATGGGAACTTCCTAGGGGTCCTAACATGTGATAAGGTGTACTAGGACCCCTAGGAAGTCCCCATGACCCCTTTTGACACATTTGAATGCTCAAGTGTGTCCTAAAGAGTTGTAGGACCCCTTAGGACACACTTGAGCATTCAAATGTGTCAAAAGTGGTCATGGGGACTTCTTAGGGGTCCTAACACGTGATAAGGCATACTAGGACCCCTAGGACATCTCCATGACCCCTTTTGACACATTTGAATGCTCAAGTGTGTCCTAAAGAGTTTTAGGACCCTTTAGAACACACTTGAGCATTCAAATGTGTTGAAAGGGGTCATGAGGACTTCCTAGGGGTCCTAACACCTAATAAGGCATACTAGGACCCTTTGGAAGTCCCCATGACCCCTTTCGACACTTTTGAATGCTCAAGTCTATCCTAAAGAGTTGTAGGACCCCTTAGGACACACTTGAGTTTTCAAATATGTTGAAAGGGGTCATGAGGACTTCCTAGGGGTCCTAACACATGATAAGGCGTACTAGGACCCCTAGGAAGTCCTCATGACCCCTTTTGACACATTTAAATGCTCAAGTGTGTCCTAAAGAGTTGTAGGACCCCTTAGGACACACTTGAGTAGTCAAATATGTTGAAAGGGGTCATGAGGACTTCCTAGGGGTCCTAACATGTGATAAGGTGTACTAAGACCCCTAGGAAATCCCCATGACCCCTTTTCACTCATTTGAATGCTCAAGTGTGTCCTAAAGAGTCATAGGACCCCTTAGGACACACTTGAGTGTTCAAATGTGTTGAAAGGGGTCATGGGGACTTCCTAGCGGTCCTAACACATGATAAGGTGTACTAGGAACCCTAGGAGGTCCCCATGACCCTTTTAGACATATTTGAATGCTCAAGTGCATCCTAAAGAGTCGTAGGACCCCTTAGGATACACTTGAGCATTCAAATGTGTCGAAAGGGGTCATGAGGACTTTCTAAGGGTCCTAACACATGATAAGTCATACTAGGACCCATAGGAAGTCCCCATGACCCCTTTAAACACATTTCAATGCTCAAGTGTGTCCTAAAGAGTCGTAGGACCCCTTAGAACACACTTGAGCTTTCAAATGTGTTGAAAGGGGTCATGGGGACTTCCTAGGGGTCCTAGTATGCGTTAGGACCCCTAGAAAGTCCCCATGACCCCTTTTGACATATTTGAATACTCAAGTGTGTCATAAAGAGTCGTATGAACCCTTAGGACA
The DNA here is from genome assembly GCA_027943335.1 of Chamaecyparis obtusa. NCBI lineage: Eukaryota > Viridiplantae > Streptophyta > Pinopsida > Cupressales > Cupressaceae > Chamaecyparis > Chamaecyparis obtusa. The sequence goes on from BSBK01005330.1 coordinate 864,613, forward strand.
CACTTGAGCATTCAAATGTGTCGAAAGGGGTCATGGGGACTTCCTAGGGGTCCTAGTATGCCTTATCACATGTTAGGACCCCTAGGAAGTCCCCATGACCCCTTTCAACATATTTGAATGCTCAAGTGTGTCCTAAAGAGTCATAGGATCTCTTAGGACATACTTGAGTATTCAAATGTGTCAAAAGGGGTCATTGGGACTTCTTGGGGGTCCTAACGGGGGATAAGGTGTACTAGGACCCCTAGAAAGTCCCCATAACCTCTTTCGATACATTTGAATGCTCAAGTGTGTCCTAAAGAGTCGTATAACCCCTTATGACACACTTGAGCATTCAAATGTGTCGAAAGGGGTCATGGGAACTTCCTAGGGGTCTTATCGCATGATAAGGCATACTAGGACCTCTAGGAAGTCCCCATGACCCCTTTCGACACATTTGAATGCTCAAGTGTGTCTTAAAGAGTTGTAAGGCCCCTTAGGACACACTTGAACATTCAAATGTGTCAAAAGGGGTCATGGCAACTTCCTAGGGGTCCTAACGCATGATAAGGTGTACTAGGACCCCTAGGAAGTCCCCATGACCCTTTTTGATACATTTGAATGCTCAAGTGTGTCCTAAAGAGTCGTAAGACCACTTAGGACACACTTGAGCATTCAAATGTGTCAAAAGGTGTCATGAGGACTTCTTAGGGGTCGTAACACATGATAAGACATACTAGGACCCCTAGGAAGTCCCCATGACCCCTTTCAAGACATTTGAATGCTCAAGTGTGTCCTAAAGAGTCGTAGGACCCCTTAGGACACACTTGAGCATTTAAATGTGTCGAAAGGGGTCATGGGGACTTTCTAGGGGTCCTAACACATGATAAGGCATACTAGGACCCCTAGGAAGTTCCTATGAACCCTTTTGAGACATTTGAATGCTCAATTGTGTCCTAAAGAGTCATAGGACCCCTTAGGACACACTTTAGCATTCAAATGTGTCGAAAGGGGTCATGGGGACTTCCTAGGGGTCCTAACATGTGATAAGGAATACTAGGACCCCTAGGAAGTGCCCATGACCCCTTTCGACACATTTAAATGCTCAAGTGTGTCCTAAAGAGTCGTAAGACCCCTTAGGACACACTTGATCATTAAAATGTATTGAAAGGGGTCATGAGGACTTTCTAAGGGTCCTAACGCATGATAAGGTGTACTAAGACCCCTAAGAATTCCCCACAATCCCTTTCGACATATTTGAATGCTCAAGTGTGTCCTAAAGAGTTGTAGGACACACTTGAGCATTCAAATGTGTTGAAAGGGGTCATGGGGACTTCCTAGGGGTCCTGACATGTGATAAGGCATACTAAGACCCCTTGGAAGTTCCCATGATCTATTTTGACACATTTGAATGCTCAAGTGTGTTCTAAAGAGTCATAGGACCCCTTAGGACACACTTAAGCATTCAAATGTGTCAAAAGGGGTCATGGGTACTTCCTAGGGGTCATGAGGACTTCGTAGGGGTCCTAATGCATGATAAGGCATACTAGGACCCCTAGGAAGTCCCCATGACCCCTTTCGACACATTTGAATTCTCAAGTGTGTGCTAAAGAGTCGTAGGACCCCCTAGGACACACTTGAATGTTCAAATGTGTTGAAAGGAGTCATCAGGACTTCCTAGGGGTCCTAACACGTGATAAGGCATACTAGCACCCCTAGGAAGTCCCCATGACCCCTTTCAACACATTTGAATGCTCAAGTGTGTCCTAAAGAGTCATAGGACCCCTTAGGATACACTTAAGCATTCAAATGTGTCAAAAGGGGTCATGAGGACTTCCTAGGGGTCCTAATGTGTGATAAGGCATACTAGAACCCCTAGGAAGTCCCCATGACCCCTTTCGACATATTTGAATGCTCAAGTGTGTCTTAAGAGGTCCTACGACTATTTAGGACACACTTGACCATTCAAATGTGTCGAAAGGGGTAATGGGGACTTCCTAGGGGTCCTAGTATGCCTTATCATGCGTTAGGACCCCTAGGAACTCCTCATGACCCCTTTCAACACATTTGAAAGCTCAAGTGTGTCCTAAGGGGTCCTATGACTCTTTAGGACACACTTGAGCACTCAAATGTGTTGAATGGGGTCATTGGGACTTCCTAAGGGTCCTAGTACACCTTATCATGTGTTAGGACCCCTATGAAGTTCTCATGACCCCTTCCGACATATTTGAATGCTCAAGTGTGTCCTAAGGGGGCCTTATCTCTCTCTCTCTCTCTCTCTCTCTCTCTCTCTCGGTGAGAGAGAGAGGAGAGAGGAGAGAAAGAGAGGAGAGAGAAAGGTGAGAATGAGAAAGAGTAAGATATTGGATATCTGATAATATCAAATATCTTATTCTATTTACTGGTGTTAAAAAAAATAAGATTCTCCGGGTCCCTCCAGAGAGTCACGTGTTTTTCCTGAATTACGGGATTCAAGTTGCAGCAAGAAGACAAAAAACCTCTTTTTGGGGTAATTTTCTCTATTACCAAAGGTATTTCATCTTTTTTTGGGGTGATTTTCTTGATTACCAAATGTATTTCATCTTTTTTGGGGGTGATTTTCTCTATTACCGAAGGTATTTCATCTTTTTGTGGGGTGGTTTTCTCGATTACCAAAGGTATTTTATCTTTTTTGGGGGTGATTTTCTCTATTACCAAAGTTATTTGCATCTACTTTTTGGTCTAACTATGGGGAGTAGTAGTCATCAAAAGCATAAACGGAAGAGGAGACTCACAAATGAAGATGTTGAAGTTTATAGACAAATGGATAGGGTTTCCCATCGGAACAAGAGACAAGGTATGTTAAATATGAATGAAGATGTCGGCATAGACCCACATTTGAATGTGGTTTCAAGAGAAGAACATGAAAATGTAGGTTTTGAAAATGAGAATTTAGATTTTGAAGATGAAAATGTAGGTTTTGAAAATGAACATGTAGATGTGGCCAATGGAAGTGTGGACATTACCAATGACAATCCACTAATTGAATATGAAGGAATTGACAATGATAATGGTGTAGAAGAACCAAATCAACGTTACACATCTCCAAATTATATGAGAAATGAAGTCCCTTCAGAGGAAGATAGACAAACTTCAAAATTTAGACCTTCCAGAAGAACTAAATGGTTACTTGAAATTGATGAGAACATAATGAGCAATTTCGATGGCAAGAGATCAGAAAGAACCATTCGGTTGTGGGTTTCAAAACTTTTTGATCAATTTTTTAGGCACAAGATGTTGGTTGAGCAATTTCAAATGTTTGTGCAATTGTTAAAGATGCAGAAGATGAAATGTATACTAGTCAAATTGAAGATTAGTGTGAACAAGAAAAAGGAGCGAAATGCTATTATTGTGAGAAATCTTTTTAGTGCTCTCAATTCCATTGGGAAGACTACCAAGGAAAAAGATAAGAGAGCTACTAGGAGGGTTATTACAACCTCCTTAGTAAGTCATCATTTGAGAAAGGCTCATTTGATGAGACAAACTTGTGTTGACTTGAATCTAAATCGTAAAACTTTGGAGAGCACTTGCAAGAAGAGAAAGACTTGATGATCCTCTTCAAAATGATACATGGGCTTATGGTGGGAGACTTTCACGTTGTGATAAGAAGCTTACCAATGCTGTGAAGGATCAAATTCAACTATTTTGGCAATCTAACTCAAGAGTGTCACCAAATGTGAAGGATGTCTTGAAGTTGAGAATTGGCATTCGAGACCGCACCCCACATCCCAAACATTATTTGGAGGTGAGTCAAACAATGTTGTTCAAAAAATTTTGTGAAACACATCCAACATTGAAAAGATCACAAAGAGCTTTTGAAGCCCTAAAGCCTTTTTTTTGTGTGCCTCTTAAGATTCGAAATACTTGTTGTTGCAAATATCATGTGGATTTTTCAATGCACCATGAATTGTTACGATCCATTCATTCTACTTTGCATAGTAGTGAAATGTTGGAGTGTGGTGCAAGTGCTCTTCCAAAATCATCAAGAGACTTGCTAGATCATTTTTTATGTCCTAGAGATGATGGATGTTTCTTTTATAGAAAAGATTGCTTAAATGACAAGTGCTCAGAGTGTGGTGGGCTAGTGAAGTTTGTTGAATGTTTTCATGAGGGCTGCGAACATGATTTTTGAAAGACAATTGTCCACAAAAAGGTATATGAAACTGTTAAATATACATTAAAAAGTGGAGGTGAAGGCTCTAGATGTGAGTTGGTTACTAAAGAATGCAAGGTAGCTGATTTTATTTCAGATTTCAAGAAGAATATTTTTTACAAGTATGCAAGGCATAGTCACAGGTCTCAGTGGTTGGATCAACAATTCAGGATGTGTAAGGACACTTTCCTGGCTGGCACTATTATATAGGTTTTTGACTTTGTAGAGAACTATACATTGCAACCCCAAAATGAGTTGCAAGCTCAATATTAAAATTCTATTCAAGTTTCTATTTTTGTGCACATAACATATAGACATTCCCCTGATAGTACAGAAGATGATCGGAAGATAATCAGAGAGTACCATTTTTATATGAGCGATGATAGATCACACTCATCTAAGTTTGTCCAACATTTCTTTGAGAATTATTTTGAGTGGGTGCGGGAAAATAATATTGCTATGGATAGACATCCCATTTGGTCAGATAATTGCACAGGTCAATTAAAAAATGCTCGTATGTTTTATTGGTTATGTAGAATGCATGTAGAGAGAGGTGTACCTCATATATGGAGTTTTTTTTAGGCCGATCATGGAAAAGGGGAGCATGATGGAGCAGGTGCATGCGTAAAAAAAGCTCTAGTTAAGGAGCAACTGAGGATTTTAGGTGTAGAACTCATTGATGCCCGTTCTATTGTTGATTGGTGTACTTTAGCATTGTCACAGGGGGGACTCTTGATTCAGCGGTGTGCAAATTCTTTTGGTTGGGCACAATAAGAGATAGGTTGGATTGTCAAACTCTGAAAGATTCTTCAAAAATGCATTCATTTCGAAGCTCAAATGCTAGTACATGGACAATTTGGACATGAGAGTTGGCTTGTTATTGTCTGAGTTGTCTTCAGTGTGATTGGGATCAATGTGATTCAAGTGAGTGGGTTGAGACATGGGTTCCACATTATCTTACTCCTTTATCTCTCATAGTCTCTGTAATAAATGATGACATGGATTGTTCACTTGACTACAACCATCTTTCAGATCTTCTACAACCAAGACATGTTTTTGCATTGGTCTCACCAGAAGGGAATGATGAGAGATCGAATTACTGGTTAGCACGTTGTGTACGAGGAAAGCAGAAACTTGCACAACTGACGATAAATGATGATATGTTCACATTCCAATAGGATCACATGTTGTTGTGGGAACATGGTTGCGCACATATATGATTAGAAATAATGGCATTCTTGTGTTTGAAGACTATGAGAAGCACAAAACCATTCTCATGTATTCACACCTTGTTATAGCAGCCAATGTTAAGTTGTTGAAACATCAAGGAAAACCAAAGACAAAGGAACTTTGGACTATTAGTACTGCTGATCATGAAGCAATACTGAATACTCTCAAGCAAAGAGATGACCCTTCAGGAACACTTCAATAGGTAAGTTCAACTCAAGTTAAAATATAGTTCTGTAATTTGCACATTTAGATGCCAAAAGGGCACTTCTTATATTCTCTATTAACTTTTCTTCTACCTTTTGAATGCAAGGATTGGAGTGGAAAGGACACTTATTTTTTATATATAGTTGTGCAATTTGCATATTTAGATGCCAATTTTTTTATATAAAACCAACAATCAAATGTAATGTGCATAGTTAGATGCCAAATTTTGTATATAAAAACAACAATCGAATGTAATGTGCATATTTAGATGCCAAATTTTGTATATAAAAACAACAATCGAATGTCATGTGCATATTTAGATGCCAAATTTTGTATATAAAAATTTTGATGCAAAATTAGATGCAAAATTGGAAATATAAAAGAGCCCATGGGGTTGATTTGCAAATATTAAAAGCCCACATTTGTATCATCTTAATGCCATGTAAAGTGCAAAAAATGTGTTTCCTTACTATGAATGTTGTATCCATATATAATTTGTATCATCTTAATTTCATATCCTTACATTTCTATTGTCTTGATTCCATTACATTTGTATCGTCAAATGATGTAATAGTTGGAGTCATTGAGTCAAAATTGGTCAAATGTGTCCAAAGTAAAATGATGATTCTCTAGGTGAAGGGATAGTGTTCAAGGATTGCATTCTGGCACCGAATGGACTGTGTCATTAGCTCTGGTTGGGTGGGTAAATGATAGGAACAACCCCATTTTGACCACTGAGTCAGTAGAACATTCCAGACCACATCGGACAAAAGTGTCCCCAAGGTGCACTAAGCATGATTAAGCAGTGAACTTTCTAGGCTCGTAACTCAGACCCCGTGAGAGGTATCAGAGATCTATGAGATGCTACAGGATGGAATTTTGAAGGCCTACAATAACCTCTCTCTATTCTGGGAGATTCAAATTTGTTTGAATTTGGCACGCCAGTCTCGCTCGATGCCAAAACTTGCAATGAGGGTCAGCTAAAAGTTGTGCCAATGGATTACTTCCAAACCATTCATCCCGGCACCGAATGGACTGTACCATTAGCTCTGGTTGGGCGGGTAAATGTTAGGGACAACCCTTTTTTGACCACTGAGTCAGCAAAATGTTCCAGACCACGCCGGACAAAAGTGTCCCCAAGGTGCACTAAGCACGATTGAGTAGAAAACTTTCTAGGCTCGTAACTCAAACCCCATGAGAGGTATCGAAGATCCATGAATTCTATAGGATGAAATTTTAGAGGCCTACAATAACCTCTCTCCATTTTGGGAGATTCAAATTTGTTTGAATTTGGCACGCCAGTCTCGCTTGATGCCAAAACTTGCAGTGAGGGTCAGTTGAAAGTTGTGCTAATGGATTACTTCCAAACCGTTCATCACGGCACCAAATGGAATATGCCATTAGCTCCATTTGGGAAGGTAAATGCTAGGGACAACCCCATTTCAACCACTGAGTCAGCAGAACGTTCTGGACCACACCAGACCAAAGTGTCCCCAAGGTGCACTAAGCATGATTGGGCAGCGAACTTTCTAGGCTCGTAACTCAGACCCCATGAGAGGTATTGGAGATCTGTGAGATGATACAAGATGATGTTTTAGAGGCCTACAATAATCTCTCTCCATTTTGGGAGATTCAAATTTTTTTGAATTTGGCACCCCAGTCTCGCTCGATGCCAAAACTTGCAGTGAGGGTCAGTTGAAAGTTGCGCCAATGGATTACTTCCAAACCGTTCATCCTGGCACCGAATGGATTATTCCATTAGCTCCAATTGGGTGAGTAAATTCTAGGGACAACCCCATTTTGACCACTGAGTCAGCAGAACGTTCCGGACCACGCCGGACCAAAGTGTCCCCAAGGTGCACTAAGCATGATTGAGCAGTGAACTTTCTAGGCTCATAACTCGGACCCCGTGAGAGGTATCAGAGATCTGTGAGATGCTACAAGATGGAATTTTTGAGGCCTACAATAATCTCTCTCTATTCTAGGAGATTCAAATTTTTTTCAATTTGGCACGCCAGTCTTGTTCAATGCCAAAACTTGCAGTGACGGTCAGTTGAAAGTTGCGCCAATGGATTACTTCCAAACCATTCATCCTAGCACCAAATGGACTGTTCCATTAGCTCTAGTTGGGTGGGTAAATGCTAGGGACAACCCCATTTTGACCACTAAAATAGCATAACATTCTAGACCACGCCGGACCAAAGTGTCCGCAAGGTGCACTAAGCACGATTGAGCAGCAAACTTTCTAGGCTCGTAACTCAGACCCTGTGAGAGGTATTGGAGATTTGTGAGATGCTACATGATGGTGTTTACGAGGCCTACAATAACCTCTCTCCATTCTAGGAGATTCAAATTTTTTTGAATTTGACACGCTAGTCTCGCTCGATGCCAAAACTTGCAGTGAGGGTCAGTTGAAAGTTGTGCCAATGGATTACTTCCAAACCGTTCATCCCGGCACTAAATGGACTATGTCATTAGCTCTAGTTGGGTAGGTAAATGTTAAGGACAACCCCATTTTAACCACTGAGTCAACAGAACATTCTGGACTATGCCGGACCAAAGTGTCCCCAAGGTGCACTAAGCACGATTGGGCAGTGAACTTTCTAGGCTTGTAACTCAGACCCCGTGAGAGGTATTGGAGATCCATGAGATGCTACAGGATGGTGTTTCTTAGGCATTCCTAGTGTATTTGCAGGGGTACAGGAAGAGTAGTGATATTTTGTCCAAAAGACCAATATGTTTTGATATGGCCAAAAGGGTGTTTGATTATGTAATTAGGCCAGTTTGAAGTCTTTTAGCCATTAGGAGTAAAGGGTAAGTCTAAAAACCTTGAAACCACTTCAATAGATATCCTTATATACCTTAAATGATGAATTACACGTTTGAACACACGTAGCACATAAAGTGTACAAATACATTTTCTTAAGTCATGAAGCATACATGTAGAACATAAATTATAAAGCATACAACATGAATTCACTTAAGTCATGCACGTAGCCCATACACATGAATTTAGGTTATGAATAATGCACTTGAATATACATGAATATACTTAAGGCATAAATTGTACACATGAGTACATACATGCACAAGCATATTTACATACTAACAATGAATAAATGAACACATAATTAACAAATTGGATCAAATATCAAGTTTCATAGATACATCAAAATAAACAATAATTCTGTACATATTTATATGTCAACATATCTAGATACAATGTGGCATACACCATCTCAAAATATGTCATATGACATCTCAAAATAAGAAGTTCAACTACAAATATTTATAGGACATCCTATTCTAATGGTGGATCATCAAAATGGAGCCTCTTTGAAGTATTATTCAGCTCTGATGGATCCTACATTCAAACACAAAAGTGAAACCCCAAGTTAGATTAAAATTCAGAATCATAGTCAACAATAATAAATAAAATTTAAACTAAAATTGAACTCTCATATACCTCGCCTCTCTGTCTCCTCCCGTGGGTAGGAGACCTAATATATGTCCTTGGTAGCGTAGGAATAGTGCCACCAATGTCGACTCCCACCTGTATATGTTTGCGAACATGAGATTGATCTACGAGTTATACTATTTAATGTTAAAAACTTGGTAGCAAATATATGTTTACAAAATAACTAAATTAACATTAAAACTTACCCGTTTTGAACTTTCTTCAGGGATTGTTGGCTGAGTCATCAACGATACAAACCCTTGTCATTCTGGCTCCCTCAAACTAGGAGTGACCTAAAAAATTCAAACAGATACTTCATATTATCATAACTTGACCATATTATATATACTTGATAGAAAAATACACACAAATAACTTTAGAAATGTACCTATCGTGGGGCTATCACTCCGAATGGATATGCTTGTGACTCTATCATGATGATAGGGTCTCACAGCATCATCACATGCCACTCTCTGTCAAATAAACCATGTAAATTAAAAATGAGTATGCACAATTGACAAGTATACATGTATGCATAAACAAACTAAATTACTTTAAAATTACCTTTCCTTTATCAACAACTGACACCTGCACCCCCTCACATTGCCCCCCGGTGGCAACTGGTGACACCTACATCAGTATGTAAGAGATGATCATAAAAATTAGAAAATAATGTACATATACTATTATCATAATTTAAAAGGAAACCAATGAGTACATTAAAACATATGTACCGTGGAAGAGTCAAGACCAAATGATACGGCCGAAAGTGTGGACCCCTCCACCTGTGCCATCTCCTCCTCTATCATCAACTAAACATAAATGTAACACATAAAAAGATATAAGTGGGAAATTATTATAAGGAAATTCTACTAAAAATACGAATAATAAAATTTAAAAATAATGTAAAAAGTGAATTGTTTACCCTTACCATAATAGTGGGAGTCCATGGCACTGTAGGCTCCTCATGCACATCTCCATGAGCTGCTTCAATGCCTATAGTGTGATGTGTAGAATTGTCCCCATCAAGGCTGAAATGATATGCATCACTATTAGTCAGGGGACCAAAGCACAGATTCTTGCATATAACGCAAGTGTGGGGCACACAAACATGTGAGCTAGTGGAGGATGTGGAAGCGCCAGAAGCATCAGGATGAGGAGGTAACAATGTCTTGTTCTGCGTAACCAGCAGATCAGTCAAGGTGTGAATGGCTTGAATAGTTTGTGAGTCAGCCTCAACAATAATTTCTGGATGCTACACTGTGGGAGGTGGTGAAATCTTGAGAGGGGGGACATATGTGTGGGATTTCACCCATTGTGAACATGCCCTATCTTGCAGAGTGCCTAAACCTACACCCTGGTTCGGTCTCAGACTCCAATAATTCACCTTGTGATCGAGCACAAATTCAGCATACAATTTTCTAATGAAATAAAATGGGACATCCAAATTATTGTGAGGTGGCCTATCAAAAACCATCCACCAACGGTCCCAAAAGTTGTCACGTATTGCATTATTTGTGCACCATTTAATTCACAACTTGGTTTTTTTAGGGTCTATTTTTAGATTAGTTTTAGGATCCACAAAAAGATTAGCTATGCTATGTTTTGTTATATTTAGGTTCATGACTTCATCATAATCAAGCCCATCGTCAAACTGGGTATGCATAGAATCGCGTCAAAGAAGTGCAGCATTATGTTGTTGTGTAAGTTTCTCCATATTTTCAATAATTGAGTTCACTGTCGTAAACATGGGGAGAAATGTGGGGATATTAGCATATGTGGTTTGAAATCCTCTAAGTTCATTTAGATTATCTCCTATTAGATCTTCTAAACATTGAGGGTATGTGATAGGTACATCTTCTGGAGGTGGGGGATTGTTGGGAGGTGGGTCTGGATTGTTTGCAGGATCATTAGGAGGGTTTTCTGATTCCATGTCTGATAGCAATGAAAAAAAAATAGATAATTACAATGAATTTTAAAAAATAATACAAAAACTCATTGCTACCCTAATTTTTATATAAAAAATTATATTTTTCTATTTAAAAATAATTAAAAATAATTAAAACAATAAAAAATAGAAGCTTCACTTACCTGGGCAATTTGGGAAAAATCGGATAGGGGATTTGGGACCAGATATCTGAAAACCTAACTGCGTTCACATTTTTGCAATGAAAAAATGTTGAACACAGCTGGGTACAGTGATTTATATTCACTGGAAAATATCGGATATCCAATATTATCGGATATCTAATTATGCCTTCAGGTTTGGCTTTTGGTTTGGCTAGGTGTTTAGACACCCTGGCCTACTAAAAAGTCAACAAATCTATTTATGTGCTTTTGGACGAGTGAAAATAAGTTTTTTTCAGATCGCCACTTTTTGGCATAACATGATCCTGCACATACCCCCCTTCCTTATTATTTTTGGTTTCTGCCTTCGAGGATGCATATCAGTTAAATATAAATTTTGTAAAGTTGTAATTCAGTGGAATGTTTCAAAGCTTTTGAGAACGTTGTCAAGACCAACGTCAGTTGTCTCTGCTAGGTGTTAAATGACAATAATGGTGTTCATAACATTTGACCAATGCATTAGCTCTTCCCACGGAGTCTAAGGTTGCAAAAATGAATGCAACAACATAGTAGCGCAACATGAATGCATCGTACCACCACATCCTTCGGGCAACTCTCTCTTACAGTTGGCTCAACCATAGTTATCACATCTCCTCCTCTATACAGTCTCCATGCCTGCATCACAAATCACGCATATCATAAATTCATTTTGACTTTAGCTTTTGGTGTTGAAAACCATAATTGAATGCAAAAGAATGATGATACATTAGAAAAGCTACCCATTCCAATAGATTTTTCATTTCTTGAGAAAGATTGAGATCTATGTTTTCTCTTCTGCACACAATCTCTAGCAGTAACACACCAAGGCTATATCTTCCTCACTACTCTTTTATTTCTAGATATGTCTCCCTCTCGCTCCCCCTCTTCCTAGACATCTTGGTAGATATTGTAACAATATATGATGGTCATTTTATTGGTATGCATCATGATGTTTATCATACTATGGGCCAAATTATTTCCCTTTACAACTAATACTTGGACCCATTATAGTGGATATAACTCTTGCTTCTATTGCAATTGATTATATTTTATATTGACTTTGATTTGTCTTGGTTGTTTGTGGATAATATGTAAAAGAAGTAACCTTCATAAGTGGGAAATCTGGCGGGAATTACTTATGAAAGGATTAAAAAATATTAATATATACACCTTACCATGACCCTTATTCAATACATAATTATGATATTATTTAAATATATACACTTTATATCATGTTAAATGCTAAATATGTTTTTTTCTGTATATATTATATTATTTAAATATAATATAATAATGATACACTTTATATTATATTAAATGCTAAATGTGACTCTTTTTTAAATCTCTATTATAATTAATTTTAAATATAACTATTATATTATTTTTAAAATGAATATACAACACACAAAATATACTAACATTGTTATGCTACTTGCCTATATATTATCAATTCCAATTAAGGCCAAGTTCTTCTGCTAATTTTGATTGGACTTGTGAGTGTTGTATTCACCCTAAAATGGTCACCTAGACTTTGGGCCCCCATTCAGCAATTTATCAAATCCCTGAATCAATATTTTCAAAAATAAACATTTTTCAATTATATCAATTTCCTTGATCAAATCCTATTTTATCATTTTCGATTATTTTCTATGGGCTAAACCATTTTATTCTAAAGTCTTTATTTATTTAAAAGGAATTTTCTCCCCTTTTATTAAATAAAAAAGCCCCCACTTTTCCTTTTATCCTAAATTGCACAAATAAAGCATTATTCTTATTTTATAAAAAGAATAAAAGTACTTTTTGTCTCACATGGACACAAAAGTCAACTCTTATTTTTTCATTGGAAAATATTTGTGCACATGGATTGCTCCTCTTTCAAGCTCCACCCTTGATTAAATCTTTTACCTCTTAATCTCCATGGTCCATTCTTTTTCAATTCTTTTAAAAGGAGAGCTCTTTTCTCATTTTAAGATCTCAACTTTTTATGTTAATCTTATGCTGCAGGATTTCTTGGAGAATTTGGAGCTTTTGGAGATCATTTCTTGCATTCTAGTTTCATTCTTGCATTCTAGCTTTCATGGCATCTAGCTTAGTTTCTTCTATGCTCTAGATTAGCTTACATAGCTTAATTAGCAAAGGTTTGTAATACTTCTATCTTTCCTTTCCTAGTTTACCTTGGATCTTCATTCTTAGCATAGTTGCATTGCATTGCATCTTCATTGTTGATTCTTGAGGATATTGGCATTCTTGCCCTTGTCTATTTGAATCTCTCATTGTGTGGTTTACTAGCAAGGTTGCATGCTTCAATAGCTCTAGCTGAGAGCACCATTAACATCCTTGTGACTCCATGTCTAAGGAGCTCTAGGGAGCTCTAGGTCGCTTTCTCAAGGTTTCCCATTCATGGATTCTCTTGGAAGTAATAACTTAGAGAAGTGCACTATTTAGTTTGTACATTTTTGGCACCCACCTTGGGGCAAAACACTCTTGTTTTGCCCTTCATTTTATGTATTTTCATCATTTTTTTCGTCAATATTTACTTGCTATTTTGTCAATATTTGCTTTTGGTTTTTTCTGATAGAATTATCGTACGATAATTTTCCAATGTCATGCGATAGTTTCTTATATACCAGTGTGATATTTTACCAGTTAAAATATCACACGCTTTGGTAGATTATGTCATACTGTTGTTCTGTTCTCTGTCACACGCAGGTATCAGGAATAATCGCACGAAGATATAATATCGCACCAGTACGGAATGAAATATCACATGATCCTTTCTCTGACAGAAATATCACCCAGGCCTGGCAGTGAGTAATTTTTGTCATTTCTTTGCAAGATTTACTTGGTTTGATTCGGATTTTTGATTTGTTGTTGAAGAACAGGGATCTATTTGTAGATTTCATTTGGTTTTTGATGTGCTAACCCTTGTAGGGCTAACAAGTGGTGCTTGTAGGTGCTCTTATTGCTTGATTATTTGCTTAAAAGAACGCATGTCAAAGCTCCAAATACACAAGGGCTACTAATAGTTTTTGTAGGGCTGCCCAAAGCATAAAAATGAATCAAGTGTTTGTTTAATTATTTTCTTTTGAGTGCGGCATATACTAGTTGTTTTATTTCATAAGCACTTAATATCTTGTTGTAGGAATCTTTGGGTGGTAGGAGAAGTATGCTCTTCACCCTTGTGGTGAACTAGAAAATCTTGACCCATCTTTAGATTTTGAAAGCAAGAGGGTAATTGAATCTTTGCTTGGTGTGTTTGGGAGAAATTTTTGAGCTAGGAGATTATGCTCTTCACCCTTGAGGTGAAACAAAAATTTTGACACTCAAAGTTTGATCCACTCTTTGTTTAGCTTTTAGAATCCTTTAGCGAGCCTGCTCTTGAGCAATCAAGAGGAATGACCCAAGTGGGGACAAGCTTTTTGCCGACTATTCCGACCCACTATAAACTCAAGTCTATCAAGGACACAAAACCTTGGTAGATGTAGTACTTGTCTTCGCTTGATGTGAGTACTTGTGGGATTGTGACCATGAGGAAAATGTTGAGCAAGAATCCTTAAGGTACTCTTGTAGCCGCAAGGTCTATTACTTGCCACAAGGTAAGGAGTCCCTTTGGGGAGCAAGAGGGGTATTATGAATGGAAGCCCTTATTAAGAACCATAGATAGAAGCCACCTTATTTTTTCGCTTAGCTTCTTGGTGCAAGGATTGATCCTAGTGGACTAACCTGGATCACCCCAAGATTACTCACCATCTATGTTCTTTTGGTTGTGTCATCGGCACTTCTACGACAAAGCCAATATCTATTGTGGGTAACCACTTTGTGTGAGGCAATGGGGCATCAAGTGTGGGCCAAGTTGTTAAGTATTGAGCCATTGTCATTTTATGCTAATAAGTGCTTAAAGTGTTCTCATTGTGATCCACCCATGTAAACATTCTCAAACATCAAACATCACGGTAGCATTCATAGGATTTTATTGCTTTGATATCACAAATTGCTTGTCTTGGCAAGGTTTCTTTTACCCTTGTGCAAGTGTTTTATGACATGTTTTGATCACCTACTATTTGCAAACCTGTCTATTTACTATTGTCACTATGCTTGAAACTGAAAAATCCAACCTTCAAACTGAGATTTTGAACAAACTGCCCTTAAAACTGAGATTTTTAGCACTCACTGGTCAAGAATCGTACGATCCTGAAACTGTATCGCACATTGTACTGAGAATTATCATGCGATAGTTCGTCACTGGAAGACTATTGCATTGCTTGCCTGGAAAGTATCGCACAGGCTACCTGGAAACTATCACACCGCTTACTGAGAAATATTGCCTGCTTAGAAATTATTGTACTGTTAGCTTGGAAACTGTCGCACAGAGTCTTTTTGCTGCCTGTCTGGTCTATGCAATTTTCAGCCTTTCCTTAGTCGACCAGATTTTTAGTAGGTGACTTACTCTACTATTAGAAACATGTTTGTACCTTGGGTTCCTGATTTTAGACCCCTTGAATTAGTGTTCTCTGATTTTACAAAGTAGTCTTGCTTGTCATCGATAAGTTAGGAATTATCCTTGTTGAAAAAGTACACCTTTAGATTCTTTGGTAACACATTTGGAGAGTTTCAGTACTCTTTTGTCCAATTCACTTCCATCAAAAATTTAATTTCAATTATATATTTGGTAAATCCATCCTCCTGGTCCATATGTGTTAGGATACTCATCCTTTTATTATACACCTCTGTGGCAGTGTTGGTTTACAACTTTTGTAGCTTTCTATCTTACCATCTCTTTTTGGACAATTGAACACTTTTACTATCCTAGTTTGGTATTGACATTTCATAAGGTCATCTTATCACCAAGGGTCTTTTTCTTTCATGTTGGTTACGACAAGGTACCAAGTTAGTCAAGGAAAATGACCTCAAGTTGTCTTCGAACAATTACCCTTAGTCCAAACTTGTCAAAAGTGAAAGGGAAAGAAATGCATCTTTGATCAATCACCTAGGAGCGAGTCTGAGGCTTGGTTTGACCCAAAGAGAAATCCTAGCAAGTTGAGTACCTCTTTACCATCTTTTCAATCAAATATGGACATGAGCTACACCTTGACTAGAAAACAAAGAGAAGCGATGGATCAAACTCTTGATGACATTTTCCAAAGACATAGGGATAACATGTTGTTTGGTGATGACAATCAACCTAAATCACCCCCTATTAACTCAAGATATTTAGACACCCATCAAAGAGCTGAAAGACATTATGGGCAAGCTCACCAAGATGCATAGTCACAACATGAAGACCAAAACAATGAATTTGGTGATGCTCATGTGGATGCCACATTCACTAACGACTTGTTCAAACATTCAAGGTCCAACTCGCCACCCAAAACAACCTCAAGATATGCAAATGAAAGGCTTAAAAGAATTGAGCATGAAAAGAAGGCCTTTCTGGATGAACAAGCCGCTAAAGAAGAAAGGTTTAGACACCTAGAGGAAGAGCAACAAGCCTTGCTAGAGTTGAGAAGAAAGGATTTTCGAGAGGAACGAGATAGGCTTTTAGCCCAACAACTCAATGATAAATTTAACAAAAGGGGTACTAACAGTGGAAACAACTCTCCACCATCTACTCCCTCAAGAACCCCAAGAAGTAGAAGGCAGTCAAGGACCCCTTCAAGATATCCTAGTCCTAGAGGAAGGAGGATTTCACAACATAGGAGATGAACACCTCCTAGGAACTCAAGAAAACCCTCCCAACGAGCTCATCATGGCTCTCAACATGGAGGAAGTAGTGCAAGTTTTGATGATCAAGATTTTATGAGAATGCAACAAGAGCCACTATTCCAACAATATGTGGAGAAATACCTTGATCAAAACAAAGATAGGTTACTAGAGAGCTTGATTAACAAGGGTGCTAGAGTCCCTTACAACTTTGATGTGGATAGGAGAATCAAGAAACAAGGACCCTCTCAAGAAGAGGAGATCAAGCAACTCAAATGTATGATGGAAAAGGTGTTGGCACCTAAGAGTTCCTTTTCACTTGATTCTATTTGTCCCAATCCTTTCGACAAAAGTGTGAGTATGATAGATTTTCCTAGGAAAGTTGAAATCCCCCAATACGACAAGTATGACGGCAATGGTGACCCACATGATCATGTACATCAATTCTACATCATGATTTTTGAGTTCCACCAAGATGACTCCTATCTTATGAAATTATTTCCAAGGAGCCTCAAGGGCCAAGCCATGGAGTGGTTTACCAACATAACCCCTCCTGTCAAAACTTTTAAAGAACTTGTCCTTAGATTTGTTTGACATTTTTCATATAACTTGTCAAGATCAGTCACTATGTTAGACTTATGCAATTTGAAACAAAACTAGGGGGAATCCTTTGTTACCTTCTTGCAAAGGTGGAGACGATTGTGATCCCACTATTCTTGAGCATGGAAGGATTGACATCATTGTTAGTAATTTGGTGCCTGAAATGCATTATGAGGTTTGAAAGATGGTCTTTGATTCCTTCGATACCATGGTTGAGACCATATGTCGAATTGAGGATGTCTTAAAAGAACAAGGCATTTTGACCAAACATAGCAATAACAACAATGGTCAAAATTCTAAAAATGCTAATAAGGACAAAGGCAAACACTCGCACTGGAACAAGAATAAGCAAGTAGTCAATGACAGAGTTGTGGACTCTTCCCAACCCAAAGATCAAGGAGTCCTCCATTTTTATAGTGCATTCCAAGCTATGAAACTCAACACATCCTCTAACCAATAAGAGCATAAACCAAAGTATCAAGAAAAGCCTAAGAAAAAGTTGCGACAATTTTCTAAACTGGGTGACTCCTATGAGGATGTTTTCAAGACACTTATTGCCAATAACCTTGCACAACCACAAGATCCAAAAAATTTCCACATACCTGATGTTAAGCCACATTGGTGGAATTAAAAAAGCTTTCTGAAAATTCCACAATGGCATTGGACATGACATTGAACATTGCTAGAAACTTAAACACCTTATCCAGGATCTTATTGAAAGTGGAAAACTTCAGATTGATGGGTTGAATACCAATGCAGACCACAAGGCATTCAAGGAGCCTTTTCCCAAATATGAAAAGGGGGAAACCTCTAAACCCAAGAATGGCAAGGCCGAAATCAACTATACCTACATAGGTGCAGAAAATGTGGTTAATATGCTTGAGATTGTCGAGGAAAGTGTCAACATGATGTGAAACAAAGATTCTTATGGTCATGATGTGGGCTCTCCTCCTATATTTGATGAAGAATTTGTGGTGGTGCTTAGGGGTCCTCACTCTCAAAGGTCATTCCAAGCTCTTAACGCTATCACCAGAAGCCAAAGTCAAGGTCTTGTGGTTATTAGAGGTCCTAGTTCCAACCAATCCAGCAAACCCAAGCAAGTGACATCCAAGAATGTCACCACCAAATCAGCAATCGACCCTGAAATGGGGTACAATCTTGTTGACCAGTTACAAAGAACGCCAGCTCAAATCTCAATTTTTGAACTCCTAAAATTTTCCCCAAGACATAAGCATATCCTTGAGGATGCTTTGCATACAGCCAATGTTCCTAACAACATAGATGTTGACTAATTCTAGAACATGGTTAACCACCTTGCCAGCCCTCATTACCTCACATTCTTAGAAGAAGATGACAAAGCCTTGATCCATCTGCATAATCTTGCCCTTTATATCGAAGTCATGATCCACAAGACCTGTGTTAGGTGTGTGTTGATTGATGGGGGTGTTGGGCTCAATATTTGCTCCTTGAGTTTGTTGAAAATACTGGGTTATTCTGAGCAAGTTATTGATACTTGGAAGAAAATTACCATTAAAGCCTATGATGAGGCAGAGAGAAGCTCCAAAGGCTTGGTCGTCCTTCCTGACAGGATTGGCCCCGTTCAAAAGCACATTTTATTCCAAATTATTGATGTTGGTCCTTTAGCATATAATATCCTACTTGGTAGACCATGGATCCATGACATGTAAGCAGTGTTGTCCACTTACCACCAATGTGTTAAGTTCCCTTATAATGGAGTAGAAGTTTGTATACCCAAGGATAGCACATTATCTGTTAATGCAATTTCAACAGGGACTCATGTTCCTCTCAATAAAGAAGCAGAGGATTTTGATGCCACTTTAGCACAATGCTAGAATAAGTTTAAAGCCATAGACCTTGGTATGCGGGGTTATCAAATTGACTCCTTTACAAAATTTTTAGTCTCACCTAGGTCCTATGGTAAACCTTCACAAGAGATGCGTCCTTCATCTTCAGCAATGACTTTGTTTGGTACATTTGTAGAGTCCTTAGTGCCCATACAAGATGAAAAAGAAGAGGTAGCTGTCAAGGACTGGATCTATAGAGAAGACAAATACATGCATAATGAGAACTTCTCTCCCTCTCCTAAGGTCTATGGAAGAGGGTACACTCTTGTCACAACCATGGGCTATCTAGGTCATGGTCCTCTCAATCACAGATTAGATGCTAGAGCTAAACCACTCGATCATGCTCTTTTTGGATGCAGGTCTAAAACAACGGTTGGCCTAGGTTTTGAAAGTCAAAACAAGAAAACTGCTCCTATCCTTGCTATGACGGATAGTGATGATGAATCAAGCTACATACCCAATTTGTGAAATCAACAAGATAGGTGTGAAGGTTGGGTCCCTTCCACCAATCTCCTTTGGGGTGATTTAGATACTCCAATTACCAATCCAACAGTTTCAAGCCTAGAACAAGAAGTATCCACTATTAAGGATCATGTTGAGGATCCTATTCAAGAAAATCAATACACAAATGGCATTCAAGCAGGTGTTACCCTTGGTGACATCAAAGCCTCTACCTCAAGGCCTAAAAAATATGCTTGGTGTAAACATCCTAGCCAGGATTGAGATACTGACTCACATGAGTATGAGTGGGAATCTCTCTCTGATTGTTCCATAGTTGACATGGACATTGATGTTGTCCATACATATGGTTCCCAACCCAAGGTAGCTAACAAGTCTAGCGTAGGATTAGAGGATTCAAATCCACAAGTCACTTTAGTGGATGATGCTTTGCTTGGTAGGATAAGTCTTGATTTGGGTACCTTAGAGGGATACTTGACGGACCCCAACATTGCAATCACTAGAGATGATACCATTCGCATACACAATATTGAACCAGTCATTGACCTACCCCTTGCCAATCCTCATCTAATTGATTGGTCTTAGCGCTATTAAGAGCCTCAACTCCTAACCTTCCAAAATGACTATGAGATAGCATGTTACCTAAATGCTCTTGAACCTATAGTCTCTTCCACCATTGAACCAACTAAAAGCCTGATAGAACCAAATATCAAGTACCTTAGTCACAAAATGAAAACAAAAGAAAAAAAAATAAGAGTTCTGATGGCGAAAACCACTGTGTGGCAGTGTCAGAACCAAAAAAAAGTAAAAATAAAGGACGTATCCGTGGGTGAAAACCTCTCTGAGGCACCTGAGGATGAGGTACTTGATCATCTTCCAAGTTACTTTTAGGACAGGTCTTCAGTGCTTGTTGAGCCTACACAGCCAGTCAATTTGAATACAGAAAAGGCTCCACAAATAGTGCATTTAGCTTAGTCTCTATCAACACAAGAAAAAGAAGCATATACCAAGTTCCTACAAAGAAAGAAGATTAATTTTTCTTGGACTTACTCAGACATGCCAAGGTTGGACACTAATCTCATTATGCATCACTTGTCCATAGCTCCAGGTATAAAACCAGTGAAACAAAAGTTGAGTAAAATGCATCCTCACATAGCTCTTCTCATCAAAGCTGAACTAGAAAAACTCCTCAGTACAAGATTTATAAGAGCCATTGATTATGCCGAATGGATATCCAATATTGTATCAGTTTCAAAACATGACAAATCCATTCGCATCTACACAGATTTTAGAGATCTTAATAAAGCATTCCCAAAGGATGATTTTCCACTTCCAAACATAGACATGATAGTGGACATGACTACAGGTTATGAGATCTATTCATTAATGGATGGTTTTTCTACGTATAATCAAATCAAAATAGCTCCTGAAGACTAGGAAAAGACTACATTCACTTGCGCATGGGGAACCTATTGTTGGAATGTCATGCCATTTGAATTAAAGAATGTAGGATCTACTTATCAAAGAGCTATGACTACTATCTTCCATGACATGATGCATAAGAATATGGAAGATTATGTGGATGACACCTTGGCAAAATCTAAAAAAAGGGATACACACCTAGGTGATTTGGAAGTCATTCTAGATCGTATGGAAAAATTTCAATTGAGATTAAATCCCAAAAAGTGTGCATTTGGAGTCACCTCTGGAAAACTCCTAGGATTTATCATTTAGGCCAAAGGAATAGAGGTGGACCCAGAGAAAGTTCAAGCAATATTGGATATGTCACCTCCCAAAAATATCAGCCAAATGAGGAGTCTTCAGGGACACCTTCAATCTATAAGGAGGTTTATTTCACAACTAGCTGATAGAGCTCAACCCTTCAATAAGACTTTACACAAAGGGGTTAAATGTGTTTGGAATGAAGATTGTTAGCAAAGCATGGACCAAATCAAGCAATACTTAGCCAATCCTCTAATCTTAATGCCTCCTATCCCAGGAAAACCACTCATATTGTATGTGTCAGCAATAGGATCTTCCCTGGGGGCATTATTGGCTCAACTTGATGATACTGGAAAAGAAAGAGGTATATATTACATCAGCCGTACTTTGGTGTCATATGAGGTTAATTACACTAGTATTGAAAAATCTTGTCTTGCAGTGGTGTTTGCTTCCCAAAAGTTGCAACATTACATGCTTGCACATACAATACACCTCATTGCCAAAATTGATCCTCTCAAATATTTACTTGGTAAGGCTGCTCTCACAGGTAGACTTGCTAAGAGGATGATGATCTTATCAGAATTTGACATAGAGTATGTTGAGCATAAGGCTATTAAAGGACAAGCCATTGCAGACCAATTGGCTGATTTTCCAATCCGTGATAAAGCACCAATTCAAGTTGAATTTCTAGATGAGCACATAATTTACATGACTACAAGAACATGGAAGATGTTCTTTGATGGCTCTTTCATGCAAAATGGTTCAGGTGTTGGAGTGTTGTTCATTTCTCCTCATGGGTACACAATTCCTAAGTCTTACAAATTATTGTTCCCACACACAAATAACATTGTTGAGTATGAGGCCTTGACAAATGGACTAAAAATGGCTATAGAATGGAGAATTACAGAGCTTCATGTCTATGGGGATTCACAATTAATAGTCAACCAAGTTAATGAAGAATATCAAACCAAAGATGAAAAACTGGTACCCTACAAGAAAATGGTTGATTCATTGTGACGATATTTCACCTTTGTTACATTTCACCAAATCCCTAGAGAAGAGAATAAAGTAGCTGATGCTATGGCTACATTGGCTTCACTTCTTTAGCTAGAATAACATGAGTCCATATTCGAATTCCTGGTGGAAGAGCTACATTACCCTATCTATGACTCCCAAGAAAGCCAAGTTGTTTGTACCCTTATTGGCCATGAGTCATCCCCCTATGGTGCCATTTACTCATACCTTCGTGATGGTACTATCCCTGAAACCTTCAATTGTTTTGAATGAAGAAACCTAACCCAAAATGCCTCTCACCACACCCTTATCTCTGGTGATCTATATAAGAGGGGTTTAGATGGGACACTTCTTAGGTGTTTAGAAAAGGATGATTCCAACCAAGCATTAGCTGAAATTCATGAGGGCATTTGTGGAGGACATTCTAATGGTCTTTCCATGGCCCGAAGGTTGCTTAGGGTCAGATATTATTGGCCTACCATGCAGACAGGTGCAGTAGCTTTTGCTAAATCATGCGAAAAGTGTCAGAAACATGGTAACCTGATACATGCTCTAGGCAGGGAGCTTATTCCTTCTATTTCTCATTGGCCTTTTCAATGCTGGGCCTTTGACCTTGTTGGGAAAATTCATCCCAACTCATCAGGTGGACACAAATTCATTATCATTGCTACTGATTACTTTACCAAATGGGTAGAAGTTTTCCCACTTTCTGTTGCCTCAGGCAAGACAGTTTCTCTATTTATTTTGAACCATATCATCTGTCGGTATGGGGTGCCTTCTGAAATAATCACTGACAATGGAGGTCAATTTAAAAACAAGGACCTTAAACATCTCTACAAGAAATTCAAGATAAAACAGCATTGGTCCTCCATTTACTTCCCGCAAGGAAATGGACAAGCAGAGGCTTCGAATAAGACCATTCTCAAAATTCTCCATAGAACAGTTCACAAGAATGGTAGAGATTGGCATATACAAATAAATCTGGCCTTGTGGGCCTATAGAATGACTATTCGTACTCCAACAGGGGCTACTCCTTTTGCCCTCACTTATGGTGTTGAAGCAGTGTTACCTTTAGAGGTGGAGATTCCTTCTCTTAGAGTTTCCCTTAAAGTTTTAGTGACAGATGAAGACTACCATGCCATGAGACTAAGAGAACTAGAACTTCTAGATTAAAAGTGTAAAGCTTCCTTTGATCACATGAGAGTCTACCAAAAGCGTATGTCCAAAGCATTCAACAAGAAGGTTCACTCTAGAGAATTTCAAGTGGGGGATCTTGTCTTGCGAGAAAACCCTAAGAACCAACCACATAGAGAGTAAAAGGGAAAATTTGAACCTAATTGGCTTGGACCATACATTATTATTGTTGCTTTTGGTACAGGTGCTTATTTACTATCTGATCCAGAGGGAGAACAACTCCCTGATCCTATTAATGTGTTGCACTTAAAGAAGTTCTATCCATGATGCCTATTCTGTCTAGGGGCATCCTTTGTACATATTTATTGATCCTGAAAAAATTCCAAAAAAATTCATATATGATGCTGAAAAAATTCTAAAAAGCATATAAAGTCCTAAAAAAATACAAAAAATTCAAAAAATGCAAAAAATTCAAAAAATAGAAAAAGTGCCTTGGTGAAAACCTGGAAACAGGTGCCTTGGTAGCAAAAATACAAAAAAAAATTAAAAAAATCAAAAAATCTCCAAGTGGTGAAAACTTGGAAACAGGCGCTACTTGAGGCCTTTGCACCCTTGTTTCTTAGCATGCATCCTCGACACTTAGCCTTTCTCCATCATGCCTTGGCCTTGTTGCCTTGGTTTTGAATTCATCTTTGTCTTTGTCTAGGGAGCATAACTATGTTAGCTTTGGTCTCTAGGATGCATTGGTCTTTAGGACATCTTGCAAATGGTGTTTTTTTTCAACACCAACCCCAAATTGTGTTTTTCAACACTACCCTAGTGTCAAGTGTTTCTCAACACTTATCAAATATCTTACTCACAGTCTAGCATGACATGGTATTTCTCATTCGTAGATGTGATACTCAAATTTTGACTCTATGACCTACACACACGCACTTAAATACTTGACTCGCTAAGATTTGTTTGACTTTATTTCTTTGTGTGTTGTCTATGATGATTTCTTTGATGAGTGTTCTCTCCCTAATAGTTTTTGATGATGCCGAGCTAGAAGACTGGGGGCATGAGGACATGTTTTATTGCTTTTTCTGCTTGTGGGTATATTTTGTTGGTCCTAACTGTCATTAGTATTTACACTTGTTCCACTTGACATTAGGATCTACAAGGTATTATCTTTGACTATTTTCGCAAGTGCATACTTATAGCCATCTTGACTTTCCTTGTGTCTTGATGCAAGTATAATCTTGCCATATTAAACTTAGGTAATCTCACTGCACTAGTCATCTTGACCTATATGTCTTTGATGCTTAGGTGGGATTCCCACATATCTATCTGATATAGATCAAATTCAGATTCACATAGTCATACTAGTGTGTATTGTATGATCTTGTGACACTACCAATAACACTTGATGATGAATATTAGAGTCTAAAAGCTTTGTGACCTTGCAAGTAAACCACTTTTCATAGTAGCTTGCATTTTTAGGTTCATGTTAGTTTAGTTTTGCATCTTGCATATGGAGAGAGCTCTCCTTTTCATCTTTCATGGACCTATCGGTCAACTGCGCTCACCTTTCCTTTTCTCGATCAGGTCTTTCACTCCTTGTCTTTCACATCACATCTTGTTCTTGTCATCACAAGGGGTTAATCTTATCATCATATCTATATCAATAAAGAGATCATTTTTAGAAACATGTGTCTATATCATAAACATGAGAACTAAACATACATCTATGAGAGAGATTATACATGAGCATATATAACATACATTTTGAGCAATATGACAAGACAATATAAAAACTGAAACATCCATCACAAGTGGGACAAGTACACAAGATATATCACAAATCTAGTAACCTCATATATAAATGTCATGATACAAATATAATGTGGGATCCAAAATCTAGATAATGTCCCAGGGTATGTCTCTATACATCTATCTATCCTAAACCTAAGTCTGGCTAACCCCATCTCGAGGTGGTGGTGGTGGTGGAGGTGGTGCCGCCACTCTGTTGGGTACCATGTTTGACATGCCTACTCACTGAGAGTATAGTGGTTCTCTCTGACCCTTAGGTACAGCATGTATGTAGATTCCATGATAATATGCAGCTTGTGTTGCCTCTCACCAGATCTCTACTGCATCAGCATGTGCCACCCTCTCCAACTGCTCGATCTCAGCTCTCAGGTCAATCAGTTGTTGGTCTCTGATGACTATAGTGATCCATAGTTGCTGCATCTTTGTCTCTAGCACCTGGATCCTCGCTCTGAGATCCTCTCCCCCTACAGGCTGATCCTGCCTAGCATCCACCCATTGGCAAGATGGCCTCACCGTGTCATCCCCCTCATTAGTAGAACCCTATCTCCATGGCCGTTTCCAGCCACCTGATCTAGAGCTCTATCCCCTCTCTCCTCTCCCTCCACCTCCTTTGTCCCTTCCATCCCCATCATCTCCATCATCCCCCTGTGCTACCAGTTGTGCATTAGGTATAGTAAACCTAGGGAAGGGTTATCTCCTGCACTCTGCCCTATACGTTGCATCTGCCCCTGCATCTGCCACATTTGGGAGATAGTCCCATGGCTCCCTATGGATAGTTGTTTTGTCCTTTACTGCCTGCTGGTAGTCTAGCATCAGCAGCCATCCTTGTCCCTCCTCATCCCTGACCCAAGCATAGGCAGTGGTCTCAGTGGGCACTCTCTACTATCGCCTGAACTGTCTCCAGACCTGGGTGATCACAAAATGCTCCACTATGTCTGAGTTTCACCCTACTAGTGGCTGGCTACATAGCATGTAACCTAGCTCCTCCTCTCGATCACCCCACTACTCACCCACCCTATATGGCCTCCACTGGAATGATGTGAGCTCATCCAGTAGTCTCGTGTAATATGTCACATCCCCGCTATGTGGCTATGATAGGAATCTTATGTATCTGTAGATATAAGGGCATCTCCACTCCCTCGGCTGCACATATGGACACACAATGACAATGTTCTCCCATGCCCATACTTGTGCTAGGATAGCACCACATGCCCAACTCCCGCTCTCCCGGTAGACGATCTCATGGAGCTCATGGTACATATTAGAAAGGATGGTTGGGCCCCATACCATCCACCATGGGTGTGCTATCAGATCTGCTACTAATCAACCCCAGCCCAATGGGAACCCTCTCTGGCTCCTGTCTATAATGAGAGCATGTGTCACTATGGAACATACAATGCATGGCACCAGAAAGTCCCTGCCGAACTCCTCCATCAGTCGATCCTAGCTGAGGTGTCTATCCACAAAGGTAACATCCTGGAACATGTCCTGCATGATCTTGCATCCCTTAGTTGGATCCTAATTGTAGTACACTTGTGTCAATAAACAATCATGTCAATTTCTATCATATGGAAACTTTACATCTCTGACTATCTATCAACATGATTATACTCACTAGATCTTCGTGGCTCAAAACTCGCAGGATCTGATAGACATCCTCCAGGCTAATAGTAGCCTCTCCAATGGGCAAGTGAAATGTGTTATGCTCATTGTGCCACCTCTCGGCCAATGCTGTAAATAATCCATGATCAGCCCAAATGTGGGGCATCTACAGCAAGTAATTGAAGCCCATCTCCCTCAAGTTTGCCCGCCCCGGATCATCAAGATCTCGGACACATCATAGCCCAGTCACTCTCGGTGCTCTAATGAGTAGTGCTGGAAAGTGCTCCTGCAAACCATTAACCCAAACTAGATGTCAGAACATATCATGATGGATGTATAAAATCAGTTCAAAACAACTTAAGATGCAAACATTGTCTGGACCCATGTCATTTTGCTTTAAAAGATTAAAACATGTCATTTTTCTACACTGTGCAATACTATTTTTTCGATTAAGTATCATGCGATACTTTCCTCAATATCAGTGCAATAATATCTTTGAGTGCAATAGTTCGCATAGGATCGCATGATATTTCATCTAGTATCGTGAGATACTGGATTACATACCTGTGCGATACTATTTTGACCCATGAACTATAGCATGATAGATATTATCAAAGAGTGCAATACTTTCTAAGTATCGTACGAAATTTCGTACAGCTAAAAATTTGAAAATTTTAAAAACATTTAAAACATGTTTTAAATTGAAAAACATGCTCATAAATGACCTACAAAGTGAGTTTTTCTGAAAACATACCAGGGCACCATACTGCGGAGGCCGGTTGTGCAATTGGGTACGCTCAAATCGATGCCTGTGGACTAGAATCACTGCTTGCTGGGCCATTTTTTTCTCTTTAAGCTCTCAAGATTCTCAAATCACTAAAAGACATCATTTTTAAAATGACCTTTTTACCCCTTTTATAGCATTTTGACTTTTTGACCTAATTTTCAAAACACCTCAAAATTGCATGAAAATTGCACCCATAGCTGATTTCGACGTCTTGGATCTATTTTCGAGATCAAAATCACAATCTGAGTTCATCTTGATAGTCAAAATTGCATTTCAAAACTTTCACCCTCTTCTGGGCAGTTGACTAACCATTTGAGGTCTAATCCTTCGATCTTTGTTGGGGCATCTTCATTTCTTCATCCCCATCTCTTCCAAACTTCTCATCTTTCATTCATTTTCATTTGCTTCATCTCTCTGAGGTTTGACTTCATTTTTATCCTATATCTTTCTCAGTCAAACCTAGTCAAACTGGGGCATGTCTTCACTGCTTGATGGTTATCCTATCATCCTTCATCTTCGATTATGATTTCTAGTGACTTGATTAAGTTTATCAATTTGTTGTTTCTCCTCTACCTGATTTCGATTTCAATTCCAAGGGGGCAGTACCTATCAGCTTCAATCCTTGATTTAGCTTATCAATCAGCCTTGCTTGAGATTCTTATCTCTTATTTGAGACTTGATTATCACCTAGCTATACAGGTGTTGGTCTTGTCTTTCAACTTATCTTTGTCAGGTTATGCTTATGCTTGTCCTGATATGTTCTCATCCGTCAAACACATGTCTGGATTGTTTTGTGATCTCAAATTGATCTCACATTTCAATTCCATTATTTGACTACATGTGATCCCAAATCAATCTCACATTAGTCAAAGAGGGGCAAATGTATGCACCCTAAAATGGTCACCTAGACTTTGGGCCCCCATTCAGCAATTTATCAAATCCCTGAATCAATATTTTCAAAAATAAACATTTTTCAATTATATCAATTTCCTTGATCAAATCCTATTTTATCATTTTCAATTATTTTCTATGTGCTAAACCATTTTATTCTAAAGTCTTTATTTATTTAAAAGGAATTTTTTCCTCTTTTATTAAATAAAAAAGCCTCCACTTTTCCTCTTATCCTAAATTGCACAAATAAAGCATTATTCTTATTTTATAAAAAGAAGAAAATTACTTTTTGTCTCATATGGACACAAAAGTCAACTCTTATTTTTTCATTGGAGGAGATTTGTGCACATGGATTGCTCCTCTTTCAAGCTCCACCCTTGATTAAATCTTTTGCCTCTTAATCTCCATGGTCCATTCCTTTTCAATTCCTTTAAAAGGAGAGCTCTTTTCTCATTTTAAGATCCCAACTTTTTATGCTAATCTTATGCTGCAGGATTTCTTGGAGAATTTGGAGCTTTTGGAGATCATTTCTTGCATTCTAGTTTCATTCTTGCATTCTAGCTTTCATGGCATCTAGCTTGGTTTCTTTTATGCTCTAGATTAGCTCACATAGCTTAATTAGCAAGGGTTTGTAATACTTCTATCTTTCCTTTCCTATTTTAGCTTGCATCTTCATTCTTAGCATAGTTGCATTGCATTGCATCTTCATTGTTGATTCTTGAGGATATTGGCATTTTTGCCCTTGTCTCTTTGAATCTCCCATTGTGTGGTTTACTAGCAAGGTTGCATGCTTCAATAGCTCTAGCTGAGAGCACCATTAACATCCTTGTGACTCCATGCCTAGGGAGCTCTAGGTCACTTTCTCAAGGTTTCCCATTCATGGATTCCCTTGGAAGTAATGACTTAGAGAAGTGCACTATTTAGTGTGTACAAGTGTGACTTTTTAGTAACCTTTTTTTGTGACTTTCCAGTATAAAAAAATATTTATAATTGACATTCATTTTTATTTAGTAATTATTTTGTTAGAGTAAATTATAGATAGAAAAATATCTTATAATATTTTTTTAATTTATCTATAACAATATAAATTCAAAAATATTCTTCTTGTGATAGAGCAGAACCTTAAGCTATCTATTTTGTCACGGGCACATTCTAGAGACTTGATCCCTAGTAAGTTTATAAATTTATTAAAAATCCATTAACTAAATACATAGTTTTACAAAACATTTACATTACTAAGCTGCATTTAAGAATCTATTGCCTAAATACGTAATTTTACAAAACAACTACATTACTGAACTGCATTTAATATTTTAATATAAATATTTTATTTCAACAAGATATAATTTTTCATTTATATTATATGGTATGAATAAGTCCTAAATGATATCTCACAACTCAAGACTAAATAAAATATAGATAAAAGGTCCTATTTAAAGATATTTATAGTTACTCATATTTATATAAAATTGTTATGTGCCATTACCACGCAGTACATTGATTTGGACTGAAAAGAGGGTCGGTTTGAAAATAAAGGCAAAGATTTTTAATTGGACTCATAATGGACGAAGAAACAAGTTGAGTCAACAGTAGTCACACCGATCAGAATCAATGCATTTGCTTGTTAGTTAGTGACAAAGTGTCCGCTTGTCAATGACACCAAATTTTCCACTAGCAAAACATTTGCAGAGAAATCTTCTCCGTAACATTTTCTTCCCCCTTCTTGGAAGTAGCACGTAATAAATAAATAAAATAATGTAGTTGTTCTTTTACCAATTGTCCCCACACCAACAAAGGAAATTTCTAGGACACCCCAATGTAAATTGCTCAGTGGTATACACTCCTATGATTGTCAGCGATATAAGCTCTCTAGATGATGGTTTTCACCTCGCATGCCTCTCTCTACCTATTTAAGCCCCCTTCTCCTCTTTCTTCCCATGCCACACTTATTGCCTTCATTCCACATCTTATTTGCAATATACACAGCAAAAAATGGTTGTTTTATCTTCTGAAAAGATTGTCATTCACTTGTTTTTACTATGTATAGTGGCATTTTCTAGTGCAATGGATGTCATTGCTTGGCCCCTTTTTCAATGGAGAAATTTGTTCTGCACTACCACAATGGCCCTCTCCTTACCACAACTCTCATTCTCAATCTTCATCTCATTTGGTATGGCAATTTCACTTCCCTGCAGCATACCATTGTGGCTAATTTTGTGCAATCATTGGGAATGGGAGACAGCAAGCAGGATTCTTCATCTATGTCCACTTGTGTTAGCGTGCTTTGAGCAAGATGCAGAGACTAGTCTGGGTTGATGCTATCGATAGGGATTCCACCTGCTCACCATTAATCAAATTCACTTTGTGTGAAAAGTATAGTCAACATGGTAACATTCATATTAATTGTGATGTGACTATTTATCTACTGAGCAAAACAAATTGGCCAGAAAATCTAATGGCCAGCCAGCATTCAATGGTCGTCTATGCTTCTAGAATGCTAGGAACCGTAGATCTCTAAAATTAGCCTAGCTTTCTCAGATAGTAAAGATCTAAAATCGATGTGTAAAGTGGCAAAAATAGAACACTTCAGATGACTTCAATGGTAGTCATTCTGTCTACGGGATTTCCAACCGTCGGATGCAAATTTTAGCTTGAACCCTTTCATAGGAAAAGTGTTTTCCTATGAAAGGGTTCGAGCTAAAATTTGCATCTGACGGTGGGAAATCCTGTATTTTCCTATGAAAGGGTTCAAGCTAAAATTTGCATCTAGTGGTGGGAAATCCTATAGACAGAATGACTACCATTGAAGTCATTTGAAGCATTTTATTTTTGCCACTTTACACATCAATTTTAGATATTTTGTCTGGCTGATCACTCTGTGGAAATAGGTGGTTGGTTGATGATGCTTTCAGCCTCTCATTTGAAAATGGGTGAATAGATATCTGAATCCAATGGTTAATGCTTATTCAAAGGTGTACAAGACAATTGAAACATCTACCGCCATTAGATTTGTCCATCCATAGTTTTTCCCTTTTTTCTTTCTCTCGCCGATAATTTGGACATTCATTTTCATCACTGGTTCTTGTTCGGAAAATGAATGAGATTCTTCTCCTTAAAAATTATTGACTATTCAGGTGGCTTATCATATGTTGACACATCAACCCTATGCACCATGATATCTTCAATCATGTACTCCTAATTTCTATTGCATTATGACAACCATCTGTGATTTTAGTATGTCAAGACATAGATGGGAATCAGCCAAAGCAATATCAACAACATTCCAAATAGAATAATGACCATTCATAAGCTCAATTTTGTTCCACACAGAAGAATGACCATTCACGATGGAATGGGGAACAACACTTTCATGTCTTAGTCTCACTTGAACCGCTTCCTTGCCCGATGTTAGAATCAGAGAGGAAAGAGGAAGGCATCGAGCAGTGGGGTCATCTTGATTGTGCTTCCAAATGGACTTCAAAATATTTATACTTACAACTGATAAGAAGCTCCTCTTTGTTGTTTCTTCAGGTGGTAATTGCCACTATATTTAGAGCCAACAAGTAGCTTATGTGAGCCAGGAGAAATTTAGAACAAAGGATCATTCATAGCATGCTGAAAGGGAGGTACGAGCTTGAGAGTAAGCATGGAAACAAATGGAGGCATAGGATATGAGGAATGAGAATGCCCAGCACTGGAAGTGGCTTCTTGATGCCAAACATGGGAGCTCATGGGAATCAGGATGGGAAGCTCATCAACCACCAAGGGATGGGAGTCCAAGGAGTTTGGGAGTACCTCTTTTTTATCATCAACTTATTGCTTGCAACAACACAAAATTAGAGTTCAGTTGACATTAAAATCTCAAGTGGGTAGTTTTCGTAAGCATTGAAGGATTCATAGATCATTACTATATAAGAAACTGAGGAAATAATTTGAAGTGGGTTAAATTTCATGCGCTTGAATTTTTCCTTGAGCTCATTGTTGGTGATTCTAAAATTTTGTGCTCGTTGTTGTTGATTATGAAATTCTATTCTACAAATTTCACTCAAACACACTTTATGTGCACAGCAAAAGTGGAGAAGCAGTGAGATGGAGGATGAAACTGGGTATCCCGTGCACAAAGTTTTCTGTTGGGGATGAATCATGTGGTGCGGGTTCCATCTGATTTGATTTCTCCCAAAATATGCAAATCTATTCTAACAACACTAAAAAGGACCATCCCTCCATTCAAGTAGATCTTCATACTCAAAAAAATCTATGAGTCAAGTGGTGAACATGGAGGCAAAGCAACATGTGGTCATTAATGACTTATGACCAGGTGTATTTCCAAAAATATGAATTTAAAATAAAATCCATGATAAATAGAAACAGTGCAAAATAGTGCAAGGAATAAAAGAGTAGACCAAGCAACATGAAAATGTGGTGGGCAGAGTGGACAAAGCGGCTATTTTCAAAATTGATGACAGCAAGAAATAGGAAAATGATGAAACCCGATGGACGACGGTGATGAATTACATGGTCGTCATTGCCTCTACATTATCGTCAACCGTTGATCATTAAATTTTAGTTTGAACTCTTTCATAGGGAAATGCCTATGGCCTAACTAGATATCTTGCTAAGGCCAACTAAACTATCATTTATGGCATTCAAAATGTAGCAATCAACAAGGGATGTATCCCTTGAAATTGGTATAATGCTAAAAGATGTGAATTTCTCCACACAAAAAAGGAAGATAAAAAGGGGAATTTTGTAGAGGGCATGTGGGATGAGATAAAAAATGCAAATCTATAATAAAAACAACACATTGGGATGCCAGCAGCAAATGACTATGAGTATGGATAAATAAACTTACATATCTAATATTTTATATGTCATTGAAGGATCCCTTAAGAAGATAAAAAATCCTCATACATTTATATTATATTATGGAAATAATAAATAACAATCAAACCTTTCCTATGTGTTGACTATGTTTAACTTAGTCAATACATGTCTACTATCAACCTCGCAAATGTAATAACTGAGTAGCTAAAGGCTAATAGAGATTATGGTTATCTCTGGGTATGTACAATAGTAAGGCATAAAGTGCATGGTGTGGGCTAATCTCTAGACATCATGCACTAAAAGACAAAGAAAGGAAAAAAATAAAAAAATCTACAAATGTCAAAAATACACCTTTTATGTAATTGGTGGCCTATAATGATTCTCTTGATACGTAGGCAAAGAATAATTAATTCTTCATAATTTAATTTATAGTATCCAATGACTAATTGGATACATTAACGTTCTCCCACTAGCTAATATCCTATTTATCAATATTTGAAGTCTCGTATAGTTTGATTAGACCATATTGTATCTTTATTATGGGTACTATATAATTAACCATAGAACCATACTTGCCCATCTTTAAATTTGTAACATATCGATTCCCTATTTTACTTTAGTTTAGTAGCAATTTGTAGTATTATCATTTAAGTTCAATCATTATGTAATTGGTGGCCATAATCTATCATATTATGGATCCAAATACAATATCCTTATTATTTTGATTAACAAAATGACATTAATTTAATCGTATCGAATTCGATAACCCATAATTATAAGGACATTATTTAAAGATTATTCTAGACAATGTTCTTTAAACCCTAGAAACTTTTGTGATTTCTTAAACAACGAAAAGTACGTAAAATCAATTAACGAAACCTCCTAGTTTGTGAACCCTCTTGGCATATCGTGCTTAGTCAAGTTAAAACTAGGACTTAATGTTGATATGTTAGACGCATTATGTAATCAATTGGTTATTAAGTAAAAGAGTATTTGGTTAGAATGGATAGGATTGTAAGTTAGGAGATTTTCTCTTAGATCTGATAAGTTGAGTATTTAGTTAATAATCTAACTTAAGTTCTTTGATATTTCTATCATACTAATAGTATGAAATTGAAGGATTAATATGGATAGACTAGTAAATTTATGGGAATATTGGGTTGATAGATTGGGGTTTAGCTGAGTTTTGTCATTTAACCCCTCAGATGATAATTATAACTATTAGTTGTCTATATTTTATCAGTGATTAATTTAGAAGACTATAATTAGTAGAGTATTTGATCTAAGTTAAATGGTTAACTTATGTTGGTTAAAGAATCTTAATTCTAATAAATAGTTTCGGTTTCCTAAGATGTAATTAATATAAGAGTTTTTGATACAGCTTAACCCTTGAGTAATATAGATAGGATATCTTATATCATTGGTAAACCCTAGTCAGTTTATGTCATCAAAAGTAATTCATGATCTGGATAAGAACCTTGTCTAGCTATTAATTAGATACGAAACATCACATTAACATACGATCCTATATTGCATCCTAGACATGACTTGATAGGGTGTCCTGTTCGTGAATAGTTTAATTCTAGTAAGTCCTTGTAAAGGGTCACTCTATTAAGTCAAGCAGTGGTTTTGTTATCCTGGTAGAAATTTCTTGGTTAGACCTTGTTGTTATTACCAATTGCTATTCGCAAATCAATCTCTCTATCCCTATTGAACTTAGGGCAATCCCCTCCGTCTTAATTAAAATTCCCTTTATCTTGACTGTATTCTAGTGTCCTTGGAGACCATCTTGGATAAAAAATTGTTTAATTGATGTCTTGAGATACGTTGCCAAAGGTTACCCCATTAATCAGCAACATTGAATTAGACTTAACTTATCATTTTTATAAAAAAAAAAAAAATTGGTGTGTTTTTAGACTGTTTTGATGGGCATGACAGATCCCTTAAGAAGATCAAAAATCCTCATACATTTATATTATATTATGGAAATAATAAATAACAATCAAACCTTTCCTATGTGTTGACTATGTTTAACTTAGTCAATACATGTCTACTATCAACCTCGCAAATGTAATAACTGAGTAGCTAAAGGCTAATAGAGATTATGGTTATCTCTGGGTATGTACAATAGTAAGGCATAAAGTGCATGGTGTGGGCTAATCTCTAGACATCATGCACTAAAAGACAAAGAAAGGAAAAAAATAAAAAAATCTACAAATGTCAAAAATACACCTTTTTTGTAGATTTTTTGTGGATTTACAACACAAGGGATGTAGATCATGAAGATCATTTGCTGAAATGTTTATAAAAATTTGTTGTGTTTTCTACATTTTGAAAAGTACATTTTGTATGGATGATAGTCATGTCCTAACCTACATATTCATATTTCCAAACCATCTACAATTATTCTAAACAAAGGCATGAAGACTAGAACATCAAAAACAATAGCAATCTCATACTAGCAATTAGGATCATATCAAAGTTTGTTTGGATTTGCAGGCAATGGCATTCTTGTTTGTTGTAGTGTAAATGAATATATGTTTAAATATGTATGCTTGATATATGCAGCAATATAATGTGAAATCCTATATATATATAGAGAGAGAGACAGAGACAGAGACAGAGACAGAGAGAGACAGAGAGAGTCTCAATAGCAACAATAAATCATGGCAAGGTGAGGGCGGGAATACACGTAGGCAGAATAGCTATAGGACTCCTCACTAGTTACACCACCTCATATAAATTGTGAAAGGCCTCGTTAGGCCAAGATAGATGGTATATCCACTATTGGGCCTGGGTTACAAGATCTCTTTGGGAACCATAGTGTAGTTTCTCCCCTAGCCTTTACATTGATTAATTGTTGGAATGGGTTCATAGAAGTATCAATCATAAGAGGGTGAATAAGGATGTCATGATGAGGGAGAATGGCTATAGTATTCTTCAATAGGGACACCACCTCATATGGATGGTGGAAGGCCACACGAGGCCATGAGGGATGGTATATCCACTCTTGGGCCTAGAATAGAGGATCACTTTAGGCACCCTATCATGTTTCCTTATCTGAGATATATTATGATTGAGCCCATACAATAAATTAGATATGTCATATGTGTAAGATGATAATGAATAATGTTCTTTAACCCTAGTAATGGTTGATATTATGAATTATATATTCAATATTTTTCTAACATGATTTCAAGATCTCAACAAGGATCTATCTTGATTTACATCGTTATATCTCCCATTATATTGTGTTCCTTATTTTATTGAATTTTTTATTCTAGGGCATGATATAGGGCAATCTAAAAGGGGACATTACAACATATGTGCAATATCATACATTATAATAAATAAAAAAGAGTTGGGTAGAAGGGGAAAAAAATCAAGTTGATTATAGACAAAGCTAGCACAAATTTGAAATCAACAATATCTAATATGAAATAAAATCATATTTCAATAACAACAATTATTTTCTTGAACTATTTGTGTTGCATTGATCCAAGATTTTTAAATTAAATGTTTAACCAAACATTTTGAGCCATTGAGTTCAATTAAAACTGGAGACAATTAAAAATTATGAAAACACGTATTAAAATATGATTTAATTTAATACTTATTCATAATTCCTTTTACAAAGATACTAGTTAATTTCTAAAAATACTCTAATATAGAAGGATTTATTAAAGTTGCTTAAATAAGTTAATAAAACCATCTTATTGTATAAAAGGAGAATTGGTAGCTTCAATTTCTAAGGATTGTCATAATAATTCAATATTCCTCAATAAACTTAAACTATCTAGGATTAGTATAAATGGGGTTCAAGTTTCAAACAACTTAACTTTTTTAATACATTATTTTCTAGTCCCCACTTTCTAGTATTGGTTTATATTTAATTTATAGCTCTTTATAGAAGATTAATCGCATAATTATTTACATTCTATTATCAAGATTAATCATATTTTATTATATAATTGATCACTTAATTGACATTCCATATTTGTATCTCTTGATCAAGAGATAAGGGAGAGGACCTAGTGGTTGAGCTCCCTAACTACACACATCACAGAAGCCTACTTGAAAATTTCAAATCACTCCCAATTTTGTAAAGTGGCTTACTTTGAAAGTCCCATACTTATAACAAATATTTAGGGCCAAATCATCAAATATGATGTTACCTCAACATGTTTTTTGCCAAGGTGTCCAAAAAGGCCCATAAAAAAGTGAGATTGATACTTATGAGCTAAGTCGTGTTCTATTAATATGTTGATGTGGTATCACATGATTTTGTTGATTTTTAGATGTAAAGAATGCATTTAATTAAATTATGTGCAATCATCATCAACACTAGCAAATTAAAGCCACAACTATGGTGCAATGTTGTCAAAAATATTGGACATTAAATCAACTAGTGCTATAAAAATTATTGGAACATGCTCAAATATTGGGTCATTTCCCCTCAGATTGCTTAAGGTTGTTTGAATGACATCTTGAGCAAAAGAAAGAAGACGTGGATGAGGAAAACAATGAATTGATGTGTAAAATATCCTACTTGAATGCATGCCCCATGAATAAAAAAAGGATAAATGCTTTTATTATGGAAAAAAATTGCAAGCATATTTGGGGTAAAATGCTAGGGAGAAAGAAGAATACTATCTTCAATCCGAGTTCAACCCCACAAGCGGTCATTAATAGAAAGAGCATATAAGAGTTAGTATTTTATGGAGAGCCAAAATTCTTATTGCTTGATTATGATGTAACTCTCAACATCTTGATGTGGAAATGGGTGGTGGGAAAAGCCCAAAGAAACATGGAAAGAAAGGTGTGTAGTTTTTGCCCTACTTGTACAATGAAATTGGGGAAAAAATGTGGTATTTGATACCTTAAAGAATATCAAGGAACAATGTGTCAATATCTTGATCATTGTTTCTTGGTATAGATTATTCAATGAGGGGATTGTTGAGAAGTTGGAGGAGCTCATCATCACCTTGAATAGGAAAGGATTGAAACATAAAAATAAAATTGGAAAAATCAGTTGGATGTTATTCATTCATTCGTTCATTTCTAGTATGATAGTTCTCTTTGGTTTTCCTTTGTGGTTTTAGGTCCTTCTTATACTCTATTACTTTTTATTTATAGGTATCTTTACTTTTAAATTGGTCAACAACCTTTACTTTCCTAGAACCTTTCACTTTTATTTAGTCTAACAATAAGTTATCTCATGTTTTATTTGGACATCATGGATTCTTTATTCAAATTTTAAAAAGGTAATGCACAGGGTTGTGGGATTATATTGCATGTCAGATTTTTTTCTTGTAAAAAACTATTATTTCTATCTAGTAAATTCTAAATATTTTTCTAAAGTCCTCTTA
Organism: Chamaecyparis obtusa; assembly: GCA_027943335.1. Lineage (NCBI taxonomy): Eukaryota > Viridiplantae > Streptophyta > Pinopsida > Cupressales > Cupressaceae > Chamaecyparis > Chamaecyparis obtusa. The sequence continues at coordinate 903,557 of BSBK01005330.1, forward strand.
TTGACATGTGTTTAGTGTTCTTCTTACTAAGCTCCTTCAAAAACCTACCCATAATTGGTTAGAGAATAATTCTAGGGATTTTCTTAGACACAAATTTGATGGTGTTCGTTCTTTTGTAGATCTAATTAGGATCTTTGTTGTTTACTTAAGGAGGTTGGAGTTATATGTTGGTTTTGAACATAAAAAATAACGTCACAACTCTATGCTATACAAATTATCTAAATATTTAAGGTGATGGATTTTTTTCCTAATATTTTTTTTTCTTAGAGGTAGCAATTATGACTATACAATTTAGTGGAGATGAGGGGTTCCACTTCCTTGTTATTTTCCTTGTGTCTATAAAATTATGAGAATCATAAGAAACCATCAAACCATGATGTCTTTAGAATGGTAGAGGTTTTATAATAGGTAATTCCATACACACTTATTTTGGTGTTCTCCCATCATCAACTTCCATGAAATGTCATCCAAAGTTCCTTGGAAGAAGTTTATAATGGTTTATGAGAAGGGTAGTACAAATAACACAATGAAATATGAAACATATCATAATGGAATAGGTATTTCCATACATAATGGTATTATAATGGTTGTACAAATAACATAATAGAATATGAAATACTATTATATGGTCTCAAAATGGTAGTACAACAAAACATTAACCATTTAAATATTTTTGGTGATTTGTAACTAGTTATTAAGTAAGTCAATGATATGTTCTTTATAAAGGATGATAATATTGAACCCTATAATTACATGGTGGATAGTTTCAAATAGTAGTTCTTAGATACATTTTTTGAACAAGTATTTTGCATCAATAAAAAGGCTAGAAATGCAATGGATGGAATTGTATTTCTTATAGCTATGCCTTATCATGCTCAAGCCTACCATCTCGTAGAATAATTTCTTATCCCTACTTTTGATATCTCTAAATTCAAAATGGTCTTTAGACATCATTGTTATTGATACTCCTACACTAACATTTATACTTACCTTGAAGACAAACCATCCCACCCTTGACCTATCATCCAATAAACATAAACCCCTCATTTGACACACCCTTTGTTACAACATCCTTGATGGAACACTCTAAAATAGGGGTTCTGATGGTACTTTCTTAGATGTCTCAGCATCGATGAGGCTAACATGACATTTAAGGAAATACATATGGAATTTGTAGTGCTCATACAAATGACATAATCCTAGGCAAGAAACTCCTTTGAAAAGGATACTATTGAAATTCCATGGAGTCTTAAGCCTATTAAAATGTGAAGAAATTATTGTAAGAAGCGTGACAACCTAATCAATGTTCCACCATAAGATCTATAGCCTTTTAATATTCGATCACTTTTATCTACATAGACATAAATTAATCCCACATCCTCTCGTCTAGACATAAATTCATTATCATTTCTACCAAATACTTTAACAAGTGGGTTGAAGTTGGTATACCTGCTTACATCATCAGAAACCAAATAGACAAATTCATTCTTAACCACCTCATTTTTCTTTTTGGCATCCCTTCCACCATTATTATTGGTAATCCAAAATTATTTAAAAACATAAAGTGTGAGCTCAATTATAAATTATATATCAAACACAAGTAGTCCACTCCATACTGGCCATAAGGTAATATCAAAGTTAAGGTGTCCAATAAAATCATCATCAAAATCCTAACAAAAATTTTCACTAACATTTGTTATGACTAGAATCTTCAACTAAATCCCACACTTCGGGATTACTAAACCAATATTTATTCTCCTTTTGGCACCACACCATACTCCCCTTGCCTATGGTTTTGAAGTAACCTTACAATTGAGTTAGCCATATATCCCAATTTTGTGTTTGTTAGGAACCTCATTTTCTAAAAGAACTATAGAATGGAATATGCCTAAATGAGCTTGAACTCCTTGATGAGCATCATGTCAATGTCCTTAATCACATCAAGAAATTACCAAAATTGGTTGTGTCATAGCTACAAAAAAACACATTGAAACTTGATGGGTTGAGGTGGGGGACATGTTATAAAAAAGAACTAGAATAATATCAATTGGGATAAAGAAGAAAGGGAAGATTAAGCAAATCTATTGCATCCCTATGTTATAATCAAAAAATTTTGAAGTACAAGTATATAAGCTAGCTATACAAAAAGGCCATGATCTAGTTCAGACCATGAACATCATAGATTAAAAAACAAGTGTTTCTATGTCTAAGTCACAAAGAGAGGGGGGAGAAATCTAAAAAAATTCAAAAAAGAAAATCTAAAACAAAGAGCAAATATTAAAAAAGTAAATAGAAATAAATTTGTGCAATGGAGAAAACCACTCATTGTGGCACCTTAGGCAATTACAATGATGAAAAACTACCAAATTAGTGTCATGTGTAGTAGAAAACCACTCTTGTCTAAGAGAACACATCCTACTTTATCCATCTCACTCTATCAAAATTCACTCACACCCATTTATCCTTTCTACCCATTTATGCTCTTTTTACAATAAGTACAAAATTTAGATTTCTTAGTATCAGAAGGAGATTGAAAAGAAGAAGGAGAAGAATTTTTATCTTTGGAAAATTTTGTCACAGTCGAGAACTCGAAGCTTTTGGAGGACCTGTAGAAAATGAAGGCCAAGATGCACGAGATTGGGCAACAAGCTTTTCTTCTACCAATTGTGCTTGGTTGAATGTAGCATCAAGTGTTTCTAGGGTAGTATATTTCAACTCCTGAAATAAATGTTCTTGTAAGCTACTCTTGAACTTGAGGATTAGAGGAACAAATGGGTTCTTGCATGCGTGGGAGTATTCTTAGCTGATTAAACTAGTAGATATAATCATGCATAGTCATATGTCTTCCTTGTTGTAGGTGAAGCCACTTGATGTGCAATTCCTTCTCATAGTTTGAAGGATAAAATGTATCTTATAAGTTTGTGATGAACTAATTCCAAGTGGTAATAGAGTCCTGAGCATATTGTCGTTCAATGACCAAAACCTTAGCAACACCAGAGAGCTTTAATTTTGAAAAAGGAACCTTATTTTCATATGCAATCCCCATTATACGAGAACCAAGTATCCATGTCAAGGACCCAACTATGTAGCACATCAAGATCTCAGGATCCATCATAGATTTTTACTTCACATTTGGTCATAGGGTGTGGCTTTTAGGACTAGGAAGTTGTTGAATTTCTATATCATTGACTTTATCAGTCAAAGGCATTTATCACATCAGCAAGTTCAACAACTCACTCGGCCAAAATGGTAGCCATATTATTGTGAGATAAAGCCAATGAAGTGCTTTACACAATTTAACAAGCTATATAATTAAAATGTCAAATAGATCACAACCTACAGTTAATACTCCCCCAATAAATTTAATAAAATAATTTAAACATTAAGGAGCATCATAGACAAGTTTTATTAAATAAAGAATATAAATTCCTTATTTTTCTAAGAGAAACCATGAAATGGGAGAAAATCCACATTTTTGCCCCAAATACCATGTTTTTACACTCAAAACTACCTACAAAACAATCTAGGTGTTTGAAATGAGCACCTACAACAACAATTTTTAAATGGCCATAACTTTCTCAAAACATAATGAAATTTAGATCTGTAAAATTTCCTGAAAGCTCTCAAAAAGGTGCTTCTATCCATATAAACCAAACAATATATATATATGTAAATATATAGTGTGTGTGTGTGCATATGTATATATATGTACATATATGTATATGTATATATGTGTGTATGTATATGTATATATATGTATGGATATATATACATATATATATATATATACATGTATATGTATACATGTATATATATACATGTATACATATACATGTATACATGTATACATATACATGTATACATGTATACATGTATACATGTATACATATACATTTATACATGTATATATATATATATACATGTATATATATATATATACATGTATATATATAAATACATGTATATATATATATACATGTATATAAATACATATACATGTATACATATACATGTATACATATACATGTATACATATACATGTATACATATACATGTATACATATACATGTATATGTATATGTATATGTACATGTATATGTATATGTACATGTATATGTATATGTACATGTATATGTATATATAGATATACATGTATATATATGTATATATACATATATCTATGTATATATACATATACATGTATATGTATATATAGATATACATGTATATATATGTATATATACATATACATGTATATATATACATATACATGTATATATCTACATATACATGTATATATATACATATACATGTATATATATAAACATACATGTATATATCTACATATACATGTATATATATATACATATACATGTATATATCTACATATACATGTATATATATACATATACATGTATATATCTACATATACATGTATAAAAATAAAAGAAGAGTGCTTACTTTTTCTAGCACAAACCTCTAGTTGCTTCTGGATGAATAATTCTCCAAAAATGAGTGAAAAAGCTTAAACAATCATATGATTTTATTGAAAACTTTAAGACTGAAATTATTTTTGATAAATGGATTTGAATGAACAGTCCAAACCCATGGATCAAAGAATGCTTTAATACCAACCAATATGAAAAAAGAAAATGAATAAGTAGCAAAATAGAGCTTCATTCCAATGAAATAAAATCTATGTAGTTAGAGAACAAATTCCAAGCAAATACAATATTCTCTACAAATAAAGCTACAAAATTTAATTACTCTCCAATATCCCTCTGTACCTAAAATAAAGCATCCAGAAATATTTTCCAAATCTCTATGTAGGATAGAAAATAATACAATCTGTTTAATATTAATCCAAATCTCAACGTGAGATGAGGAATAATAATCAAATAACAAATATTTAAGTACATACTAATTTATGCTAACCTCCAATCAACTAGGAAACTAACATTTTACATTTCACTTTTAACTTTTGACTTTTTTATTTTGACATTTACATAGGAGGATTAAAAAAAAATAATAGTAAGCTAACAACTTTTATATATATATATATATATATATATATATATATATCAGTGTGTGTGTGTATATATGTGTGTCTC
>BSBK01005331.1:0-100000 GCA_027943335.1 Chamaecyparis obtusa
CATTTATATAATATATATGTACAATATATATATATGTACATATATATATATATATGTACATATATATATATATATATATGTACATATATGTATATATATATGTACATATATGTATATATATATGTACATATATGTATATATATATATATATATATATATATATATATATATATATATATATATATATATATATATATATATATATTGTTGGAAATATAGATGCAGTAATTGAGAGGGGGGGTGAATCAGTTAACCATAAAAATATTACCACTGATCTTTTAAATATCTTAACAAATTATTTACTGTGCCACTCGGTAAATATATAGAGAAATGCTGAAAACTTGATCCTTGAAGTGTGTAATAAATTAAACTGTTCTTAAGCATTCATCACTAATTAACTTACATGAATAAAGAAAATAACATGAACATAAGAGACACCAAATTTACCATGGAAACCCAATATGGGAAAAACCACCAATGTAACTAGTTACTATTTTTTACTCTTCTGAAGTGATGCCCGGTTAGAAGCCAACCCGGTAAAAGGTTACAAAACACACTGTTAGGTGTGATCTTGTTAGAGGATTTAATCACCCTGCTAGGAGTGGCCTTGTAAGAGGTCTTGAAACAATTCAATAGAACCATTACCTTGTTAGAGGATTTACAAACTGGTTGTTAAACCAACTCGGTTAAGAGATTTTGATATCACTACTACAATTGCTAGAGAGTAACAATGAAATGACCTGCAACTGAATTGTTGAATATAGATCTTTGTTTTGTTTCACTAGATCCTTACTAATCAATTAAATCTTTGTTGTTCCTCAAGGATATATGACCATCCTTCAAAATTTGCACACACCTTTCTTCAAAATGATTTTTGCATGCTGTATATCTTTTATTCACCACTTGACCTTCTATATATATATGCCATTTCATAATCATTTAGATTGTCAAGTCGGCACTAATAATTATTATAACAGTCGGCTGGGATAAACAAACTGTAATAACAAAATTCTTTGAAAGGGCCGACCTTGCTCGGTAAACATTAATCCTGAAAAGATTTCCTTCGGTGACCGAGAAAACTCGGTAACCACAGTGAATTCTGCAACATCCTTTGGAGACCGAGAGAGCTTGGTAACCACTAATTTTCCTTTGATAACCGAGGAGGCTCGGTTAACACTGTTTCCCTGTCATGTTTCTTTTAGACACCCGAGAGAACTCGGTAGACACTAAAAACCGCCTAGCTGACTGACTGAGCTCGGTAGATACTGAGAGAGATAATTGATATGACATTTGTGTGACATCAAATACAACACATAGCTAATCCAACAATGTCCTTCAGACAATTGTATCCAACAATCTCCCTCTTTGGCATTGATGGCAACACATGTCATAGCACAATGAAATTTCACAGAGAAACCAAGAGTAAGAAACATATCCTTAGCTTCATTCTAATTCCCATCTAATTCCCATCATCTTCAAACCTTCTTTCTCTGATTGAGAACTCTCTCTCTTAACTTCTCAATTATTCTTCTTAGAAATTTCTTGAAATGACAGCAAACTCTCCCTCTTGACAACACATGTCAAAGACAACTTACATAGTTTTGGTTAATATCAATGTACCTTATGTACTGATTCATATGCAATGATTCCCTGACTATGCTACATCAACTGATTGATCTTCAACATGTTCTGGTTATGCATCACTAAAAATTTATTTAGTGAACCTCGGACAGGGAGTGACCCCTAACTTGCCTCTTAGATACAAGAATGCATCCTTAGGTAGTGGCTTGGTGAAGATATCTGCAATTTGTTCTTTTGTATGAATATATTCCAATTTGATTTCCTTGTCCTGCACCAATTCTCTGACAAAGTGATATTTAATTGCAATGTGCTTGGTTTTGGAATGCATGACTGGATTCTTTGAAATATTTATTGCACTTGTATTATCACAAAACATAACAACTGGTTCTTTGATCTCAACCTTCATGCCTTCCAAAAGCTGTTTAAACCATATAATATTAGAGCAATTTACTGTGCAGCAACATATTCTTCTGCTGTGGATTGGGATGTGCAGTTTTGCTTTTTACTAGTCAAGATACTAACCTCTTGCCAAGAAAGAATGCTCCACCACTTGTACTCTTTCTGTCATCAATGTTTCCTGCCCAATCAGCATTAGTAAACACTTTTAAATCTATATTGCCTCCAAATATATACCACAAGCCATAATCTTTAGTTCCCCTTAAATACATCAAGATTCTTTTGATTGCCATCATAGTGATTTTCTCTGGGTTTAGCTGAGAATCTTGCCACTATTCCAACTGCTAAGGCAATATCATGGCCTTGTGTGTACTACATACTATAATTTTCCAATCATTGATCTGTATAAGGTCTGATATACTTCTTTTGAATCATCATCTTTGGTAAGCTTTAGTCCAGTACACATGGGTGTACCAACTGGTTTTGAATTTTCCATACCAAATTTCTTAAGTATTTCCTGATATATTTAGACTGAGTAATGTAGATACCATTTTTGTTCTCGTGAATCTGAAGTCCAACAAAGAATTTTATCTGACCAAACATAGACATTTCAAATTCTTTGTTCATAAGCTCTAAAAATTCTTTGCACTGATCATCATTTCTTGTAAACACAGTATCATCCACAAATATTCTGCCAAAACAATTTTGTTATCTGATCCTTCTTTGATGTATAAATTGTTGTTGTCATTAGCCCTTTTGAAATCAATCTGAGTAAGGATAGTTATGTAATCTTTCATACCATGCTCTAGGAGCTTTTTTTAGACCATACAATGCTTTGTGTAATTTGCAGACCATATCCCTTTTGTCTGGATCAATAAAACCTGCAGGTTGCTCAATGTAGACTTCTTCCTCAAGAATACCATTGAGAAAAGTAGATTTGATATCCATCTGATATACCTTAAATCCTTTATGTGCTGCATATGCAAGTAAAGTCCTCACACCTTCTAATCTTGCAACAGGAGCAAAAGTCTCTCCATAATCTATTCCTTCTTCTTGAGAATATCCTTTACATACCAATCTTGCTTTGTTTCTTGATACTTGACCATCTTCATTCAACTTATTTCTGAATACCCATTTTGTCCCAATTACATTTTTATCTTTAAGCCTAGGTACAAGAGTCCATGTCTTATTTTTCTCTATTTGCTCTATTTCTTCATTCATAGCCTCAATCCAACTTTCATTTTCTAATGCATCTTTGACATTTTGAGGTTCAAAATCAGCAAATAAACATACCTTTTAGTTTAATTCTTGTCATAGTACCATCTGATTGTTTTCCAATAATCTGATCTGGTTTATGATGCTTTCTGACGTACTTGGCTAATATAGGTTCCTTGCTTCCTGAATGAGTTACATTGTCATCTTCTTCATCTTTAGGTTCAGATTGCTCGGGCTCGGTAGCTTCAGACTGAGACTCGGTACTTTGTGACTCGGTCTGAACTTCTTCTTGTGACTCGGTTACTGTACTGGGCTCGGTAGATGTAGTCTCCTTACATGTGTCTGGCAATGTATCAGGTTCGATGTAAACAAATTTTTTGTAGTCCTCTGGTTCCTTTTTGCTTTCTTCTTCAATCTTTTTTGCAAACTCATCAATTCTCACATGTGCACTTTCTATGATTTTGTGAGTAGACAAATTTAGACATCTATATGCCTTACTTTTGCAAGAATATCCCAAAAATATTCCTTCATCACTTTTTACATCAAATTTTCCTTTTCTAGATTCTTTTAAGATGTAACATTTACTACCAAATACTTTTAGGTAACTTACATTTGGTTTGTAGCCATACCATAGCTCATATGGAGTCTTGAATGTGTCTTTTCTCAGCTATACTCGGTTCAAGGTATGAACTGCAGTGCTGATAGCTTCCTTCCCGTATTTCATAGCAATGTTCTTTTCAATCATTAGAGTCCTTGCACAGTCCATGATAGAACCGTTCCTTCTTTCAGCTATTCCATTCTGCTCAGGAGTTCTCGGGGCTGATACTTGTCTTTTGATTCCTCTTTCAATGCAGAAATTATTGAATTCATGGGTGATGAATTCACCACCTCTGTCTGATCTCAAGCATTTTATTCTTTTTCCTGTTTCCTTTTCTACTCTTGTTAAATACCATTTGAACTTCTCAAATGCTTCAAACTTTTCTCTTAAATACATAACAGTCATCATTCTAGAATAATCATCAACAAAGAGAATAAAGAATTTCTCTGGTATAGCTCTCAATTCCAATAGGTCCACATAAATCAGTATGCACAATTTCCAAAATATCTTCAGACTGATAGTTTTTACTTTTGAAACTAGACTTTCCCATTTTACCAATTTGACAATTCTTGCATAGACCAACATCAGGTTTCTTCAAAGTAGGAATACCTCTTACTTTCTTGAATTTGCTTATTTTCATCATGTTGTCAAAATTTACATGGCATAACCTTTTGTTCCATAACCAACTTTCTTCAATTTCAGCAATAAAACATGAGTAATCACCAAGATCAAGATAAAATAGGTTACCTTTGGTTTGTTTGCCTGATCCTATCATTTTTCCTTTGTCATCCAGTAGTCTTGCTTTGCCATTCATGAATTCAACCTTGAATCCAATGTTGATTAGTTGTGCTACACTTAGAAGATTATGCTTTAGTCCTTTGACCCAATATGCATTATCACATATAAGTTCTTTGGTTAATGAAATTCGTCCCTTTCCTTTTATACAACAGGCTTCATTGTTTCCAAACCTTACATTACCACCATCAAAGTTTTCAAAGTGTTCAAACTTGGTCCTGTCACTAGTCATATGATGTGAACATCCACTGTCTATAATCCATGTATCATTCTTGCTTATATGAGAGATAAGTGCCATCTCATCTTCATCATTATCAGATTCATCTTTTATAGCAATGAAAACAATTTCTTCTTCACTATCATTTGAATCTTTAGCTAAAAAACATGTTTTCTTACCTTTATCCTTGAATGATTTGAAATTTTTCTTGCCATTGTACTTGTAATTTTTCTTCTCATCTTTGCTTTGCTTGTTTGGACACCTAGCTGCAATATGACCAATTTCTTCACATGAAAAATAGATTAAGGGAGTTTTACCTTTGTATTTTCCTTTGCCTCTTGAATACTTCTTTGCAAGTAATGCTTCAATAACTTCAAGATCGCTATCAAAACTTTCCTTTGATTCTTCTTCACTTTCTAATTGGATTTTCTTCCCTTTCTTGAGTGAAAGTTTGGCCTCAAAATCTGATTCAATATTTTTAGAAGTTGGAACATAGTTGTCATAGTTATCCAGTTCAAAGGCTGTCAATCTTCCAACTAAGGCATCCAAAGTTATATTGTGATTTTCTTCACATCTTCTTTCTTGAATAGCAGAAACTCTTATTGCATAAATAGGGAGTAACGTTCTACAAACCTTACTTATAACCGTTTCATCATCAATTTTTCCTCCAGAAGCTCTGATTGCACTAACACTTGGTCTTGATCCTTTCAACATATTTTGCAATGTTTTCTTCTTCTGTCATTTTCAATTGATCAAACTGTCCTCTTAGGCTCTCTGCTTTGGCTCTCTTCACATTGTCATCACCGCCATAGATTTTCTTCAGCTTGTTCCACATTTCATGAGCAGTTGTGCAGTCTTTGATTTCATCAAATTCTTCATAGCTAAGAGCTGATGCAATGTCTATCATCATAGTGTTATGGTTCTTCTTCTCTGCAATGTCTTCAACAGTTAATGTGCCAGTAGGAATTGTATATTCTTGATCAATATATTTGCATCCTGAATCACCAATGGAAGCCAGATGTAGTCTCATGAGACCTTACCATGCTAAAAAGTTATTTTTGTTATGCCTTGGAATTTCTCTTTTGTAAGACATCCGGATCTTTAGCTTAGGTCCTTGAAACCCTTCCTGCAAGGACCAAAAGCTCTGATACCAATTGTTGGAAATATAGATGCAGTAACTGAGAGGGGGGGTGAATCAGTTAACCATAAAAATATTACCACTGATCCCTTAAATATCTTAACAAATTATTTAGTGTGCCACTCGGTACATATACAGAGAAATGTTGAAAACTTGATCCTTGAAGTGTGTAATAATTAAACTGTTCTTAAGCATTCATCACTAATTAACTTACATGAATAAAGAAAATAACATGAACACAAGAGACACCAGATTTACCGTGGAAACCCAATATGGGAAAAACCACCAATGTAACTAGTTACTATTTTTCACTCTTCTAAAGTAATGCCCAGTTAGAAGCCAACCCGGTAAAAGGTTACAAAACACACTGTTAAGTGTGACCTTGTTAGAGGATTTAATCACCCTGCTAGGAGTGGCCTTGTAAGAGGTCTTGAAACAATTCAATAGAACTATTACCTTGTTAGAGGATTTACAAAATGGTTGTTAAACCAACTCGGTTAAGAGATTTTGATATCACTGCTACAATTGCTAGAGAGTAACAATGAAATGACCTGCAACTGAATTGTTGAATATAGATCTCTATTCTGTTTCACTAGATCCTTACTAATCATTTAAATCTTTGCTGCTCCTCAAGGATATTTGACCATCCTTCAAAATTTGCACACACCTTTCTTCAAAATGATTTCTGCATGTTGTATATCTTTTATTCACCACTTGACCTTCTATATATATATGCCATTTCATAATCATTTAGATTGTCAAGTCAGCACTAATAATTATTATAATAGTCAGCTGGGATAAACAAACTATAATAACAAAATTCTTTGAAAGGGCCGACCTTGCTCGGTAAACATTAATCCTGAAAAGATTTCCTTCGGTGACCGAGAGAACTCGGTAACCACAATGAATTTTGCAACATCCTTTGGAGACCGAGAGAGCTCAGTAACCACTAATTTTCCTTCGATAACCGAGGAGGCTCGGTTAACACTATTGCCCTGTCATATTTCCTTTAGACACCCGAGAGAACTCGGTAGACACTAAAAACCACCTAGCTGACTGACTGAGCTCGGTAGATACTGAGAGCGATAATTGATATGACATTTGTGTGACATCAAAGACAACACATAGCTAATCCAACAATGTCCTTCAGACAATTGTATCCAACATATATATATGTATATATATGTACATATATAGATATATGTATATATATGTATATGTACACATATATATATATGTATATATATATATATATGTATATATATATATATATATATATATATATATATATATATATATATATATATATAATATATATATATATATATATATATATATATATATATATATATATATATATATATATATATGTATATATATATATATATGTATGTATGTACATATATATCTATATATATATATATATATAGAGAGAGAGAGAGAGAGCACTATGTGATTAGGATTTAGGAATTAGTATAGAGTATATGGCTTAGGGTTTAGATTTTATGGCTTAGGTCTTAGGGATTAGATCGTAAGGATTAGGGCCTTGGCATTAAGGCTTACCAATTAGGGCTTAAGAATTAGGGATTAGTATTAAGGAGCCCATATAGGCTTAAAGAGAGATAGGGTTAGGGATTAGGGCTTCTAATAGTTAAGGAACTCATATAAGGTTAAATAGAGATGAGGTTAGGTATTAGGGCTTAGAGTTAAGGATCTTAAATATGGTTAGAGAGGGATGGGGTTAGTGATTAGGGCTTAGAGTTTAGTTTTATACAAATCATGATAGAGAATGGGAGGAAGGGATATGAATTAGGGTTTGGGGTATAGGCCTTAGGGTTTATAGTTATCTAGACAGAAACAAGGAGAGACTGTTAAGGGCTTAGGGCTTAGCATTTAGGGATTAGAATAGGTTTAATGTCTTAGGGTTCAACATTTATATATTAGGGACTAGGGAATACTATAGGGTTAGAAAGAGATGGGCTTTGGGTTTAGGGTGTAGGTCTCAGGGTTTAAAGTTAGAGAGAGTGATAGGGAGAGAGGGTTATGGGATTATGATTTATAGTTTAAAGGTATTAGTGTTGGGTTTAGGGCTTAGCATTTAGGGTTTAGTGCTTAAGGATTAGGAACTATTATAGGAATTTAGAAAGAAAAATATGTGCTTAAGACTTATATTTTAGGGTTAGAGAGAGAAAGATATAGAGGGATGGGATGGATAGGAGAGGGCTTTGGGTTGAGAGAGAGAGAGAGAGAGATTAGGATTTAGGATCTAGGGATTAGTATAGGGTGTAGGGATCAGGGATTAGGGCTTAAGGATTATATCTTCTAGGTTTAATGCTTAGGGCTTCCGAATCAAGGCTTAGGATTTAGGGAGTAGTATATGGTTAGAGAGAGATATGTGGGGTTAGGGATTACGGCTTAGGGCTTAGATTCTAAAATTATAGAGACATGGATAGGGAAAGGGGGATGGAGGGAGAGAGATTAAATTTTAAGGTGTAGGCCTTGAGGTTTACAATTAGTGAGCGAGATGGGGAGAGAGGGTTAAGGGCTTAGGATTTAGGGTCTAGGGTTTACTTTTTTGGGTGAAGAGACTAGTATAGTTTTTAAGGAATAAGGTTTAGGGCTAGTAGTATATGAATTAGGTCTCAAGCTTTAGTATTTTGGAAATGGTATAGGGTAAAGGAATTAGGGTTTATGCTTTATGCCTTAGGATAAACAATTTAGCATTTAGGTCTTAGAACTTACAAAGGGATATAATGAGAGAGGGTAGAAGAGGCAAAGCTGAAATAGAGAGGGCTTAGAGATACTTTTAGGTTCTTTGCCTCATCATAGGACAAACTGTCTATGTAGTTAGTCCTCGTGGCCTCTTGCCACAAGAGTACATAACTATGCTTCGTGTTGTGGGTTTTTACATTTGATATTTTTGTCTATTATGTGGCAAACATTGGTGATAAATTAAAGATTGTATGACAAACCTCTTTAATTCCCCTCAATTAATTCAAGATTTCATGAATTAAATCTTTTACCAATGGAGGGCTCAATGTCTGTGTGTTTGGGGCCATAGGTTTTTAGTTTTATTTTCCATACATAATTGAAGTTGAAAATTTATATAATTAACATAGTTTAAAAATTACAATCAGTTTCAAATATAAAAATTTAATTTATACCAGAAAATAAAATAGAAATGAATGATTACAAATAGAGAAATATGCAATAATTTTTTTTCCTCATAGTGAAAAAGGAAAGCAAATGGCTGAGAGGATTGGATACCAAAAGATTTTGGATATAAAATGCCAAAAAATAGTGCTTATCTAGGGTGTAAATGACCCACAATGGCACTGTTTAGGTATTTATAATAGTATTTAGTATCAAATATTAGATTGGGACTCAATATCTAATTCAAATCCAATATGTCACTTTGTTTCCTCTTTTCCACCAATGTTACATTATAATATTACATTATAATATTATAATATGTTATTAAATTATATCATAATGTTATGTTATTATTATAATATCATAATATTATCATATATTAAATTATATTATATTTATTATTATATACATAAGTATTATTATTATTATTATTTTATAATAATATATAATACAGTATAGTACAATATATATATATATATATATATATATATATATATATATATATATATATATATATATATATATATATATATATATATATATATATATATATATATATATATATATATATATATATATATATATATATATATATATATATATATATATATATATATATATATATATATATATATATATAATACACAATATACATAATAATAATAATTTATAATATGTTAATATTAATATTGAGTTTATCTCTTCTGGAGATTTTCTTCCCATCTTTGGCTCAGTATCGGCTTTCTTGCAAAATATTTTCTCCTCTCCTGGGGACGAGGAAATCATGCAAGAGTTTTTATGAATTTTTTGTCCTGGAATGTGTGAGGTCTAACTGACCTCTCCAAAAAGTACTATTTCCATGATACCCGCCACAGACTTCACAGTCTAGATGTTTTGTGTTTACAGGAAGTGAAAATTTATGGTTTCCTACTTAATTCTGCCTGTCACGTCATTTGGTCGAATGTCATTATTTTTTCTTCTCAACATGAAGCTGGTAAAGGGGGTGTCATTACTATTATGTCACCTTGCCTTAATTCTTCTATTATTGTGCATGGATCTGATCTGATGCAGCATGTCACTTGGATCTTGTTGTCTTTCCACAACTATTCTTTTGGCATCATTAATGTTTATGCTCCCAATGATGTTGTGGAAAGATCTTAGCTTTGGTGGTAGCTGGCGGACAACTTGCCTCCTACTACTTGGGTTATGTGTGGGGACTTTAATATGGTTGAGCTGGCCTCTAACAAGGAAGGGATTTTTCCTTTTCGATGGACAGCTAGGGAGAGAGAAGTTTGGTACCATATGCACAATAAATTGGACCTTTTTTTAATCCCAATGCTAACTGCTACCAATAGGGGGTTTGGCATACTTGGTCTAATTTCAGAGCTAGTTCTGACCGCATATTTAAGAGATTAGATCATGCTATGATAACAACTCAATATTTTTTCTCTTTCTTTGAAGATCAAGGCCTACTTGTCACTCCTTTGATAGATGTGACCTTGTCAAATCATTTTCTCATTTCTTTTTCCATCACTTGGCATTCATCTTCCAGGCAGGCTGCTCATACTCAATTTTTCCTCAACACGTTTGTGCTGACGCATGCATCCACTATTGCTCACATTTTTCAAGTCTGGAATTTAGAGCCTTGGACCCACAGTCATCTTGGTTGGATTCAATGGGGGAATGATGCCATCAACTGTACTGCAAGATTTCTCCTCATTTATGACCATCAGTTAGCCTACTATAGGAAGCGTGCTTATGAAGCTAACACTAAGGCTCTTCGTAATGCTTCTGATGCACTTGCATTGAATCCCTTTGACACTAAGCGTTAGCTTAAGCTTGCCTAGCTTTGACATGAGAAGAAGATTGCAGACACCTATGCTACTCGTGGAGCTCAAATCAAAGATTGCCCCCATTGGTTGGAGGTGGGCGATAAAGCCTCTAAGGAGTTTTTCATGCCCTCAAGGCTTGACATACCAATACTGGTATTCAAAAGATCAAACAAGGATCTGAAACCCTTACTGAGCTCCCTGTCATTCTTCAGGCTTTTATTCAACACTATGAAAAAGTGTTTTATTCACAGGGAAATTATGTTTCTTGTGAGGAGGCTCTTAAGGTGTGTATTGCTATTACTGCAAACTGCGTAGTAGTTGAGCAGCTTCTTACCATCAATGATCTTAAAGAAGCAGTTTTTTCTATGGCTGATGATAAATCCCCAGGATGTGATGGCTTCCCCTATGAATTCTACAAGCACTTATGGGATGCTATAGGTCTTGACCTGCATAACGTTTACCTCGAAGCCTTTCATAATAAAAGTTTGGGTGCTATCATAAATAAAGGGAACATCAAATTCATACCTAAGACTGGCGATCCTGAGGATATCTACAATTCAAGGCCCATCACCCTGCTGAATGTCTCCTACAAGATAACTACTAAGGCTTTAGATCTCAAAATTAGACATCTCCTTCCGCTTATTGTTCACCCTGAACAAACTGGCTTTATTAAGTCCAAGTATATCCTTGACAACATCATTGTTGTCTATAAAGGGATGGAATGGGCTCATCAGTCTAAGAAGGCCACTTTATTCCTTAAAATTGATTTTGCTAAAGCCTATGACCGCATTGAATGGCCTTTTATTCTTTCCATGCTCCAAGCTCTTGGGTTTGGTCCTCCTTTCTTGTAGTATGTGGAAATGCTCTTTGGTGATGCCTCTGCATGTATTACTATCAATGGGTCTCAATCTGATACTTTTGGGATTTTTAGATCCATCTAGCAAGGTTATGTGTTGGCTCTTGTGTTATATGTGCTTGTTGTTGAATGCTTTGGTTATTTTCTAGCCAATTCTGTCTCCTTTGGATTGGTTCATGGCATTTCCCTTCCTAAGTCTTCCTCTCATCTTGTTAATGGTCACTTTGTTGATGACTCCTTTGTCACTCTTATTGAGGATGAGGATAATATCTCTAATGCCTTGCTTTACTTGGACACCTTTTCTCAAGCATCTGGATTTGCTATCCAATGGCATAAGACCCTTTGCTTCAGACAGTCTTTCCTTCTAGCCCCTCCCTGGCTTGCTAAGTTTGAATAGAAATGGGTCCAACATGGGGAAGTTTTCCGCTTCCTGGGCATTCCCTTTGCCTTCAATGGATCCACTGTGGACTTATGGAATGTTGTGATCGCCAAGATTGAGAAAAAGTTGTTGTATTGGATTTGCAAGCCCCTCTCCCTTGCTAGGAAATTTCAGATTTGCTCCAAAATTCTAACTGCTACTCATGTTTACTATTCCTCCTACTGAGCTCCTTCTAAAGCCTCGTATCTCAAGCTAGAATGCCTCCTTAGAAACTTTCTCTAGGCCTCTAGAGCTAACAACCATGGGTTCCACATGGTTTCTTGGGAGTATTGTTGTCTTCCTCAAGATTCTAGCGGCCTTGGCCTTCTCTCCACTCAAAGGAAAGGTCATGCTCTCTATGCTAAGTGGATTATTTGTGCTCTTACTAGTGATGAGGCCTAGAAGATCCTGGTCAGGCACTGCATCTCTTTAGGACTCCCTATTCACAGGCTGGCTTGGAAGGGCATTGGTCTTCAGACCTTGCTCATTTTGAAAGAGCTTGTTCAAATTCATGGTACTTTCATTATTAAGAGCATTCAAAAATCCTGGGAAGCTATTAAGGCTTGGCTTCATTGGGATGGTGATGGTTTTCACAATGGGCTTTCTTTCAATCAACAGTACCTCTGGTGGTCCCCATTGTTTTCTATTCAAGGAATCCCCTTGGCTAAGACTCAAGGGGCTATTACAAGTAGTGGTTTCCATTGCACCAAAAGATTGACTGGTTAATGCCCGATACAACCACTAGACTTATAGAAGACATAGGAGGCTATTAAACCATGTCACAAATCCCGAGGGGAGTGCTGACCATTTTGCCAAAAATCTCTCCCTCAGCGTTACTTGAGGGGATTCAAACCTGTGACCAAGCTTTGATACCACTTGTTACAAGTAGTGGTTGCCGTTGCACCAAAAGATCGACTTGTTAATGCCCGATACAACCACTAGACTTATAGAAGACACATGAGGCTGTTAAACTATATCATGAATCTCGAGGGGAGCGCTGATCATTTTTCCAATAAGGGCCAGTGCTCTACATTTTTTCAAATGTGGCATTCAGACTCCCAAGGACATGTTCTTTAGGGTCATTATGAGTCTCCGCTCTTGGGAGGATATCTAGGTGCAATACCGTTTGGCTCGCACAGATTGTCAGACTTTTGATCTGCTGGTCTCTGCAATTCCTGATAATTTGCTTCATAAGCTTGGTATACAGGTTGTTCGGCCCTGGTAGAAGGATTGGAAATGGTATATTGCCACTCCTTTTATCAATTACAAGCTGAGGCTGGGTTATAGATGGTTGTCTCCCCATCTTCCTATGGTCAACATTCTTAACCAGAGATGGTATCTTCAATCTTCAACTTCTCACTAGAGCTCTCTCTTTCAGACCGTGTGGGCTGCCATTATGGAGCCCAAAATGGCTCTCTTTGCTTGGTTTTAGCTTTTCCAAGGGCTTCCTATGGGACCTAGGCTCAAACATCCAGGTGTTCACGAACCTCGATGCCTCTTCTGTGGTCACCTTGAGACTTTCTTGCACATCTTCTGGTTCTGTAGGAGAGTTCAACAATATTGGTAGTCGATTCAAGATTTTTTCAAACCCTTTAGGCCTGAGCCTTTCTCCTAGCATATGATTGTCCTAGGGATTCTCCTAGACTTTGTTCCAAGTTTATCTAGATTTGGCATACTTTCAGGATGGAGATTTTGTTCACTCTATGGAAAGATAGGAATGCTGTTATTTTTCTCACAGCTTTCTTGATACAAATGTTGCTCTGTATAACAAGGCTTGCATATGTAATAATTTTATGATGCAGATACATGTTCAAGCAAATAAAGTGGCTCTAGAGGTGGCTCACCTTCAAGAGCTTCTCAATCACTGGGGCAATGCTTGCTGCATTGTTGCCAGGGTTCCTCCTGATGCCATTTCTGCTGAAGGTACTCCTCCCAGAGGCCACTGCCATGGGCACAGCTCTTCAGCTCGCTACTCCCGTACTCCACAGTCATAGGCTCCCTGCCACCACTCTCCTAGAGGTGGCGATGATGGTTGGCGGCTTCGCTAGGCTTCTCCATCTTGCCATACTTCTAGGTGGTCTCCAGCTCTAGCTTAGTCTATCCCTCCTGATGCTCCTGGTAACCGTTGTGGCTTTGGTTGGCCTCCTGCCACCTCCTCCAAGTTTCCCCACCTGGCTCTAGGCATTTCCCCCCTTGGGTGGAGGAGAAAGAGAAAGAAGCAGATGATGATACTTGGTCGATTCCCGACCCTCTTGTTAACCCCAATGATGTGTGGGATTCTGATGATAAAGATCCTCCTTCTGGCACTGCTCTTGCAGCTTAAAGGCTTTATGCCTTTTTTTTTTATGAATAGTTGTTGTTGTTTTCGGGTTTGCCATGTGAACTTTGCGGGGTCATTTTTATGTCCCCCGACCCCTTTTTTGTGAATATGTAACTTTTATATTAAATTAATAGAGAAGGAACTCTTCATCAAAAAAAATATTAATATTAAAAGTCCTACAAGTATGTGGAAGGAAGAAAGGGGAGAAAACTTCAAAATGTCATGATTTTAGTTTTCAGCAAATCTGATATGTCTATTGGAAAAGTTTGTTTTCATCTCTTTTAGTATGGCTTCTTCATCTTTTATCTTTATCGTGACCTTTTACTTGAAATATTTCCAACTTGAAGAAAGTAGGTTGGGTTAGCTCTCATTACTAGTGGATCAACTATCTTAGAAAACTTGGCTACTATTCAACTAGTGAAATCCAATTTTTATCTTTTTTGAACTCGCAAATCTAATTTTAATAAAACTACTCTCATGGGATTTTGATAAAATTGGATGCGGCTATCTTCTCGAAGAAATACACTGCCGTACTATTTTTGAAAAATCGAAAATGCAGTGAATTTTTTATATGCAACTATAACATCTGATAAAATCCCCCATTTTTTATATGCCCAACCCCTGTTCCAATTCCAAAGCCCCCACTTTGGCTTTGCAACTGCCCATTGCATTTACGGAAAATTTATGGGAAAAGAAACTGAGAGAATCGAATTAGAAAGGTTAGTTAGTTACATAAGAAGTCAACACTTAGGGTGTTACGAGGTAAGAAATTAAGAAACTGTTTATCCAGCTTTATTAATTAGTTGAAAACAAAAAATCGAATCATTTATTGACCAAAAAGAAGTCCCGAGAAACATCTGGTCAGTGACAGTATTGTTGTTTTAATTTGCTCTCTCTAAGAGACAGACTATCTAAATGGGCAGGGACGAAATGGTAACCGTAGAGAGCAATCTTTTGAATCGCAGTAGTAGCAGCTGTGTAATTGAAGTTGGGTATGAGCTCACAATTAATGAAGAGGATATGCTCGATGTAAGCTATGCTCAGATCTTCAGAGTGCCAAGGCAGCCACAAGGCCCCAAAGATGCTTTGCACAGTCCACATCTTGTTTCCATTGGCCCTTTTCATTATGGGAAGAAGGAGCTCCAAGGCATGGAGAATTCCAAATCTGAGGCCGTAAGAAGGATGCAGAAGAGGATCCAGAGGAGAAATTCACACGTTTCTATCAAGTCAATTGTTGAACAGCACATTCTGCTCAAGGACAACAAGATAAGGAAGTTTTATGGTGAACATATTCCCTTCACTTCCATCGAGTTAGCATGGATGGTCACCAGAGATGCATGTTTTGTTTATGAATTCTTTGTTAATTATATAAAAGTTAACAGGAATGCTCAGCATATATGTGAAAAGCAATTATCTTGGTCTGACTATGTTCAGAGTTTTTATGAAGAGGAAGTGAGTGCATTTAAGTGGACGTATGATTCTGTCTTTGATGCCGATCTCCAAAATCCCATGAGAGAAAGACTGATGATAGATATACTTTTGTTTGAAAATCAAATACCAATCTGGATTTTGAAGGATCTTCTTAAGTTCGAGATGGGTTCTGCAGAAGCCGCAAAACAAAAAGTAGAAAACCTAATGAATATGCTGCTTTGGCGTGCTACCCGGCATGAAGTTTTCATGTGGAAAGCTAGAGTTTGTTACAAGATGTATTGTAAGAAACACATCCTCGAAGTAATCTACCGCTCCATGGTGGGAAGAGACGTACAGGAACCGATAGTCTTGCCTCCTTTATCTCAAAATCACAGGCAGAGCTGCTTGGAGAAATGCATTGATTCAATGAAAGTCATTTGTGGGTGTTGGTGTAATCTTAGTCTGTTCAATTCCTCCTCAAAAGAGAGTCCCAGCAAAGTCGCTGATATGGTGTATCTGAAGCTCCCAACAGCATTGGAACTCGTGCGCGGAGGAGTGAAGATCAAGCCAGTGCTGTTTGAAGATATAAAAAGGGCAGTATGGCAAAATCCAACAAGATTGATGGATTATTGTTCAGCCATTCAATGGATAAGATTTGATGATAAAACATCAACATTATACTTACCACAATTCAGGGTCACGATGGAGTTGCATTCAGTGATGGGAAGCATAGTTGCAATGGAAGTGGGCAATGGAGGGTACGGTACGAAGCCAATCACTCAGTTTGCATTGCTTATGGAAGAGCTGATTGACAACGAGGAGGATGTTGCAGTGTTGAGAAATGCAGAGGTGCTTAACAATTTTCTGGGAAGCAACAAACAAGTTGCAAAACTTTTCATTTTGGCTAAAGGGATTACCCATGTCCAAGGTTGCAAATCAATTGATGCAGTCAGAATGAGGTTGCATAAGTACACAAAAAGAAAGTACAAGAAACTTTGGAGTGAGTTTGTAAGTGCTTATTTCTCCAAGCCATGGCTGGTTGCTGGTGCCATGGCTGCCGTGCTGTTAATTTTGATGACAGTGGCACAAGTTTTTTGTCTATTTCTCACTTGTAACCACATTTCCTCTTAAACGTAAGTTTGGTTGTTGGAAAGTGTGCTTGTTAGGTAGATGTCTTGCTCTTTGTAAGACTTTGTTGGTGTCCATTAAATCAAATAGGATCGTGAAAATTTAAAAGTGTGTTTTTAAGGTAGATGTCTTGGTCTTTGGTTGTTGGAAAGTGTGCTTGTTAGGTAGATGTCTTGCTCTTTGTAAGACTTTGTTGGTGTCCATTAAATCAAATAGGATCGTGAAAATTTAAAAGTGTGTTTTTTAGGTAGATGTTTTGGTCTTTGTAAGACTTTGTTGGTGTTCATTAAATAAAATATGATTGTAAAAATATGATTCTTTTTATTTTGACATTTTAGGGGCACAATCCCGGCCTCATTCCTTATGATGTCGAAGCTTTGCACTCAGCAATACTTGATCCTTGAACTTCACCAACAGAACAAAGGCCCATTGAAAAATTTATGAATTTTTATGATATTATATTAAGTGAAATTGAAGTTGTTCTAATTGAAGTGATTAGCCCATCTTATATTTTATTTAGAAGGAATCAAGCAAATGAAGGTAGATGGCTTAAGGTTGTTCTCAATGACATATTGTAAAAGAAAGAATAGTTGTATAAAACAAAACATCAAATGGATGAGTAAATGAAATATCTATTTTAATATGCCCTCCACTAATAGAAAAGAGATAAATACTTTGTTATGGATAAGTTTTCAAATATTTTTTGTGATACCTTGGTCATGAAAAAAATAAAATATTATATCAATAAGCCCAATCCCACATAAACTATGAACTTTGAAAACCATACAAAAGGGTCGATATTTCATGGAGAGCTAAAATATTTATTTTTTAGTTAAGAAATAACTCTCATCAACTTTACTTCAAAACAAGGAATTGGAAAAGGCCAAAAATAAGCTTGGGAAGAAAGAGAATATTTTTTGCACTTCCAAGAAAGTCAAAATAGAAAAGCATTTGAACATAGAGTTTGATGCCTTGAAGGAAACAAGGAAATTTATGTATAAATATTGACAACTAACTGTTGGTATAATTTATTTAGCCAAGATATCAATGAAAATTTGGGTACACTCATCATCAAATTATGTAGGAAAATGATTAATTTGCAACATTTGGCCGTTTGATTGGGTGGGCCCTTGAACAAGCTATTTTTGCATTTTCTTCTAGTTCTTCTCCCTCAATATTGAGTGCAATTCCTTTTGTCTTCTATCAATCATCCTACAAAAAAAAATTAACCACAATATTATCATTTATATAATTTTCTTAATTTAATAACTAAAAAAATAATCATTTCTTATTTTCCTATTAATTTATGTTAGTAAGTTCATGTAGTGCATAAATAATATTTTATTTTTATTTTTGAAATAGTAAACAATTAAATGACATTGTTGACTTTGAAATTATATATACCAAACTTGAACTTCACATTAATAAGTTCTTTGTCACTTTAACAACTTTAAAAATATTAGAACCATCACTTAAATCTACCTTTCAAGGTATCATCAAGAAGGTCTGAATTATTGTGTGCTAAGGAAAGCACCTTCATAGGGTTAATATTGTCAATAAATCAAAATAAGAACTAAATTACAACAAATAGCAATCAAATTAAGCAATTTAAAAGACAAATGAACACTCTATGGCTCTCTAATTAGGTTTTCTAATGCAAAGCTCTCAACAAACTTGCATTAGTGACAACCCCAATATGAGAATGAATGATAAACAATGCTAAAAGATTAATTCCAAATGAAATTACACCTATTTAGCTCTAAATTTGTATTTCTAGCTATAAATTGCAAGAGATTTGATGCTTTTCTCATATTTGTGGATGATAATTGATTCAATTATGCCTTGCTTTTATATATTTTGGCAAGGGTAGGGGGTGTAGTTGATTTTATCATGATTAGGTGAGGGTTAAGTCCATGGTTCCACCTTTGGAGACCATTTAAATATTTTATCATCAAAGCTTGGGACAAAAGGACAAAATGAGTGGACAAGATGCATTCTCCAAGTGAGTGAATGAGATTTGATTTAGACTTGATCCATGTGAGCTTGATCCTCAAATCCTATTGGTTGGTGATTTTTTCTCTCATTTTGTGGTTGAGGGAAAATAAGATTTAATTAATTGAATTTAATTAATATCTTTAGCCATCTGTACCCCTTGAATGGGTTGATTTGATTTAAATGAACTATGTAATTAATTGGATTAATTACACAATTGATTGATTTATTATGCTTTATTTGATTTAAATTTAATTTATGACTTTTGATTTTTAATTAAATTGAATTATGGCTTGATTTGAAATTTGATTTGATAAATGCTTGATTTGATTCAATTGCTTTAATTTTTGTCTTGATTGTTCACTTGATTTATCTTGTCCAATTTTAGGTGATTACAATTATAAATAAATTTAATTAGTGGTAAGTATTCCAAAAGAAAAATAAAAACTGAAAAAACTTTTTTAATGTCAATAAATATTTATTATAGACTATGACAAGTTTGACATTGTATGTTTTAATAAAACGAGATGTATTAGATATATCAATTGTAATCTATATGATCATAAATTTAATTGGTGGTTTAATATTGAATTTGTAAGAATTTCATTTCAATATTTAAAGAATACTAAACATCACAAATGAAACTACTTGTATAATATTTTATACAACATAAAAAAATTATAATTATATAGCACTTTATTATTGCATTTTTACATAAGAATAAAAATATAAAAAATAAAAACCAAAACTTATAAAAAATCAACTTAACAAAAAATGATTATTTAGGAAAAGTAAAATAACTTCAAAATTATATTAATTTAATCAT
The DNA here is from genome assembly GCA_027943335.1 of Chamaecyparis obtusa. Taxonomy (NCBI): domain Eukaryota; kingdom Viridiplantae; phylum Streptophyta; class Pinopsida; order Cupressales; family Cupressaceae; genus Chamaecyparis; species Chamaecyparis obtusa. The sequence continues at coordinate 19,876 of BSBK01005331.1, forward strand.
TTTTTCATCATTATAGACTTTTTTATCACTAAACCATATATACATATTCTTAGACTCATTTTTTATGAGAAATGAATAATAAGAAAAGACTTCAAATTTAAATTTAAAAATTATGAAACCATTTCTTTTATCTAATCATTGTTTCATCATTATAAGACTTTAATCATAAACATTTCTTGTAAATAATTATTGTTGATGAAAAATTAACAATCAAATGAAATATAACTAACTTATATATACTTTATATATATAATAAGCTAAGAGATATCCTTCTAGTGTTCCTATTGCACTGAGCAAAATTATAAAAATAGAATAGGCACCTGAAGAAGGATATCTCTCAGCTTATTATATATATATATATATATATATATATATATATATATATATATATATATATATATATATATATATATATATATATATATATATATATATATATATATATATATATATATATATATATATATATATATATATATATATATATATATATATATATATATAAAAGCTAGTAGAAGCTAAATTGCATAATGAAAGATATTAAATTATTATTTTTATTATAGTTTATTTACAATAGTAAATTATAATTATTAAATATATAATATTTATATAATATATTATATGTTCACTTCAAAAATATGATTATTAAATTAATGTTGTATTAAGATTTAGACATAGGTTAATGGTTAGGTTATTTGGTTATGGTTAGGATTATGTCTATGATAAACATGTACGTTATAGTTAGTATTATGGTTAGGGTTCAAATTTAGGGTTAGGATTAGTATTATAGTTTTGGTTGAGGTTAGATTTATGCTTTGGATAAGGAATATAGTTAGGGTTAGGGTCTAATGTGTGGGTTAAGAGTATGATTAAGGTTTAGGGTTAGGATAATGGTTAAGATAATCTTTTAAATATTATGGTTACTATTATGGTTGGGGTTAGGAATTATGGTTATTTTATTTAATGTTGAACTGTATGAGGATTTAGGGTTAGGATTATGGTTAGGTTATTTGGTGAGGGTTAGGATTATGGCCCACGATAAGCATGTACATCATGGTAACTATTATGGTTATTAGGGTTAAAATTCAAGGTTATAATCAATATTAGGGTTTAGGGTTTAGGATAAGATTATCATTCATGCAAGGGTTGACATCATGGTGAGTATTATGGTTTTTATTAGGCTAAGGTTAAATTCATGCTTTGGATAAGGCATATAGATAGGGTTAGGGTTTAATGTGTTGGTTAATATTAGGATTAAGGTTTAGTGTAAGGATTATGGTAAAGGTAAACTTTTATATTATGGTTACTATGGATAGGGTTAGATTTTTAAATTATGGGTCAAGCCTAGGGTTTACAATTAGGATTTTTGTTCTCTATAATGATTTATCTAATGTTTTGTATTATATTTGTAATTAGTGTTTTCATTAGCCTTAACTTTTTTGTTGTGGTTAGGAGCAAGGTTAGTGTTAGGATTATGGTTAGAGTAAGGATTTGTACATCATGGTTAGAATTATGGTTATTAGAGTTAGGGTTAGGATTGAGGGTTAGGCTTAGGATTATGATTTATGTTAACTCTAGGTTAAGCTCAGGTATAATTTGGATTATGTATAGGGTTAGGGTTATAATTAGATTGCAAGATAAATTTATATTAGGGTTAGATGTAAAATTAATATTATATTTAGGGTTAGCATTATATCCTAGACCTAATTACACCCTAACTCCTATTAAACAATATCATTGACCCTAATTTAACTATAAAATTAATTATATCCTTACTTTAATTTAACATAAATCCTAACTAAATCATAATTGCTAATTAAATTTTAACACTTATGCTCTTTTAAATCTAAAATTATTTTAATTTTACTCTTTTTGAAAAAGGGATTTTTCATTATCTTTTGAGATGATCCTACGATTTTTTTATAGAACAAATGCATCCCAAAATGATCCTACGATTTCTAGTAGAGGCTATGAAAACTACATTGTTGTAGCAAAGAGATGGAATTGAGTTATTTTCTACAATTCAAATAGTGTTTTGTAATCTTCATTTATTGTCATGCATACCTTCATATCATTTACTGTTAAAAAATATATTTAGACAATCAATTTCAATGCAATATTGTTAACCTATATATTAACATCTAACTATCTGATATTAACATATATCTATTTATTTAGATGATGTATTTAAAGAAATTTTCTTTTTCATCAACCAAAAATTAAATACCCTCATTTATGTTAACTAATAAAATAAAAGTTTTAGAAAAACTAATAGAAAAAGACCATCAATCTTATCTTTACGATTTTTCTAATTTGATCCCTTAAGCCTTGGACTTTCTCATCTTTTCTCATAATTTTTATGGGACATCCAAAATATGAGATATCATTGTCTATAAGACTATTTACTTTCTAAATTAAAAAATTAAATACATTTAATTGAATCCTTGTATTGTATTGAGTATTAGTTCCCCTTTTTTAGCTTGCAATTTTAACATGTACAAAATTTGTGTTAATTAGAAACATTTATTTTTCAATCAAAAATAAATCAACAATATTTGTTGAAATTAAATGCATTTAATTTTCTTTATTAGAAAATAAAGTCTTCTAGACAATGATATATGTCTTCTTATTTCACGTGCTTTATTATTATGCAATCTTTCATATTCATATTCATGGATAGTATTCTAGTGTTATGTAAAATTTGATTTGATTTGATATATTTGAATTAGTGTCAAAATATCAAATCAAGCCAAATTGTTAAAATATCTAAAATAAACTAAAATTTATTTAAAATATTCTAAGAACAAAAATATCCTAATTTAGTTTATTTAAAATTTAACTTAAAAATTTAAAATTTTGGTTTAGTTTATTTTGGATATTTTAAATATTATTTAAATTTTGCTAAACTTTAGAGATCTAGGTTCTAAGTCCCACAAGAATTAAAAATCATTAAAAACATTAGATTTTCAATTTGATTTTATTTGTGTCAAAATTTTATAGTATCAATGTTTGCAATCAGATTTTGTGATTCATCATTAGAATAGGAGAGAGCATAAATGTAGAATTCTAATGATAAATCACAAAATGTAAAATAGAATATTAATACTATAAATTTTTGACACAGTTAAACCCAAAACTCACTATTTCATCTTATATGCCATGATGTGACTATTATATATCCAACTATACTACCAAGTTTTTATACTAATATTGTAAATTTGTTATTTTAATTCGATTGGAATTTCTAACTCCAAATATTATTTAGAATGACATGTTTAAACTTTTGATTTCCTTGAACAAGATAACTATAAATGAAAGCAACATCCCCACATTAAAAGATGAAAGTAAATTAAAAATCCAGCCAACATGAGGAACTTTCGATATAGTGCTAGGTAGAAACAAAAATCACTAAATAAGTTTATGATCTATTTATATATTGGTAGAAAATAGAACGGAAATAAGTTAATAGGCTTGTTTGACATGGAAAATATAGCATTTGAGACTATCCACGAAAAGTTTCTTATGGTTCATGTAGGAATATTCGAACAAAATCTCCTGATATTGTTCCATTTTTGTCACATTGTAGCTGAACAAATTTACCAAAATGACTGCGTGAAATGTGCACCGTAGTCAGAAGACATTTTTTTATGAGAAGAAAACTCAGCTCTAGAAACTCCTTATATTCAAATTTCCTTCCATTATGCATGCATTGGACAATCTTAAAAGAAGTATTAACTTGGATTTGTTATTCCAAACAGTTTTTGCATTTCCAAAATCTTCTAGAAGAGGAATTGACTGCAGGAATAAAAGAGAAAATTAGATAATGATTACATAATAACACAAACAAAAACATATAGTATTATAAGATTAAGATCACAACACTTCTTAATTACTACAAAAACACCGCAACAATTCTTTGCACACAATTCACAAGAAAAACACTCATTATTTCTTACTTTTAGCACTTTGGTGGACATCTCCTTATTTTTTGCTTGCCCTCCCATATAAGAAAGATACTCCATAAGCCTTTTGGTGGATTATATTTTACCTGCCCCTCTTTCTCCACTCACTAGAATGGAAAGACTTTTCTCATCATCGGTCATCGCCCTCTATCCATAAAAAGATTAAATTTCAAACAAAGTCTCTCTGCTTCAATGAGAAAATTGGAGAGGCATACTTGTATGCAGCTTCCTCCATAGCATAAACATGAGATAAATTTGTTCATTCAATCAAGAAACTTACCACAACTGCACATATAGTGAAACCCAGCAGGATCGCGTGACATTCCATCTCCTCAATTATGAATCTGCAAATAAACAAGGGTTTTTTTTAAAATAGGTTTGACTTTAATTTTGTGAAAATTTTGAAGTAATAAAAACTTTTGAAATCGAATTCAAGAAGGAATATTTACACATTCACGTTTATATTTTTACACATTAGTTCAGTTTCTTTAGTGCAATTTCTTTCAATGTAAAAAAAGTGAATACCCTATTTTAATGTAAGAAATAATAATCATAATTAGTGAACTAAATACAAATTTAGCAAACCCCTAAAACCCTAAAAAAATGCAGAACTTTCATGGATAAATTGTTGTGCACTAATCAATGGAAAGATGAAATTCAAGCTCCCAAAATTTTGAAATTATTAATCAAGCCTTTGACTTGATAAGCTTCTCTGCAATCACATAAAAAAAGATTATTTATACTTTAGTTGTTTCATTAAACAAACATAGGCATTAATTATGAAAATAAATTAGAGATATCAAACCTGGCATTTACACCGCCATGAATTCTTAGTTCTAAAATGCATAGGAGGTTATCGGCTATTTTCTTCTTCCGTTACACATTCTCTGCATTGTATTTCATGGGCGGGTGGCTTGCAGGAAATAGGTTTAAATTGAGAATATTTAAATAAATAGATCACCAACTATTATGTGAGAAGGTCAATTACGTCGCTTCAAATCCTCTACAAAATGGTGTAGGAGCACCTAGGAAATCCTCAAAGCCCTTAAGTTTTGGCTTGTAGCTGACATTAGCCAAGTGAGAGTTGTGAGTTTTCTTTGAGGCCTTAGTAGGTCATGTGGACTAGGTGAGTTAGTGTTAGAACTAAGGTCACCAATTAGTCATTGTTAGTTGTTTTGGTTAGTTTAGGCTTAGTATTCTAAAGTTGGGATCTGGGTTATTAATGTGTCCTAAACCCATGAGGGATGTAAAGAAGATGCTTTAAGGTCATTAATGGTGTTAGTTCATCAAACTACATAGCATAGAGGCCCTATATTCTAGTTGTCCTAATAATGGCAAATGTTACATGCAACTCGACAACATTGGATTCCCAAAAAGATAGGAGTGGGAAATGAACTAACATTGCCTAAAAAGGATGGAGAATGTCATCTAAGACTCTCTCAGGATTGAATTCCAAGTTAATGAGTATTGTAAGCAAGTTTGTGAACAGTGAAACAACTCTGCAATTCTGGTTTTGTGAAGACACCGAGCTTTCTTGTGTTACAGTGCATACATTTGGGTTGAAGTCTTTGTTTTAGTGTTAGATTTGTGTTTTTGGGATAGTTTTAAGACTTTTCCCTTCTTTAAGAAAATAGATTAGAGTTAGTTTAGTAGCTTCAATAAATTGATTAGAGTTTAGAGGGTTTCCTGGTCCTGTCCAGACCAATTTGTGTATTTATGGCTTCCCCATGAAATCTAGCCATGAGATCTTCCTAAGGGTAGATGAATGCTTTAGGAGAGCCTTTTTTATGTACATATTTAGAGGTAGGAGGTTGGAAGAGTTGAGCTACTATTTTTAATGTCAAGCCCTGGGCGAGCCTAGTGTGCCTGATTAGAGGTGTGATAGTGAAGAATTGAAGATTGCATGCAAGGGAATGAAGCATAGTACAAAAAAAACATATTTCAAAATTGGATACAAATATATCATGTCATGTTAGAAGGATTGTGGATTTATCAATCCATTTGGTTTTGAATCAAACAAGTAATCAACAAAGTCCTAAAAACTAGGCCTATTAGCCCTATTTGACCTATATAATAGGAAGCCTATGTATTGATGCCCTAGGAATTGAAAACCTTCTAAATCTTTCATAAAATCCAAAAGGGTACTTGAATGTTCTTTTGAGAAGATTTGGCAGGAAATTGAGAAAAGACCCTGTCAAAGGCTACAAGGGACTAGGCCTAATTAGGTCTCCTCAAGGCTAGATCTTGAACCCAATAAGAAAGGGATTGGAGATACACCAAGATGGATCCAAATGGGAATATTATGAATTTCTTTATGAATTTTTTTTATAAGTATTTTGAGAAGATTTGGCAGGAAATTGAGAAAAGACCCTGTCAAGGGCTACAAGGAACTAGGCCTAATTAGGTCTCCTCAAGGCTAGATCTTGAACCCAATAAGAAAGGGATTGGAGATCCACCAAGATGGATCCAAATGGGAATATTATGAATGTCTTTAAGGTATTTGGTGCCTCTGTAATGAATTTGAAATTTTGTGTGAAGATGGCACTTGGAGTCTTCTAAGTGTAGGAGAGAGCATTGGAGTAACTTTAAGGTGATTGTCCTTCAAGGTTAAGCACAAAGACTTTAACTCTTAGAGAAGAGTTTGTTAAGGTTTTAGTTAATCATATAATCCTATTAAGATCCTAGAGGAGAGTAGGATCCTTGAAGAAGACAAGAAAGGTCTTCTTAGCACTTGTGCAAGCACTCCTAGAAGTACATACACCATATTGGCATTAGAGCTTGTTTTGACCAGGCTTGTGGTTATTGTTGTAGCCTACTAAATCTGTAGGAGAGAATAAATATTTTGAATTAAATATTACAATGGTGACTAATGCTGAGTTAGCCAAGAAGGTGGAAGACCAAGAGGAGGAGAATAGACTACTCTGGGAAAGATTGGCTCAATTAGAGCTAAAAGTGGATGAAGTAGATGTAAAGGTTGAAGAAGCTAATGATAAGATAGATGGAAAATGAAAGGAGATCCTTTTGGAAGATGAAGTCCCTGAACTAGACCCAATACTAGCTGAAGAACCATTCTTTAAGGAATTGAAAGCGTTGAGGGGAAAAGCATTGGAAGTCATTCCTATCTTCAATGGGAAGATGGAACCAAAGATAGTCCTAGATTGGATAGAAGGACTAGAGAACCACTTTGAGTGTGATGGAATAATAGAGGCTCAAAAGGTTAAGGTAGCCAAGGCTAGACTAAGAGGTCTTGCACTCACTTGGTGGAAGTTTCTACAAGATGAGAGGGAGAAAGATGGCAAGAATCCAATTTCTACATGAAAGGCAGTGGTGGCCAAAATCAGGGATGCATATGTACCAGAGGATTATGAAATCCAACTCCATATGAAGAGGAAAAGTCTTAGGCAAAAAGACTTGGATGTGAACTCATATACAGAGGAGTTCCAAAATCTTTGTATGAGATCTTTAGTTGCAAAGGATGAGAAGGTACAGGTGGCAAGATATCTCAATGGGCTCAAATGGAATATCCAAGAGGAGATGAGTCTTATGAATCCTAACACCATCCAAAAATGCCATCAGCTTGCTGTCAAGGTAGAGGATAAGTTGAGAAAGAAGCAAGACTCTAGTACCTCAAGAGGTAGAGGTATAGGAAGAGATAGTAGAGGGAAAAGAATTGGATATGGTGGAAGGAGTTTAGAGCCAAGGACTCAAGGAGAAGTCAAATACATTGAGTAGCAAGAGGGGAGCTCTAGTAGAGGTAGTAGAGGAAGGAGCTCTAACTTTAGAGGAAGTAGTGGTGGACAAGGAAGAGGCAATTATTTTTCCAACATGAAATGTTATCATTATAACCAAATGGGACACCCTACCTATAGGTATCTAGAGAAGGGTAGTACTTCTCAAGGAGGTGATAAGAGAGTCAATATTGTTCATGAGGAAACAAATGCAGTAGTGAATCACCCTGAGGTACCATTAACATCAGAGGAAGGTGAGAACCTCATGATGAGGAGAACCTTGATCAAAGAGCTGGTGAAAGAAGAGCCAAGCTAGAGAAGTTCCCTATTTGGGATAAAATGTAAGATAATGGGAAAAGTGTGTAGATTCATCATTGACTCAAGGTCTACTGACAACATTGTGTTAGAGGAAGAAATTATCAAGTTAAATATGAGAAGGATACCCCACACTAGTCTTTACAAGGTCACATGGCTTAATAAAGGATAACATGTCCTAGTGAACGACCAGGCTTGGGTGGAGTTCTTAGTTGGAAGGTATAAGGACAAGGTCCTATGTGATGTGTTGCATATGGATGCATTTCACTCACTCCTAGGTAGACCATGGAAATTTGACCACAAAGCTATGCATTATGGAGTGAAGAACTCATACAATTTCAAGAAGGATAATGTGACTTTCAAAATTCAATCACCGCTAGAGGATGCAAAGGTGAAGACAACAGGTCCTAATGTACTCATGGTTGGTGAGAAAGAATTCTTAGAAGCCTTGGAAGAAGGAGAAGGAGTTGGCTTTGCACTAGTCTTAATGCTAAGAGAGGTGAATGGTGATAAGGTAGCCAAGAAGCTAGAGCTACCTAAGGAGATACAAAGCACAATGGTGCATTGAGTGGTCACTTTGGGATCACTAAAAGATAAGAACTTGCTCAAAGGTTCTATTATTGGCCAAAAATGAACCTTGATGTTAGGAAGTATGTTGAGAGTTGCATTGTGTGTCAAAAGGCCAAAGGAACTTCTTCAAATGCAGCCCTATATCAACCACTACCTATTCCCACTAGGCCATGGAATACTTGAGCATGGACTTTGTAGTTGGGTTACCCAAGATAAGACAAGTCATGGATAGTTTCTATGTGATAGTAGACAGGTTCAACAAGATGGCTCACTTTGTGCCATGCAAGACAACCAATGATGCTAGCCAAATAGCCTCTCTTTTCTTCAAAGAGATAGTAAGAATACATGGGTTACCCTTGAGCATAGTGTCAGATAGAGACACCAAGTTTATGAGTCACTTTTGGAAGACTCTTTGGCAAAGATTAGGCACCAATTTGTCCTTTGGATCTGCATACCATCCTCAAACATATGGTCAAACCAAGGTGGTAAATAGAAGCCTTGGAAATCTTTTAAGATGTTTGACCAAAGAATATGGTCAACAATGGAATCAATTGATTAGACAAGTTGAGTATGCATATAATGATACTGTGAATAGGTCCACAGGGAAGATTCCCTTTTAAATTGTATATGGCCTACATCCTAGAGGACTCTATGAACTAAGAGACTTAAAAGATGGAGTTAAGGTAAGTGGATATGATGAAGATTTTCTTATGCAATCTAGGAGATTTATGACACAATCAAGAGGACATTGACTGATAACACCATGAAACATAAGACTAAGGTTGATGAAGGTAGAGGGAAATCCAATTAAATATTGGAGACTTAGTGATGGTGCATCTAAAAAAATCCAGACTATAGAAGGGAGTCCCTTATAAATTAAAGATGAGAAGGATAGGTCCCTGTCATATCTTAGCAAAGTATGGAGACAATGCTTATAAGGTGGAGCTACCGGAGGATAGTGAACTGTCCCCTATTTTCAATGTAACAGACCTGGCTCTTTACAAAGGACCCACACCAGATCTTGATCAAAACCAAATTAAAGTTATCCAAGATGTGGATGAGCTCAAATTACTTTGTACATTAGTCAAGCAGGTTAACAATATCCTGGATTCAAGAGTCTATAAGAAGACTAGAAAGAATGAATACAAAGAACATTTGAACAAATGGCATGGTCAATCTAATGCAGATGCAATATGGATCAAGAAAGCTGAGTTTAAGAATTTGGGAGTTGATCCCACCTTACTCAACCCAAGGGTGGATTGAAGTCTTTTGTTTAGGGGATGATGGTGCAGGAGTACCTAAGCAATCCTCAAAGCCCTTAAGATTTGGCTTGTATCTGACATTACCCAAGTCAAAGTTGTGAGTTTTCTTTCATGCCCAAAATTTGGGCAAAACACACACAACAATTTTTTTCTAAAGACACTAACTACAAGGTTACATATTGAAACATTCGAACAAACATCAACCAATGCACCCATCTAACAAGGGGATTTGAGGCATGCGCTGGCTTGCCGACATCCCCACTCTATCAGGTGCACTAGGCCGAGGGGTAAATTCTCACTAGAGTAATACATAACGAGACTATGAGGGAAAAACTCCCTACTCAAATTACTCATAGATACGATAATAAAACAATAATACTAAATTAAATAAATTAATATTAAATTCCTTAAGTTAATTTTAATTAAATAATAATGTGTAGCATGTAATAATTTAAAATGTTAACAAAAATATTACCACCATTAAAATGTAATAATGGTAAATCAATTTAATAGATTATGCTCCAAAATATGAAAATAAATAAATGAAGATTCACCCATCCAACTCAACAATAAATAATTAAATAAATAAATGACTAAACAAAAATAGGTTTAAAATCTACACAACATAAAGAATAAAATTTGGAAATAAAAGTCTAATTATTGCCTTTTCTAAAAATCAATCCAAATCCCAAATTAATAGGGGGGTCTATAAAAAAAATAAAAGGCATTGCAATTAATAATAGAAATTACATTTAAAAAGAATTAAAAGTGGAGAATTAATTAAGTCCGCTCAATTTATTAACATTCTAACTATAAGTCAAAAATATGATAAAAATAAAATATAAAGTTAATACCAAAAGGACAACTAAACCCTAAACAAAATTAGGGCTTGGGCTAAAATAAATCATGGCCCAGAATCCAAATCTTAAGTTTCTTTTTTTTTTCCTTACTCTTCCTTTTCTGTGTTAGCTAGCTTTTACAGAAAGTTTATCAGAAATTTTAGCAGTATTTGTGGACCCTTGACTGAAACAATGAGAGGGGATAGAAAAGAGTTTAAGTGGACTAATGGGGTAGAAAAGAGTTTTCAATTGTTGAAACAAAAAGTTACGGAACAACCTATTTTAGCACTTCCAGATTTTAATAAGGTGTTTCAAGTAGATTGTGATGCTAGTGGTACTGCAATAGGAGCTGTTATGAGCCAAGAAGGTAAACCTGTTGCTTATTTCAGTGACAAGTTAAATGATGCCAAGAGGAAATATTCTGTTTATGATCAAGAATTTTATGCTATAGTTCAACATTAAAGAAGTAGAGACATTATCTACTTCCTAAGGAGTTTGTTTTGTATACTTGTAATACCTCTCCTACAGTGATACTATGATTTGATACTTTTTTTATGATGGTTAGAACTATGCACTCATGTTTATGTTTTCATGGAGGATTATACGTTCATCAGATGATATTTATATGCTCAGATATAGTTACTTTGATTATATGTTTATGAGATCCTAGAAGAATGTATTAGTTTTACATGTTTTATCTCATGAATGGTATACTAACCCTTATCTCAATTGGTTTATGGATACATATGTGTTTTTTTCATGACTCAGGACGAAGTCGTAGTTACTCACTTGGTGAGGTCCACACGATGTATCGATCCTAGTCATCTGCTTGCATATATCTGATGTGTATATCTATATGTATATGTATCTCTTCTTGGTGATGCAGGAATTGCAGGTACCGGGTATCGTCTCCACCTGGCTCCACAGGTCTGAGCGATCCCTTAAAAATCCTCGATCGTTGTTGTTGTCATGGAGATATCATCAAGCTTCACAAAAGAAAACCTTTATCCTTGATCATTCACCTTAGGTGGGAAGTGCCGGGTCAGTTCCTGGTAGGGAGATATTATGTGGTTTATCAGTTATTAGGGTTTGGATCTTGTTCTTACTGTTAGGGATACTCAACTTTGTCAGTAGGTTATCTAGGTGAGTCCTTGTTGATCGATGTCTGTCTCAGTGACTTATCCCTGTTTAGATTTTCATGTTAGTATTAAGATCGAGTTGCTATTTGTACCTTGCATCTTCTGGTTATATAGTTATAAAATGTTAGTAAAACGAATAATGAGTCATTTATACTATATGTGTCATAAACATGTGGGTGCACACATATGCTTATGAACACATATAGGTATATTAAGGTATAAATATATATTCATAAATATAAATAAATATATATACTTAATTATATTAACAAATAACACTAGCTTTATGGTTGTTGATAAAAATAAATTAAGAAATAAATAAAATAAGATAAAATAAAATAACTTTTGGTAATAAAACTAACTAGCTAGGAGGGAGTTGAACTCGAGACCTCCTAGAAGTTGGGGCTAGTTAGTTACCAATTGTGCTATGTGAATTCCTTGTAAGGTAAGTAATTAAATTTATTATTAAACCTTATTTTAGAGAATATTTTAATAAAAAAAATATATATATATATAAACAAAACTTTATTTGTTACGGGAGAAAATTAGTTTCTCCTCCAACCGACTATGGAAGTTGGAGAAGTTTCTTCCCGTATAGAAACTTCTCCAACCAAATAGTTGGAGAGGAGATTATATCTATGATGATTGGTTCGGAAGACGGGGGCTGGAAACTATTTTGGGAACGGAAAAAAACTTTGGCTAATCAGGAGAAATTTGAGAGCGGAGGAACAGGGAGCAGTGGAAGAAATTTTGCAGGAACGGGCTTCGTCAACCAGGGAACTATTTACCAGGTTGGAGCTTTTCCCTGATAATTCCTAAAATATGAAATAATTATTTTATTGTCTGTTTGTGCATTATTGTTTATGTCAGATCGGCAAACTCAATAGTTTTAACATCATGGTTATATTAATATTTGCTGAAATAAAATGTAAATTCACAGAATATTAAACGTTAGAAAATGTATAAGAAGTTAGATGAACAAATAAAATACATAATGTTGTATTTTATAATGTTATTAAGGATTATATTTTCCTGTATATGTCCTTAAAAAAATATAAAATAAAATATATATAAATATAAAACTATTAACCTACTAATGTTTGGATATTTTAAAATATTCATTAATTAATTAACCATTGTCTTAATATTCTTATTATGTAATAGATAAAATTAAATTCTATTAAATGTGTTTTAAAAGTTTTTAAAAAAATGATAAAATAAGATCAAAAAAAAAATATATAGGGCCGCTGCCGCGGCGGGTCCCGCGGTACCGGACGACAGCGTCCGCTGCCGGCGGCACCTTCGGGTGCCGTGCGGTAGCGACCGCTGTCGGCGGTACCCGGGGGTACCGCATGGGAGCGGGCCCCCGTGTAGGGTTTTTTTTTTAAAAAAAAGAAACATTTTTTTATTTAATTTTAGCATTTTTAAAAAAAATACAATTTCGGTATTTTATGTATAATATAGGGTTGATATATTATATGTATAATATAATGTTTAACATTAATCTAAGTAGATATTATATTTTATATATATATAATATAGGTATTATTATATATATATATATAATATAATTTGAATTTTTATTTAAATTAATTTTGTATTATATTTTTATGATAGTAGTAATTGAAAACATGGGTTAAATAATTTAATACATATGATATTGATAATTAGACTTATATTATATATATATAATGTATATTATTATATATATATAATATAATATTAAAATTGAAGAAATATGTCAAATTGTTTATGTTAAGGTGTTCTTTTTTTTAGATATATTATTTTGATGGTTTAGTTTTATATTATGAATTGGTTATACATACATATAATTAAAGAATTGTCGGACAAAGTGATATTAAATATCATTATATTATGTAATGAAATTTGTTAGATGAACGAAATGTTTGAACTAGAGGCATATTCATTTCAATGTTTTAACTGTGTAAATATTTTTAAGTTGTAAATAAATAATTGATTTCTTAGTTCCATGCTTAGACAAATGTTAGGATGGGGGCTAGAAAACGGAAACAAAACTCTTACTTTCAATTTTATCAACAAATCAAACTAGTCAAACTTGTGATCTCCTAAGCATCCTAGGTAGGTCTGTTATAATGAAATTGTTGGACATGTTAGTGGTTTGACTAGGGAAACCTAACGGGAATAGGTTAGGGTTAGGAAACCTAGGAACCCCTAAGTGAGTGGCTCTCAGTGCGGGGCCGGGGCCCTAAAGTGGCTAGACCAGGATAACCGACTGATGAGTTAGTTAACCAAGTGATAACCTAATAAAATTTAAGGGATGGGTTCAAAACATTAAAAAGATTATATTGTGCCTCGCCCATGCCATTAGCGCTAGGACAGGCTATGGATGGGAGTGGGAGAAGGTACCTATGCGTAGGTACAGATCGAATGGCGCTTGTCTGTATGAAAGGCATTTGATTTCCGCATGTGCCTACTTGGGGGCCGGGGCCCAGTGTGGCTAGTACCAGGACAACCCAAGGGGTGAGGGCTATGCGATGACACTCACTTAGGTTGTTGCTTAGGATTTCCTACCCAAACCTTAGAATCCCTTGTGAAATGTACTTTACTTGTGTGAAATGTTATCCACCCTTTTTGGTAAAGCCTAGTAAGTTTCTTCTTGTGGGCTTGGTGTTTATCTCCTAGCACGGGGGGTGAAACCTTACCAGTTTCACATGGTTGGGTGGAAAATCTTTTTATCGAGGTATCTTGTGCAGATGTAAACAACTGAAGATTCATATTTGTCTGAGCACCTGTTGAAGAATGAAGATTTGTACTTATTCATGTTGTTGTAAACTTATGTATTCTCCTATGAGGAGTTTAAATGTAATGTAAATTTTGAATGATGTAATAATGGGTAGACATAGGAAAAGGGTTATATGGGATGTTTATTTAATGGAAAGATGTAATCTTATTATGTATCAAGTTATGTAAAATGTTGATGAATCATTTGTTGTACTATTGCAATATGTTTGTTTGAGGAAATGGAATTATAGTAATTGATCCTTAAAAAATTTTAGATGGAAATTAATTATGAATGTGTTTAAGTATTTTCCAATAAAGAACTTGAAATGGAATTTGTATGGTTAGTAGATGTTGTTAATAGTTTATCAATTTTTAATTTACATTTAAGGGAACCTTGGAAAGAAGTTAGATTATGTTTTGTTAATTGCAAACTTTAAAAGTTCAAAAAATTTTTTTCGTAAAACTCTACTTAGGTTTTCTTTTACAAAGTAAACCTTTGTGCAAATTTCCTGGTTCCCTTGCGGGGCATGACATATTTGGTATCAGAGCACTAAGTTGCTACACTGGGACCTAAAGAAATTGGGTCCATGTACCTTAAACTTACACTACACCTTAGGAAAACTCAAAATGAAAATCAAAAACCATTAACTCATCATTCTTCTTAACTCATGGCAGGATGCCACCCGTAACCCGTGGTCGTAGAGGAGGTGCCCAAAATACTCCTCCTAGATCCCAACACGAAGATTCTCAAGAAGAAGAACAATACGAGGAACAAGGGGAACAATCTAACAATCAATCAGGAGGTTTTCAGGGAGCCCAAGTAACAGAATTACTACAACAAATCCTTCAGAGGTTAGAGGCAGGGCAGGATAGAGGCCAGCATGGGGAGAATGGTACTCACCATGAGGAAAGAGAAAGAAGTCCTAGGAGGAGAGACCAGACATTGGAAGAGGATGCCCTACGGGCTTCTCATATGCGGGATCTCCTTAGAACCAAGACAAACCCATTTAAGGGAACACAAGGTGGAACTTCCGCACAAACTTGGTTGCTAGAATTAGAAAGGCTTTTCTCCATGCACCCATACCACAGTAACACCAAAGCCCGGTTTGCAGTCATTCACCTTAGAGACTTTGCATCCACATGGTGGGAAACAGAAAGAGAGAAACTTCACTTAGACATCACCACCCTTTCTTGGGAACTATTCCTAGAACTTTTTCGAGCTAAATTTCTATCAGACCATTGGAGGCGAGACAGAGCCGAAGAATTTCATAACCTAAGACAGCTTAATATGTCAGTGGATGACTATGAGAGGAAGTTCTTGGAACTCAAGCCATATTCAGGGTTTAAGGATGATGAACCTATGTTAACTCAACACTTTCTCAGAGGGCTCAACAGTCGTTTGGCCTGCAGTGTAAGAATGTTTGAACCTCAGACTATAAATGAAGCAGTCATTAAGGCTCGTCTTGAAGAACAAAACATAGCCTTGGGGGTAGGGAGTCGAACCAGTGGCCAAGGTGGCAATACTTTCCAGGTTGGGTCAGGGAATCAATTTCAAGGTACACCTAAGAACTATCCACCCAAAGGGAATCAGAACCAACAGAAAAGGAAGTTTTTCAACAACAACAACAACAATCAGAATGGAAACAAAAATAAAAGTGGGAGTTCTCAATTTAATAACCCTCGCAACTGGCAACGTGCAAAACAATTCCCAAACCGTCAGCCAGCTTCGAGTATGCCTCAGAACTCTAGTCGGGGTAGCTACCAGCAATCTAGTGCACCTTCTGCAGGAAGAAATTTTGTCAAGAACACGGGATGTTACTCTTGTGGGCAGCATGGGCACATTGCAGTTAATTGCCCTCAGAAATCTTCTTCAGCAGTTAGTTTTAGACAGGCCACTTCAGAACCGACAGTAGGTAACTCAGGCAGATCCCATCGAGCATTTTCTGCTGTAAACCATGGACAAGCCAATAGTCAGGGGACAGTCATTGAAACTCCAGGTTTGTTAAAGGGTATCTCTACCACCGTTTTGTTTGATTCTGGAGCAACAGATTCTTTTATTTCATCCTCTTTAGTAGAGCAATGTGGGCTGAAGGCAGTAAGGCAGGAAGATAGGTGGCAGGTTGAACTAGCCTCCGGGGCAAGGGTAGTCTCTGACGCCTGTGTTCTAAGTTGTAGTTTGGAGCTTGGACCTTTCTCTACCTTAGTGGATCTTAGAGTGATTCCTTTGGGATCATATGGAGTAGTGTTGGGCATGGATTGGTTGGATGCTCACAAAGCCACTTTGGATTGTCGAAACAAAAGTGTTCAATGCACTGATGACTTGGGGAAAACTAAGAAGATTATTGGGGTTCCATCATCCATCTCTCTCCGCATGATTTCCGCGATGCAGCTTAAGAGGTGCATGCACAAAGGATGCCAACTTTTTGCAGTCACAATGGAGGAGTTAGATCAAGAAGAGAGTAGGGAGATATCATTAGATCACCCCCTTTTACAGGAATACTTGGATGTTTTTCCAAAGGAAATTCCAGGGATGCCACCTAAGAGGGACATAGATTTCCGAATTGATTTAGTGCCGGGAGTAGAACCAATTTCCAAAGCCCCGTACCGTATGACCACGCAAGAACTTGAGGAACTCAAGGTTCAGCTAGAAGAACTTTTAGAAAAAGGGTTTATAAGACCTAGTGTGTCACCTTGGGGAGTGCCAGTGATATTTGTAAAGAAGAAAGATGGATCCCTCCGATTATGTATTGACTATCGTCAACTGAACAAGGTTACTATCAAAAATCAGTATCCTCTACCTCGCATTGATGATCTATTTGATCAGATGAAAGGGGCAAAAATATTCTCTAAGATAGATCTCAAGTCAGGCTATCATCAACTGAGAATTCAAGAAGCTGATATTCATAGAACAGCTTTTCGCACCAGGTATGGCCATTATGAGTTCACAGTGGTGCCCTTTGGGTTAACAAATGCTCCTTCTGTATTTATGAGCTTGATGAATGGATTGTTTAGAACTTACTTGGACAAATTTGTGATAGTGTTCTTAGATGATATCTTGGTTTACTCCAAAACTCTTGAAGAACACGAGGTTCATCTTCGGCAAGTATTGCAGTGCCTTAGGGAGAACCAACTGTATGCAAATGCTGAAAAGTGTGAATTCTTTCAAACTAAGGTTAAGTATCTTGGGCATGTCATATCAGGAAATGGCATTGCTATTGACCCAGATAAAATTCAAGCCATAGTAGGGTGGCCAACTCCTACTAATGTTCCTGAGATTCGCAGTTTTATGGGTTTAGCCGGGTATTACAGAAGGTTTGTCAAAGATTTTTCTCGGGTTGCTCACCCCATTACTTCACTTCAAAGGAAGGGTAAGAAGTTTGTTTGGTCAGAAAAGTGTGAGGCCGCTTTCCAAACCCTGAAAGACAGATTGACCAGTGCTCCAATTTTGGTAGTCCCCGAGTCATCCAGAAATTTTGTAGTATGCACAGATGCTTCTCTAGAGGGGATCGGGGCAGTTCTTATGCAAGAAGGAAAGGTTGTGGCTTATGAGTCAAGGAAACTCAAGGATCATGAACTCAACTACCCCACCCACGACCTTGAACTTGCAGCAGTTGTTCATGCCTTGGTGAAATGGAGACACTTTCTGTTGGGTCACAAGTTTGAACTCCAAACAGATCATAGAAGTCTTCAGTACATCTTCTCCCAACCCAATCTCAATGCTAGGCAACGAAGGTGGATGGAATTTTTATGCGAATATGAGTTCGAAGTTAAGTATGTTCAAGGTAAAACGAATGTGGTGGCAGATGCTCTGAGTAGGCGCCGACATACTCTTTCAGTCGTGACCCTTAGCACAGATCTAGAGAGCAGAATCAGGGAGGCCCTTACTTCTGACCCTTGGTTCCAGGAAGTTAAGTCGGAGATAGAATCGGGAAGGCCTTTGGAAGGTCGCTTCTCAGGATACTCATTGGATTCAGTAGGGTTGCTAAAACAACAGAATAGAATCTATGTTCCCATGGCCAGAGATCTTCGTGCGCTTATCCTTTCGGAAAGCCACAAGGTGCCCTATTCAGCACATCCAGGGGTGAAGAAAATGTATGCCGACCTACGACCGTTGTACTACTGGTCAGGGATGAAGAGGGATATAGCAGACTACGTGGCTAGATGTTTAGAGTGTCAGAGAGTGAAGGCCGAGCATCAGCACCCTGCAGGTCTATTGCAACCTCACCTAGTGCCAGAATGGAAATGGGATAACATTTCCATGGATTTTATAGTGGGACTTCCAGTTACTCCTAGGAGACATGATGCTATCATGGTAACAGTGGATAGGCTGACCAAGGTAGCTCATTTCTCTCCTATACAGTCTTCCTATTCAGCATCTTCTGTGGCTAGAATATTTATGAAGGATATTGTGAGACTCCACGGCATTCCTAGGAAAATCATATCTGATCGTGATCCAGTATTCACCTCAGCTCTTTGGACATCACTTCAGCATGCTTTAGGGACTCAGCTTAACTTTAGTTCAGCCTATCACCCGGAGACAGATGGGCAGACAGAGCGAGTCAATCAGGTCCTCGAGGATATGCTCAGGATGTATGTTATGGACAGGCAGACCCATTGGGAGGAGTACCTCTACTTGGTAGAATTTGCATATAACAATGGTTATCACAGTTCCATAGGCATGTCCCTTTTTCAGGCATTGTATGGCCGCCCTTGTCGTACTCCCTTGAGCTGGGATCAGTTGGAGGACAGGGTACTTTTGGGGCCTGAAATGTTGCAGGACATGGAGGATCAGGTCAGGCGCATCAGAGAGCACATTGTGACAGCTCAGGATAGACAGAAGAAGTACACCGACGCTCATAGGATTGATGTACATTTTTCTCCTGGTGATAGAGTATTCTTGAGGGTGCGTCCACGAAAGAGCCCAATCCGTTATGGAAAAGGCTCCAAGTTGGCACCCCGGTTTGTTGGTCCTTTCGAGGTCCTAGAGAGGATAGGACCAGTAGCCTATCGGCTTGCCTTGCCGCCCAGCCTTGCTCGTATTCATGATGTATTCCATGTTTCAGTTCTTAGAAAGTATATTCCTGATGTGACTCATGTTTTGGATTGGAATGCATTACAGGTAGCGGATGGGCAGCTGGCTTTAGAGCCAATACGTATTCTGCAGCAGCGGACACTGACCCTCAGGGGTCGCAGCATAGAGCAGGCAAGGGTCCAATGGGACCCCAATGATGAATCTTCCGCCACATGGGAAGATGCCACTAGGATTAGAGATGCTTATCCGTACTTGTTTGTAGGCTTCCAGGAGTAAGCCTAACTCTAGGGGGGGAGGATGTAATACCTCTCCTACAGTGATACTATGATTTGATACTTTTCTTATGATGGTTAGAACTATGCACTCATGTTTATGTTTTCATGGAGGATTATACGTTCATCAGATGATATTTATATGCTCAGATATAGTTACTTTGATTATATGTTTATGAGATCCTAGAAGAATGTATTAGTTTTACATGTTTTATCTCATGAATGGTATACTAACCCTTATCTCAATTGGTTTATGGATACATATGTGTTTTTTTCATGACTCAGGACGAAGTCGTAGTTACTCACTTGGTGAGGTCCACACGATGTATCGATCCTAGTCATCTGCTTGCATATATCTGATGTGTATATCTATATGTATATGTATCTCTTCTTGGTGATGCAGGAATTGCAGGTACCGAGTATCCTCTCCACCTGGCTCCACAGGTCTGAGCGATCCCTTAAAAATCCTCGATCGTTGTTGTTGTCATGGAGATATCATCAAGCTTCACAAAAGAAAACCTTTATCCTTGATCATTCACCTTAGGTGGGAAGTGCCGGGTCAGTTCCTGGTAGGAAGATATTATGTGGTTTATCAGTTATTAGGGTTTGGATCTTGTTCTTACTGTTAGGGATACTCAACTTTGTCAGTAGGTTATCTAGGTGAGTCCTTGTTGATCGATGTCTGTCTCAGTGACTTATCCCTGTTTAGATTTTCATGTTAGTATTAAGATGGAGTTGCTATTTTTACCTTGCATCTTCTGGTTATATAGTTATAAAATGTTAGTAAAATGAATAATGAGTCATTTATACTATATGTGTCATAAACATGTGGGTGCACACATATGCTTATGAACACATATAGGTATATTAAGGTATAAATATATATTCATAAATATAAATAAATATATATACTTAATTATATTAACAAATAACACTATCTTTATGGTTGTTGATAAAAATAAATTAAGAAATAAATAAAATAAGATAAAATAAAATAACTTTTGGTAATAAAACTAACTAGCTAGGAGGGAGTTGAACTCGAGACCTCCTAGAAGTTGGGGCTAGTTAGTTACCAATTGTGCTATGTGAATTTCTTGTAAGGTAAGTAATTAAATTTATTATTAAACCTTATTTTAGAGAATATTTTAATAAAAAATATATATATATATAAACAAAACTTTATTTGTTACGGGAGAAAATTAGTTTCTCCTCCAACCGACTATGGAAGTTGGAGAAGTTTCTTCCCGTATAGAAACTTCTCCAACCAAATAGTTGGAGAGGAGATTATATCTATGATGATTGGTTCGGAAGATGGGGGC
Source organism: Chamaecyparis obtusa (assembly GCA_027943335.1). Taxonomy (NCBI): domain Eukaryota; kingdom Viridiplantae; phylum Streptophyta; class Pinopsida; order Cupressales; family Cupressaceae; genus Chamaecyparis; species Chamaecyparis obtusa. The sequence continues at coordinate 41,077 of BSBK01005331.1, forward strand.
TGGAAACTATTTTGGGAACGGAAAAAAACTTTGGCTAATCAGGAGAAATTTGGGAGCGGAGGAACAGGGAGCAGCGGAAGAAATTTTGCAGGAACGGGCTTCGTCAACCAGGGAACTATTTACCAGGTTGGAGCTTTTCCCTGATAATTCCTAAAATATGAAATAATTATTTTATTGTCTGTTTGTGCATTATTGTTTATGTCAGATCGGCAAACTCAATAGTTTTAACATCATGGTTATATTAATATTTGCTGAAATAAAATGTAAATTCACAGAATATTAAACGTTAGAAAATGTATAAGAAGTTAGATGAACAAATAAAATACATAATGTTGTATTTTATAATGTTATTAAGGATTATATTTTCCTGTATATGTCCTTAAAAAAATATAAAATAAAATATATATAAATATAAAACTATTAACCTACTAATGTTTGGATATTTTAAAATATTCATTAATTAATTAACCATTGTCTTAATATTCTTATTATGTAATAGATAAAATTAAATTCTATTAAATGTGTTTTAAAAGTTTTTAAAAAAATGATAAAATAAGATCAAAAAAAAAATATATAGGGCCGCTGCCGCGGCGGGTCCCGCGGTACCGGACGACAGCGTCCGCTGCCGGCGGCACCTTCGGGTGCCGTGCAGCAGCGACCGCTGTCGGCGGTACCCGGGGGTACCGCACGGGAGCGGGCCCCCGTGTAGGGTTTTTTTTTTTAAAAAAAGAAACATTTTTTTATTTAATTTTAGCATTTTTTAAAAAAATACAATTTCGGTATTTTATGTATAATATAGGGTTGATATATTATATGTATAATATAATGTTTAACATTAATCTAAGTAGATATTATATTATATATATATATAATATAGGTATTATTATATATATATAATATAATTTGAATTTTTATTTAAATTAATTTTGTATTATATTTTTATGATAGTAGTAATTGAAAACATGGGTTAAATAATTTAATACATATGATATTGATAATTAGACTTATATTATATATATATAATGTATATTATTATATATATATAATATAATATTAAAATTGAAGAAATATGTCAAATTGTTTATGTTAAGGTGTTCTTTTTTTTAGATATATTATTTTGATGGTTTAGTTTTATATTATGAATTGGTTATACATACATATAATTAAAGAATTGTCGGACAAAGTGATATTAAATATCATTATATTATGTAATGAAATTTGTTAGATGAACGAAATGTTTGAACTAGAGGCATATTCATTTCAATGTTTTAACTGTGTAAATATTTTTAAGTTGTAAATAAATAATTGATTTCTTAGTTCCATGCTTAGACAAATGTTAGGATGGGGGCTAGAAAACGGAAACAAAACTCTTACTTTCAATTTTATCAACAAATCAAACTAGTCAAACTTGTGATCTCCTAAGCATCCTAGGTAGGTCTGTTATAATGAAATTGTTGGACATGTTAGTGGTTTGACTAGGGAAACCTAACGGGAATAGGTTAGGGTTAGGAAACCTAGGAACCCCTAAGTGAGTGGCTCTCAGTGCGGGGCCGGGGCCCTAAAGTGGCTAGACCAGGATAACCGACTGATGAGTTAGTTAACCAAGTGATAACCTAATAAAATTTAAGGGATGGGTTCAAAACATTAAAAAGATTATATTGTGCCTCGCCCATGCCATTAGCACTAGGACAGGCTATGGATGGGAGTGGGAGAAGGTACCTATGCGTAGGTACAGATCGAATGGCGCTTGTCTGTATGAAAGGCATTCGATTTCCGCATGTGCCTACTTGGGGGCCGGGGCCCAGTGTGGCTAGTACCAGGACAACCCAAGGGGTGAGGGCTATGCGATGACACTCACTTAGGTTGTTGCTTAGGATTTCCTACCCAAACCTTAGAATCCCTTGTGAAATGTACTTTACTTGTGTGAAATGTTATCCACCCTTTTTGGTAAAGCCTAGTAAGTTTCTTCTTGTGGGCTTGGTGTTTATCTCCTAGCACGGGGGGTGAAACCTTACCAGTTTCACATGGTTGGGTGGAAAATCTTTTTATCGAGGTATCTTGTGCAGATGTAAACAACTGAAGATTCATATTTGTCTGAGTACCTGTTGAAGAATGAAGATTTGTACTTATCCATGTTGTTGTAAACTTATGTATTCTCCTATGAGGAGTTTAAATGTAATGTAAATTTTGAATGATGTAATAATGGGTAGACATAGGAAAAGGGTTATATGGGATGTTTATTTAATGGAAAGATGTAATCTTATTATGTATCAAGTTATGTAAAATGTTGATGAATCATTTGTTGTACTATTGCACTATGTTTGTTTGAGGAAATGGAATTATAGTAATTGATCCTTAAAAAGTTTTAGATGGAAATTAATTATGAATGTGTTTAAGTATTTTCCAATAAAGAACTTGAAATGGAATTTGTATGGTTAGTAGATGTTGTTAATAGTTTATCAATTTTTAATTTACATTTAAGGGAACCTTGGAAAGAACTTAGATTATGTTTTGTTAATTGCAAACTTTAAAAGTTCAAAAAAAAAATTTCGTAAAACTCTACTTAAGTTTTCTTTTACAAAGTAAACCTTTGTGCAAATTTCCTGGTTCCCTTGCGGGGCATGACAATACTGATCATCAAGCTTTGCAATATTTGAATAGTCAAGGAAAGTTGAATCAGAGGCATTTGAAATGGGTTGAGTTTTTGCAGAGTTATATATTTGTTTTGAAACACATGAGTGGAAAGTCTAATAGGGTTGCGGATGCTCTTAGCAGAAGGCAACTAATGATGACAGAAATGCAGATTGAAGTGGTTGGGTTCAAGGAACTCAAGAATTTGTATCCAGAAGATCTTGATTTTGGTGAAGCTTGAAAAGCTTGTACAGAACCTGTTACTCTAGACAGGATGAAATGGTTGGATTTCATCATCCAAGATGATATGCTATTCAGAGGGAGTCAGTTGTGCATTCCACGAAGTTCTATGACGGAGAATCTCATCAAGGAGAAGCATAGTGGAGGATTGGCTGGACATTTTGGTCGTGACAAAACCTTTTCTTTAGTTAGTGAGAATTACTATTGGCCATAATTGCAGCAAGATGTGAAGAAGTTTGTACAGAGTCACAGAGTATGTTAGATGGTGAAAGGAGTAAAGCAGAATACAGGGTTGTATCAGCCATTACCTATACCAGAGAAGCCTTGGGAGGATATCGGCATGGACTTTGTTCTTGGTTTACCAAGAACACAGCAGGGACACAATTCAATTTTTGTGGTAGTTGACAAATTTTCAAAGATGGCACATTTCATTCCCTGCAAGAAGACTAATGATGCTGTTCATGTAGCAGGATTATTTTTCAGAGAAGTGGTGAGACTACATGGTTTGCCAAAGACCATAGTTTCAGATCGAGATACTAAGTTTGTTAGATATTTTTGGCGTACATTATGGAAGAAGTTGAAGACAGATTTGAAGTTCAGTTCATCACATCATCCACAGATTGATGGACACACAGAGGTGGTGAATAGGAGTTTGGAAAATTTGCTGAGATGTTTGGTTAGAGATAAGCCAACAGGATGGGATTTGATTTTACCACAGGCGGAATTTGCATACAATAATTCTGTCAACAGGAGCACTGGTAAATCACCATTCCAGATTGTATATGGAAGTAGTCCAAGAAATACAGATTGAAGTAGTTGGGTTCAAGGAACTCAAGAATTTGTATCCAAAGGATCCTGATTTTGGTGAAGTTTGGAAAGCTTGTACAGAACCTGTTACTCTAGACAGGATGAAATGGTTGGATTTCATCATCCAGGATGATATGCTATTCAGAGGGAGTCAGTTGTGCATTCTACGAAGTTCTATGAGGGAGAATCTCATCAAGGAGAAGCATAGTGGAGGATTGGCTGGACATTTTGGTCGTGACAAAACCCTTTCTTTAGTTAGTGAGAATTACTATTGGCCACAATTGTAGCAAGATGTGAAGAAGTTTGTACAGAGTCACAGAGTATGTCAGATGGGGAAAGGAGTGAAGCAAAATATAGGGTTGTATCAGCCATTACCTGTACCAGAGAAGCCTTGGGAGGATATCAGCATGGACTTTGTTCTTGGTTTACCAAGAACATAGCGGGGACACGATTCAATTTTTGTGGTAGTTGACAAATTTTCAAAGATGACACATTTCATTCCCTGCAAGAAGACTAAGGATGCTGTTCATGTAGCAGGATTGTTTTTCAGAGAAGTGGTGAGACTACATGGTTTGCCAAAGACCATAGTTTCAGATCGAGATACTAAGTTTGTTGGATATTTATGGCATACATTGTGGAAGAAGTTGAAGATAGATTTGAAGTTCAGTTCATCACATCATCCACAGACTGATGGACAGACAAAGGTGGTGAATAGGAGTTTAGAAAATTTGCTAAGATGTTTGGTTGGAGATAAGCCAACAGGATGGGATTTGATTTTACCACAAGCGAAATTTGCATACAATAATTCTGTCAACAAAAGCACTGGTAAATCACCATTCCAGATTGTATATGGAAGTAGTCCAAGAAATGCATCTGAATTGAGGAAAATAGATAAAGGAGAAATAAGTAGTGCTGAAGCTGAGGATTTTGCAGAACACTTGAAGAACATCCATGGGGAGGTGAGGAAGCATATTACCAAGATGAACGCATAGTATAAGGCTAAGGCAGATGGGAAAAGGAGGTATAAGGAATTTCAAGTTGGTGATGAAGTCATAGTTCATTTGTGGAAGGAGCGGTTTCCAGTTGGTACATATAACAAGTTGAAAATGAAGAAGTTTGGACCATGTAGGATACTGAAGAAACATGATTTAGGAAACGCATATGAGGTAGAATTGACTACTGAGCTAAATATTTCACCAGTGTTTAACATTTCAGATCTGACAGAGTATCATGAAGGAGGTGTTGAAGATGAGATCACAGCAGCACAGTGGAGTATTCCAGCAACTAGTTCAGACACTAAGGAGATCGAAGATATACTAGACAGTCGTGTTGGCAGAAGCACAAGGAACAGGACATATGAAGAATATCTGGTCAAATGGAAAGGATGACCTGTTGAAGATTCATCATGGCTGACAAAGGAGGAGTTTAGCCATCTTAGTTTTCCTCTGCACACCTGAGTCGTGACAGGGTCACTTCTTAAATTACCTTGGGTGTCTGATGCAGGAGCATCCTGGGTGTAAGAGAAATCTTGCATCACCCAAAAATATTTCTATTTTTGCATTCAATAATGGCTATTTTGTGCAGAGCTGCTATTTATGGAAAGTTACTATTTTTGGTAATTTTCGTATGTGCTCAGAATGATCTGATTTCTTTCTTGGAGGTTCATTTTGGTCATATAAGTCTCCCAGTAAATTTTCATTGCCAGATCAAGTGTATATTGGAAGATATTGAAGATTTTTGGTATTGGCAGCAGGGTACAAAAACTTTGAACTTAGTTTTGAAGGCTTTAGAGGCCCCGGATGAGGTCAAAAATTTGGGTGATGGATGCTTGCGCTGGTCAAGCCTGTAGAGTGCTTCGTGGCATTTCCGAAATGGGGTTATAATGGCCGATCGGGTCAACTGGTGATGACTTATGGTCTTCAGAAGTTGGGCCACCTGAAATGGCGAGAAATAATTTTCTTCAAAATTTCTGTTTGGGTTTCAAAGGTTATCTTGAGCCGACTATGATGTAATGAAATGTAAAATAAAATAATTTTAAGTTTGGTCGGCCTTATTGGCTAAAATTCTAGAACCTTCCCAGGTGGTGGGGAATTGCCTATATAAGGAAGGCTGTATTATTGTCTTAGGAGTTCAGAATAGTTCTGGGTAGTAGATCTGAGGCTTTGTCTACAGAATATTGTAAGGAATGCCCATGTGGCTTTGCATATTATAATTCTGAAAGTTTGTAATTCTACATTTGTGGAGATAATAAGAAGCCAATTTTCTATTTTTGCATATTATTGTTGTTGTTTCTCTATTTCTGTTATGTGTTTGTGGTATTAAGGGCAGCACCCTTCATCAAGTGGTATCAGAGTAGGAGTTTTTGAGTGTGTAAATAGATCACCGACTGTGAGGCAGTTTGCACCAGGACCGTGGCTAGGGTTTCATTGCGCATCGTGAAAATGCCTCCACGAAGGGAACGTGGTGGAAGAGCTGGTGTTGTAACACCTGAGGTTAGAGAGCTGCAGAGACAACTGCTAGCATTACAAGAAAAGATTCGTAGGGGAATGAATTTTAATGTCAGAGATGAAAGCGAGGATGAAGCCGAAGAAGAATATCAAGAAGGAGAAGCTGAAATTGTGAACCAGGAGGAAGAAAGATTTTTTCGGGCGATTTCCAAGATTGGGAAAAGACCTAAGATTGAGGTTCCTACATTTTTTGGAAATCTTAACCCAGAGGAATTGATTGACTGGATCAATAAATGTGAGGAATATTTTGAGTATGAAGATGTTGAGGATCCTGATAGGGTCAAATTTGTGAAGGCCAGACTGAAAGGTCATGCGAAGATCTGGTGGCAAGAAATTCAATTGGAGAGAAATAGAAGAGGGAAAGATAAAATCACAAGATGGGATCGGATGGTGGATAAATTGAAGTGATAGTTCATTCCTAGTTATTATGAGCTTGATCTACTAAAGAAAATGCAAAATTTGAAGCAGACAGGAAGATCTGTTCAGGAGTATACAGATGAGTTCTATCGACTCCTTATCAGAACAGGCCATGCAAAAGCTGATAAGGAGAAAGTTGCCCGATACCTTAATGGGTTAAGGCCAAGCATTCAGGAGGAGTTGAATCTGGTTCGAATGAACAGTATTGAGGAGGCATACCAATTTTCCATAAAAGTAGAGGAAAAGCTGAACAGGAAGTTTCGAGAGCAGACAAAATGGAAGAGGTCGCGATGGATGATCTGGTGGACGATCATATGGTGGCCGAAATGAAGATCCAAAAAAGAAGGATGAGGCCAGTAGCAGTCAGAATCAGTGCAGAAATAATTCCAATTGCTTCCAGAATAAGAATAATAGAGATCAGAGAGGAAGAGGAAGAGGACAAGGATCTGGAAGGGGAGGCTTCTGTGGAACATGTTTCACTGTGGAGAAGAAGGTCACAGGGCATTTGAATGTCCTCAGTGCCAAAGCAGAATAGATAGGAGAAATGAAGGCCAGGCTAGCGTTGCACATGTAGATGAAGATGCCAGATCATCAAATTCTGAAGATGCTGAAAGAGGAGAAACGTTGATTAACAGAAGAGTCCTGTTGAGTGGTAAGAATGAACCTGAGCAAAGGAGGAGCTTGTTTCGTACCAGGTGCAAGTGTGAAGGTAAATGTTGTGATGTGATTATTGATAGTGGAAGCACTGACAATTTGGTGTCAGAAGAGATGGTGACAAAGTTGAAGCTCAAGAGACAGAAACACCCACATCCATATCAGAATGCCTGGGTACAGGATGACCACAAGGTCATGGTCAATGAACAATGCCTGGTGAAGTTCAAAATTGGCAGATACCAAGATGAGGTATTGTGTGATATCATATCTATGGATGCATGTCATATGTTGTTAGGTAGACCATGGCAGTTTGACAGATGTGCTATACATGATGGCCGTGCGAATACCTATTCCCTGACAAAGGATGGAGTGCGACATAAGCTAAAACCATTGAAAGAGACTGAAGAAAAGGTATGTGGTAATGCAAGGATAACTTTTGTTGATGGAATAAATTTCCTAGATGGTATGAGGCATGAGCATGTATGTTTTATTTTAATTCTAAAAGCTGGTAAAGAGGAAGTAGAAGATGTCCCTATAGAAGTTGTAGATTTGTTGAATGAGTTTCAAGATATTGTATCCGATAACGTGCCTGATGGATTACCACCAGTCAGGAAGATCAGTCATCAGATGGACTTGATCCCAGGAGCGAGTTTTCCGAACAAGGCAGCACACAGAATGACACCTGCAGAAAGTGACGAGTTGAACAGACAAGTATATGAGTTGTTACAGAAAGGATTGATTCGTGAGAGTCTGAGTCCCTGTGCTGTACCAGCAGTATTAGCACCAAAAAAAGAATGGAGAATGGAGGACGTGTAGAGATTCTAGGGCAATAAATAAGATCACAATCAAGTACAGGTTTCCATTGCCACGAATGGATGATATTATGGACTGTTTGAGTGAAGCTGTGTATTTTTCAAAGATAGATCTGAAAAGTGGATATCATCAGATTCGGATCAGAGAAGGAGATGAATGGAAGACTGCCTTCAAGACAAAGGAAGCACTATATGAGTGGTTAGTTATGCCTTTTGGGCTAACCAATGCACCGAGCACTTTCATGCGGCTCATGAACAAGGTTCTGAAAGAATTTCTGGGTAAGTTTGTCATTATTTACCTAGATGATATTTTGATCTTTAGTAAGACATTGGAGGAGCATATGATGCATATTCGTTTGGTATTTGAGAAGCTGAGAGAAGAGAAATTGTTGATTAATTTGAAGAAGTGCAGTTTTCTGAAGAAAGAGTTAGTGTATTTGGGATTTGTAGTTTCAGCAGAAGGTCTAAAAATGGACCCAGAGAAGGTACAGGCTATCCTTGAATGGTCTACTCCAAGGAGTGCTACTGAGGTAAGATCTTTTCATGGTTTAGCTAGCTTTTACAGAAAGTTTATCAAAAATTTTAGCAGTATTTGTGGACCCTTGACTGAAATAATGAGAGGGGATAGAAAAGAGTTTAAGTGGACTAATGGGGCAGAAAAGAGTTTTCAATTGTTGAAACAAAAAGTTACAAAACAACCTATTTTAGTACTTCCAGATTTTAATAAGGTGTTTCAAGTAGATTGTGATGCTAGTGGTACTACAATAGGAGCTGTTATGAGCCAAGAAGGTAAACCTGTTGCTTATTTCAGTGAGAAGTTAAATGATGCCAAGATGAAATATTCTGTTTATGATCAGGAATTTTATGCTATAGTTCAGGCATTAAAGAAGTGGAGACATTATCTACTTCCTAATGAGTTTGTTTTGTATATTGATCATCAAGCTTTGCAATATTTGAATAGTCAAGGAAAGTTGAATCAGATGCATTTGAAATGGGTTGAGTTTTTGCAGAGTTATACATTTGTTTTGAAACACAGGAGTGGAAAGTCTAATAGGGTTGCGGATGCTCTGAGTAGAAGGCAACTATTGATGACAGAAATGCAGATTGAAGTGGTTGGGTTCAAGGAACTCAAGAATTTGTATCTAGAGGATCTTGATTTTGGTGAAGCTTGGAAAGCTTGTACAGAACCTGTTACTCTAGACAGACCGAAATGGTTGGATTTCATCATCCAGGATGATATGCTATTCAGAGGGAGTCAGTTGTGCATTCTACGAAGTTCTATGAGGGAGAATCTCATCAAGGAGAAGCATAGCGGAGGATTGGCTGAACATTTTAGTCGTGACAAAACCCTTTCTTTAGTTAGTGAGAATTACTATTGGCCACAATTGCAGCAAGATGTGAAGAAGTTTGTACAGAGTCGCAGAGTATGTCAAATGGCGAAAGGAGTGAAGTAGAATACAGGGTTGTATCAGCCATTACCTGTACCAGAGAAGCCTTGGGAGGATATCAGCATGGACTTTGTTCTTGGTTTACCAAGAACACAGTGGGGACACGATTCAATTTTTGTGGTAGTTGACAAATTTTCAAAGATGACACATTTCATTCCCTGCAAGAAGACTAATGATGCTGTTCATGTAGCAAGATTGTTTTTCAGAGAAGTGGTGAGACTACATGGTTTGCCAAAGACCATAGTTTCAGATCGAGATACTAAGTTTGTTAGATATTTTTGGCGTACATTGTGGAAGAAGTTGAAGACAGATTTGAAGTTTAATTCATCACATCATCCACAGACTGATGAACAGACAGAGGTGGTGAATAGGAGTTTGGGAAATTTGCTGAGATGTTTGGTTGGAGATAAGCCAACAGGATGGGATTTGATTTTACCACAGGTGGAATTTGTATATAATAATTCTGTCAACAGGAGCACTGGTAAATCACCATTCGAAATTGTATATGGAAGTAGTCCAAGAAATGCATCTGAATTGAGAAAAATAAATAAAGGAGAAATAAGTAGTGCTGAAGCTGAGGATTTTGTAGAACACTTGAAGAACATCCATGGGGAGGTGAGGAAGCATATTACCAAGATAAAAGCACAGTATAAGGCTAAGGCAGATGAGAAAAGGAGGTATAAGGAATTTCAGGTTGGTGGTGAAGTCATGGTTCATTTGCGGAAGGAGCGGTTTCCAGTTGGTACATATAACAAGTTGAAAATGAAGAAGTTTGGACCATGTAGGATACTGAAGAAACATGATTCAGGAAATACATATGAGGTAGAATTGCCTACTGAGCTAAATATTTCACCAGTGTTTAACATTTCAGATCTGACAGAGTATCATGAAGGAGATGTTGAAGATGAGATCATAGTAGCACAGTGGAGTATTCCAGCAACTAGTTCAAACACTAAGGAGACGGAAGATATACTAGACAGTCGTGTTGGCAGAAGCACAAGGAAGAGGACATATGAAAAATATCTGGTCAAGTGGAAAGGACGACCTGTTGAAGATTCATCATGGCTGACGAAGGAGGAGGTTAGCCATCTTGGTTTTCCTCTGCACACCTGAGTCGTGACAGGGTCACTTCTCAAATTACCCTGGGTGTCTGATGCAGGAGCATCCTAGGTGTAAGAGCAATCTTGCATCACCCAAAAATATTTCTATTTTTGCATTCAATAATGGCTATTTTGTGCAGAGATGTTATTTATGGAAAGTTACTATTTTTGGTAATTTTCGTATGTGCTCAGAATGATCTGATTTCTTTCTTGGAGGTTCATTTTGGTCATATAAGTCTGCCAGTAAAGTTTCATTGCCAGATCAAGTGTATATTGAAAGATATTCAAGATTTTTGGTATTGGCAGCAGGGTACAAAAACTTTGAACTCAGTTTTGAAGGCTTTAGAGGCCCCAAATGAGGTCCAAAATTTGGGTGACGGGCGCTTGCGCGGGGCAAGCCTGTAGAGCACTTCGTGGTGTTTCCGAAATGGGGTTATAATAGCCGATCGGGTCAACTGGTGATGACTTATGGTCTTCGGAAGTTGGGCCACCTGAAATGGCGGGAAATAATTTTCTTCAAAATTTCTGTTTGGGTTTCAAAGGTTATCTTGAGCCGACTATGATGTAATGAAATGTAAAATAAAATAATTCTAAGTTTGGTCGGTCTTATTGGCTAAAATTCTAGAACCTTCCCAGGCAGTGGGGAATTGCCCATATAAAGAAGGCTGTATTATTATCTTAGGAGTTCAGAATAGTTCTGGGTAGTAGATCTGAGACTTTGTCCTACATAATATTGTAAGGAATGCCCATGTGGCTTTGTATATTGTAATTCTGAAAGTTTGTAATTCTACATTTGTGGAGATAATAAGAAGCCAATTTTCTGCTCTTGCATATTATTGTTGTTGTTTCTCTATTTCTGTTATGTGTTTGTGGTATTAAAGGGAGCACCCTTCATCAAGTGGTATCAGAGCAGGAGTTCTTGAGTGTGTAAATAGATCGCCGACTGTGAGGCAGTTTGCACCAGGACCGTGGCTAGGGTTTCAGCGCGCATCGCGAAAATGCCTTCACGAAGGGAACGTGGCGGAAGAGCTGGTGTTGTAACACCTAAGGTTAGAGAGCTGCAAAGACAAGTGCGAGCATTACAAGAAGAGATTCATAGGGGAATGAATCTTAATGTCAGAGACGAAAGCGAGGATGAAGCCGAAGAAGAATATCAAGAAAGAGAAGCTGAAATTATGAACCAGGAGCAAGAAAGACTTTTTCAGGCGATTTTCAAGATTGGGAAAAGACCTAAGATTGAGGTTCCTACATTTTTTGAAAATCTTAACCCAGAGGAATTGATCGACTGGATCAATGAATGTGAGTAATATTTTGAGTATGAAGATGTTGAGGATCTTGATAGGGTGAAATTTGCGAAGGCCAGACTGAAAGGTCATGCGAAGATCTGGTGGCAAGAAATTCAATTGGAGCGAAATAGAAGAGGGAAAGATAAAATCACAAGATGGGATCGAATGGTGGATAAATTGAAGCGACAGTTCATTCCTGTTGATTATGAGCTTGATCTACTAAAGAAAATGCAAAGTTTGAAGCAGGTAGGAAGATCTGTTCAGGAGTATACAGATGAGTTCTATCGACTCCTTATCAGAACAGGCCATGCAGAAGCTGATAAGGAGAAAGTTGCCCGATACCTTAATGGGTTAAGGCCAAGCATTCAGGAGGAGTTGAATCTGGTTTGAATGAACAGTATTGAGGAGGCATACCAATTTGCCCTAAAAGTAGAGAAAAAGCTAAACAAGAAGTTCGAGAGCAGACAAAATAGAAGAGGTCGCGGTGGACGATCTGGTGGACGATCATATGGTGGCCGAAATGAAGATCTGAAAAAGAAGGATGAGGCTAGTAGCAGTCAGAATCAGTGCGAAAATAATTCCAATCGCTTCCAGGATCAGAATAATAGAGATCAGAGAGGAAGAGGAAGAGGACAAGGATCTGGAAGGGGAGGCTTCCGTGTAACATGTTTTCACTGTGGAGAAGAAGGTCATAGGGCATTTGAATGTCCTCAACGCCAAGGCAGAACAGACAGGAGAAATGAAAGCCAGGCCAGACTTGCACATGTAGATGAAGATGCCAGATCATCAAATTCTGAAGATGCTGAAAGCGGAGAAACGTTGATTAACAGAAGAGTCCTGTTCAGTGGTGAGAATGAACCTGAGTAAAGGAGGAACTTGTTTCGCACCAGGTGCAAGTGTGAAGGTAAATGTTGTGATGTGATTATCGATAGTGGAAGCACTGAAAATTTGGTGTCAGAAGAGATGGTGACAAAGTTGAAGCTCAAGAGACAGAAACACCCACATCCATATCGGATTGCCTGAGTACAGGATGACCACAAGGTCATGGTCAATGAACAATACCTGGTGAAGTTCAAGATTGGCAGATACCAAGATGAGGTATTGTGTGATATCATATCTATGGATGCATGTCATATGTTGTTAGGTAGACCATGGAAGTTTGACAGATGTGCTATACATGATGGCCGTGTGAATACCTATTCCCTGACAAATGATGGATTGCAACATAAGCTAAAACCATTGAATGAGACTGAAGAAAAGGTATGTGGTAATGCAAGGATAACTTTTGTTGATGGAAGAAATTTCCTAGATGGTATGAGGCATGAGCATGTATGTTTTGCTTTCATTCCAAAAGCTGGTAAAGAGGAAGTAGAAGATGTCCCTATAGAAGTTGCAGATTTGTTGAATGAGTTTCAAGATATTGTATCCGATAACGTACCTGATGGATTACCACCAGTCAGGAAGATCAGTCATCAGATGGACTTGATCCCAGGAGTGAGTTTGCCGAACAAGGCAGTACACAGAATGACACCTGCAGAAAGTGAGGACTTGAACAGATAAGTATATGAGTTGTTACAGAAAGGATTGATCCGTGAGAGTCTGAGTCCCTGTGCTGTACCAGCAGTACTAGCACCAAAAAAAGAATGGAGAATGGAGGATGTGTACAGATTCTAGGGCAATAAATAAGATCACAATCAAGTAAAGGTTTCCATTGCCACGAATGGATGATATTATGGACTGTTTGAGTGGAGCTGTGTATTTTTCAAAGATAGATCTGAAAAGTGGATATCATCAGATTCGGATTAGAGAAGGAGATGAATCGAAGACTGCCTTCAAGACAAAAGAATGACTATATGAGTGGTTAGTTATGCCTTTTGGGCTAACCAATGCACCGAGCACTTTCATGCGGCTCATGAACGAGGTTCTGAAAGAATTTCTGGGTAAGTTTGTCATTGTTTACCTAGATGATATTTTGGTCTTTAGTAAGACATTGGAGGAGCATATGATGCATATTCGTATGGTATTTGAGAAGTTGAGAGAAGAGAAATTGTTGATTAATTTGAATAAGTGCAGTTTTGTGAAGAAAGAGTTAGTGTATTTGGGATTTGTAGTTTCAGCAGAAGCTTTAAAAATAGACCCAGAGAAGATACAGGCTATCCTTGAATGGCCTACTCCAAGGAGTGCTACTGAGGTAAGATCTTTTCATGGTTTAGCTAGCTTTTACAGAAAGTTTATCAGAAATTTTAGCAGTATTTGTGGACCCTTGACTGAAACAATGAGAGGAGATAGAAAAGATTTTAAGTGGACTAATGGGGCAGAAAAGAGTTTTCAATTATTGAAACAAAAAGTTACAGAACAACTTATTTTAGCACTTTCAGATTTTAATAAGGTGTTTCAAGTAGATTGTGATGCTAGTGGTACTGCAATAGGAGCTGTTATGAGCCAAGAAGGTAAACCTGTTGCTTATTTCAGTGAGAAGTTAAATGATGGCAAGAAGAAATATTCTATTTATGATCAGAAATTTTATGCTATAGTTCAGGCATTAAAGAAGTGGAGACATTATCTACTTCCTAAAGAGTTTGTTTTGTATACTGATCATCAAGCTTTGCAATATTTGAATAGTCAAGGAAAGTTGAATCAGAGGCATTTGAAATGAGTTCAGTTTTTGCAGAGTTATACATTTGTTTTGCAACACAGGAGTGGAAAGTCTAATAGGGTTGCGGATGCTCTGAGCAGAAGGCAACTATTGATGACAGAAATGCAGATTGAAGTGGTTGGGTTCAAGGAACTCAAGAATTTGTATCCAGAGGATCCTGATTTTGGTGAAGCTTGGAAAGCTTGTACAGAACCTGTTACTCTAGACAGGATGAAATGGTTGGATTTCATCATCCAGGATGATATACTATTCAGATGGAGTTAGTTGTGCATTCCATGAAGTTCTATGAGGGAGAATCTCATCAAAGAGAAGCATAGCGGAGGATTGGCTGGACATTTTGGTCGTGACAAAACCCTTTCTTTAGTTAGTGAGAATTAATATTAGCCACAATTGCAGCAAGATGTGAAGAAGTTTGTACAGAGTCACAGAGTATGTTAGATGGCGAAAGGAGTGAAGCAGAATACAGGGTTGTATCAGCCATTACCTGTACCAGAGAAGCCTTGCGAGGATATCAGCATGGACTTTGTTCTTGGTTTACCAAGAACACAGCGACGACACGATTCAATTTTTTTGGTAGTTGACAAATTTTCAAAGATGGCACAATTCATTCCCTGCAAGAAGACTAATGATGTTGTTCATGTAGCAGGATTGTTTTTCAGAGAAGTGGTGAGACTACATGGTTTTCCAAAGACCATAGTTTCAGATCGAGATACTAAGTTTGTTAGATATTTTTGGCGTACATTATGGAAGAAGTTGAAGACAGATTTGAAGTTCAGTTCATCACATCATCCATAGACTGATGGACACACAGAGGTGGTGAATAGGAGTTTGGAAAATTTGCTGAGATGTTTGGTTGGAGATAAGCCAACAGGATGGGATTTTATTTTACCACAGGTGGAATTTGCATACAATAATTCTGTCAACAGGAGCACTGGTAAATCACCATTCCAGATTATAAATGGAAGTAGTCCAAGAAATGCATCTGAATTGAGGAAAATAGATAAAGGAGAAATAAGTAGTGCTAAAGCTGAGGATTTTTCAGAACACTTGAAGAACATCCATGGGGAGGTGAGGAAGCATATTACCAAGATGAACGCACAGTATAAGGCTAAGGCAGATGAGAAAAGGAGGTATAAGGAATTTCAGGTTGGTGATGAAGTCATGGTTCATTTGCGGAAGGAGCGGTTTCTAGTTGGTACATATAACAAGTTGAAAATGAAGAAGTTTGGACCATGTAGGATACTGAAGAAAGATGATTTAGGAAATGCATATGAGGTAGAATTGCCTACTGAGCTAAATATTTCACCAATGTTTAACATTTCAGATCTAACAGAGTATCATGAAGGAGGTGTTGAAGATGAGATCACAGCAGCACAGTGGAGTATTCCAGCAACTAGTTCAGACACTAAAGAGATTGAAGATATACTGGACAGTCGTGTTGGCAGAAGCACAAGGAATAGAACATATGAAGAATATCTGGTCAAGTGGAAAGGATGACCTGTTGAAGATTCATCATGGCTGACAAAGGAGGAGGTTAGCCATCTTGGTTTTCCTCTACACACATGAGTCGTGACAGGGTCACTTCTCAAATTACCCTGGGTGTCTGATGCAGGAGCATCCTAGGTGTAAGAGCAATCTTGCATCACCCAAAAATATTTTTATTTTTGCATTCAATAATGGCTATTTTGTGCAGAGCTGCTATTTATGGAAAGTTACTATTTTTGGTAATTTTCGTATGTGCTCAGAATGATCTGATTGCTTTCTTGGAGGTTTATTTTGGTCATATAAGTCTGCCAGTAAAGTTTCATTGCCAGATCAAGTGTATATTGGAAAATATTGAAGATTTTAGATATTGGCAGCAGGGTACAGAAACTTTAAACTCAGTTTTGAAGGCTTTAGAAGCCTCGGATGAGGTCAAAAATTTGGGTGACAAGCGCTTGCGTAGGTCAAGCCTGTAGAGTACTTTGTGGCGTTTCCAAAATAGTGTTATAATAGCCGATCGGGTCAACTGGTGATGACTTATGGTCTTCGAAAATTGGGCCACCTGAAATGGCGGGAAATAATTTTCATCAAAATTTTTGTTCGGGTTTCAAAAGTTATCTTCAGCCGACTATGATGTAATGAAATGTAAAATAAAATAATTCTAAGTTTGGTCGGCCTTATTGGCTAAAATTTTGGAACCTTCCCAGGCGGTGGGGAATTGCCTATATAAGGAAGGCTGTATTATTGTCTTAGGAGTTCAGAATAGTTCTGAGTAGTAGATCTGAGGCTTTATCCTACAGAATATTGTAAGGAATACCCATGTGGCTTTGCATATTGTAATTCTGAAAGTTTGTAATTTTACATTTGTGGAGATAATAAGAAGCCAATTTTTTGTTCTTGCAGATTAGTGTTGTTGTTTCTCTATTTCTGTTATGTGTTTGTGGTATTAAGGGGAGCACCCTTCATCAAGTGGTATCAGAGCAGGAGTTCTTGAGTGTGTAAACAGATCACCGACTATGAGGTAGTTTGCACCAGGACCGTGGCTAGGGTTTCAGCGCGCATCACGAAAATGCCTCCACGAAGGGAACATGGCGGAAGAGCTGGTGTTGTAACACCTGAGGTTAGAGAGCTGCAGAGACAAGTGCGAGCATTACAAGAAGAGATTCGTAGGAGAATGAATCTTAATGTCAGAGATGAAAGCGAGGATGAAGCCGAAGAAGAATATGAAGAAGGAGAAGCTGAAATTGTGAAACAGAAGGAAGAAAGACATTTTCGAGCGATTTTCAAGATTGGGAAAAGACCTAAGATTGAAGTTCCTACATTTTTTGGAAATCTTAACATAGAGAAATTGATCGACTTGATCAATGAATGTGAGGAATATTTTGAGTATGAAGATGTTGAGGATCCTGATAGGGTCAAATTTGCGAAGGCCAGACTGAAAGGTCATGCGAAGATCTGGTGGTAAGAAATTCAATTGGAGTGAAATAGAAGAGAGAAAGATAAAATCACAAGATGGGATCGGATGGTGGATAAATTGAAGCGACAGTTCATTCCTGTTGATTATGAGCTTGATCTACTAAAGAAAATGCAAAGTTTGAAGCAGGCAGGAAGATCTGTTCAGGAGTATACAGATGAGTTCTATCGACTCCTTATCAGAACAGGCCATGCAGAAGCTGATAAAGAGAAAGTTGCCCGATACCTTAATGGGTTAAGGCCAAGCATTCAGGAGGAGTTGAATCTGGTTCGAATGAACAGTATTGAGGAGGCATACCAATTTGTCCTAAAAGTACAGGAAAAGCTGAACAAGAAGTTCGAGAGCAGACAAAATGGAAGAGGTCGCGGTGGACGATCTGGTGGACAATCATATGGTGGCTGAAATGAAGATCTGAAGAAGAAGGATGAGGCCAGTAACAGTCAGAATCAGTACAGAAATAATTCTAATCGCTTCAAGGATCAGAATAATAGAGATCAAAGAGGAAGAGGAAGAGGACAAGGATCTTGAAGGGGAGGCTTCCGTGGAACATGTTTTCACTGTGGAGAAGAAGGTCATAGGGCATTTGAATTTCCTCAGTGCCAAGGCAGAACAGACAGGAGAAATGAAGGCCAAACCAGAGTTGCACATGTAGATGAAGATGTCAGATCATCAAATTCTAAAGATGCTGAAAAAGGAGAAACGTTGATTAACAGAAGAGTCCTGTTGAGTGGTGAGAATGAACCTGAGCAAAGGAGGAGCTTATTTCGCACCAGGTGCAAGTGTGAAGGTAAATGTTGTGATGTAATTATCGATAGTGGAAGCACTGACAATTTGGTGTCAGAAGAGATGGTGACAAAGTTGAAGCTCAAGAGACAGAAACACCCACATCCATATCGGATTGCTTGGGTACAGGATGACCACAAGGTCATGGTCAATGAACAATGCCTGGTGAAGTTCAAGATTGGCAGATACCAAGATGAGGTATTTTGTGATATCATATCTATGGATGCATGTCATATGTTGTTAGGTAGACCATGGCAGTTTGACAGATGTGCTGTACATGATGGCCGTGCGAATATCTATTCCCTGACAAAGGATGGAGTGCGACATAAGCTAAAACTATTGAAGGAGACTGAAGAAAAGGTATGTGGTAATGCAAGGATAACTTTTGTTGATGGAATAAATTTCCTAGATGGTATGAGGCATGAGCATGTATGTTTTACTTTAATTTCAAAAGCTGGTAAAGAGGAAGTAGAAGATGTCCCTGTAGAAGTTACAGATTTGTTGAATGAGTTTCAAGATATTGTATCCAATAACGTGCCTGATGAATTACCACCAGTTAGGAAGATCAGTCATCAGATGGACTTGATCCCAGGAGCGAGTTTGCCGAACAAGGCAGCACACAGAATGACACCTGCAGAAAGTGACGAGTTGAACAGACAAGTATATGAGTTTTTACAGAAAGGATTGATCCGTGAGAGTCTGAGTCCCTGCGCTGTACCAGCAGTATTAGCACCAAAAAAGAATGGAGAATGAAGGATGTGTACAGATTCTAGAGCAATAAATAAGATCACAATCAAGTACAAGTTTCCATTGCCACGAATGGATGATATTATGGACTGTTTCAGTGAAGCTGTGTATTTTTCAAAGATAGATCTAAAAAGTGGATATCATCAAATTTGGATCAGAGAAGGAGATGAATGGAAGACTGCCTTCAAGACAAAGGAAGGACTATATGAGTGGTTAGTTATGCCTTTTGGGCTAACCAATGCATCGAGCACTTTCATGTGACTCATGAATGAGGTTCTGAAAGAATTTTTGGGTAAGTTTGTCATTGTTTACCTAGATGATATTTTGATCTTTAGTAAGACATTGGAGGAGCATATGGTGCATATTCGTATGGTATTTGAGAAGCTGAGAGCAGAGAAATTGTTGCTTAATTTGAAGAAGTGCAGTTTTGTGAAGAAAGAGTTAGTGTATTTGGAATTTTTAGTTTCAGCAGAAGGTCTAAAAATGGACCCAGAAAAGGTACAGGCTATCCTTGAATGGCCTACTCTAAGGAGTGCTACTGAGGTAAGATCTTTTCATAGTTTAGCTAGCTTTTACAGAAAGATTATCAGAAATTTTAGCAGTATTTATGGACCCTTGACTGAAACAATGAGAGGGGATAGAAAAGAGTTTAAGTGGACTAATGGGGCAAAAAAGAGTTTTCAATTGTTGAAACAAAAAGTTACAGAACAACTTATTTTAGCACTTCCAGATTTTAATAAGGTGTTTCAAGTAGATTGTGATGCTAGTGGTACTGCAATAGGAGCTGTTATGAGCCAAGAAGGTAAACCTGTTGCTTATTTCAGTGAGAAGTTAAATGATGCCAACAAGAAATATTCTGTTTATGATCAGCAATTTTATGCTATAGTTCAGGCATTAAAGAAGTGGATACATTATCTACTTCCTAAAGAGTTTTTTTTGTATACTGATCATCAAGCTTTGTAATATTTGAATAGTCAAGGAAAGTTGAATCACAGGCATTTGAAATGGGTTGAGTTTTTGCAGAGTTATACATTTGTTTTGAAACACAGGAGTGGAATGTTTAATAGGGTTGTGGATGCTCTTAGCAGAAGGCAACTATTGATGACAGAAATGCAGATTGAAGTGGTTGGGTTCAAGGAACTCAAGAATTTGTATCCAGAGGATCTTGATTTTGGTGAAGCTTGGAAAGCTTGTATAAAACCTGTTACTCTAGACAGGATGAAATGGTTGGATTTCATCATCTAGGATGATATGCTATTCAGAGGGAGTCAGTTGTGCATTCCACAAAGTTCTATGAGGGAGAATCTCATCAAGGAGAAGCATAGCGGAGGATTGGCTGGACATTTTGGTCGTGACAAAATCCTTTCTTTAGTTAGTGAGAATTACTATTGGCCACAATTGTAGCAAGATGTGAAGAAGTTTGTACAGAGTCGCAGAGTATGTCAGATGGCGAAAGGAGTGAAGCAGAATACAGGGTTGTATCAGCCATTACCTATACCAGAGAAGCCTTGGGAGGATATCAGCATGGACTTTGTTCTTGGTTTACCAAGAACACAGCGGGGACATGATTCAATTTTTGTGGTAGTTGACAAATTTTTTAAGATGGCACATTTCATTCCCTGCAAGAAGACTAATGATGCTGTTCATGTAGCAGGATTGTTTTTCAGAGAAGTGGTGAGACTACATGGTTTGCCAAAGACCATAGTTTCAGATCGAGATACTAAGTTTGTTGGATATTTTTGACGTACATTGTAGAAGAAGTTGAAGAGAGATTTGAAGTTCAGTTCATCACATTATCCACAGACTGATGGACAAACAGAGGTGGTGAATAGGAGTTTGAGAAATTTGCTGAGATGTTTGGTTGGAGATAAGCCAACAAGATGGGATTTGATTTTACCACAAGTGAAATTTGCATACAATAATTCTGTCAACAGGAGCACTGGTAAATCACCATTCTAGATTGTATATGGAAGTAGTCCAAAAAATGCATCTGAATTAAAGAAAATAGATAAAGGAGAAATAAGTAGTGCTGAAGCTGAGAATTTTGCAGAACACTTGAAGAACATCTATGGGGAGGTGAGGAAGCATATTACCAAGATGAACGCACAGTATAAGGCTAAGGCAGATGAGAAAAGGAGGTATAAAGAATTTTAGGTTGGTGATGAAGTCATGGTTCATTTGTGAAAGTAGCGGTTTCTAGTTGGTACATATAACAAGTTGAAAATGAAGAAGTTTGGACCATGTAGGATACTGAAGAAACATGATTCAAGAAACGCATATGAGGTAGAATTGCCTACTGAGCTAAATATTTCACCAGTGTTTAACATTTCAGATCTGACAGAGTATCATGAAGGAGGTGTTGAAGATGAGATCACAGCAGCATAGTGGAGTATTCCAGCAACTAGTTCAGAGACTAAGGAGATCGAAGATATACTAGAAAGTCATGTTGGCAAAACCACAAGGAAGAGGACATCTGAATAATATCTGGTCAAGTGGAAAGGATGACCTGTTGAAAATTCATCATGGCTGACAAAGGAGGAGGTTAGCCATCTTGGTTTTCCTCTACACACATGAGTCGTGACAGGGTCACTTCTCAAATTACCCTGGGTGTCTGATGTAGGAGCATCCTAGGTGTAAGAGCAATCTTGCATCAGCCAAAAATATTTTTATTTTTGCATTCAATAATGGCTATTTTGTGCAGAGCTGCTATTTATGGAAAGTTACTATTTTTGGTAATTTTCGTATGTGCTCAGAATGATCTGATTTCTTTCTTGGAGGTTCATTTTGGTCATATAAGTCTGCCAGTAAAGTTTCATTGCCAGATCAAGTGTATATTGGAAGATATTGAAGATTTTCGATATTGGCAGCAGGGTACAGAAACTTTGAACTCAGTTTTGAAGGCTTTAGAGGCCCCGGATGAGGTCAGAAATTTGGGTGACGGGCGCTTGCGCGGGACAAGCCTGTAGAGCGCTTCGTGGCATTTCTGAAATAGGGTTATAATAGCCGATCGGGTCAACTGGTGATGACTTATGGTCTTCGGAAGTTGGGCCACCTGAAATGGCGAGAAATAATTTTCTTCAAAATTTTTGTTCATGTTTCAAAGGTTATCTTGAGCCGACTATGATGTAATGAAATGTAAAATAAAATAATTTTAAGTTTGGTCAGCCTTATTGGCTAAAATTTTGGAACCTTCCCAGGCGGTGGGGAATTGCCTATATAAAGAAGGTTGTATTATTGTCTTAGGAGTTCAGAATAGTTCTACGTAGTAGATCTGAGGCTTTGTCCTATAGAATATTGTAAGGAATGCCCATGTGGCTTTGCATATTATAATTCTGAAAGTTTGTAATTCTACATTTGTGGAGATAATAAGAAGCCAATTTTTTGTTCTTGCATATTATTGTTGTTGTTTCTCTATTTCTGTTATGTGTTTGTGGTATTACGGGGAGCACCTTTCATCAAGTGGTATCAGGGCAGGAGTTCTTGAGTGTGTAAACAGATTGCTGACTGTGAGGCAGTTTGTACCAGGACCGTGGCTAGGGTTCAGCGCGCATCGCGAAAATGCCTCCACGAAGGGAACGTGGCAGAAGAGCTGGTGTTGTAACACCTGAGGTTAGAGAGCTGCAGAGACAAGTGCGAGCATTACAAGAAGAGATTCATAGGGGAATGAATCTTAATGTCAGAGATGAAAGCGAGGATGAAGCCGAAGAAGAATATCAAGAAGGAGAAGCTGAAATTGTGAACCAGGAGGAAGAAAGACTTTTTCGGGCGATTTATAAGATTGGAAAAAGACCTAAGATTGAGGTTCATACATTTTTTGGAAATCTTAACCCAGAGGAATTGATCGACTGGATCAATGAATGTGAGGAATATTTTGAGTATGAAGATGTTGAGGATCCTGATAGGGTCAAATTTGCGAAGGCCAGACTGAAAGGTCATGCGAAGATCTAGTGGCAAGAAATTCAATTGGAGGGAAATAGAAGAGGGAAAGATAAAATCACAAGATGGGATCGAATGGTGGATAAATTGAAGCGATAGTTCATTCATGTTGATTATGAGCTTGATCTACTAAAGAAAATGCAAAGTTTGAAGCAGGTAGGAAGATCTGTTCAGGAGTATACAGATAAGTTCTATCGATTCCTTATCAGAACAGGCTATGCAGAAGCTGATAAGGAGAAAGTTGCCGGATACCTTAATGGGTTAAGGCCAAGCATTCAGGAGGAGTTGAATCTGGTTTGAATGAATAGTATTGAGGAGGCATACCAATTTGCCCTAAAAGTAGAGGAAAAGCTAAACAAGAAGTTCGAGAGTAGACAAAACGGAAGAGGTCACGGTGGACGATCTAGTGGACGATCATATGATGGCTGAAATGAAGATCCGAAAAAGAAGGATGAGGCCAGTAGTAGTCAGAATCAGTGCGAAAATAATTCCAATCGCTTCCAGGATCAGAATAATAGAAATCAGAGAGGAAGAGGAAGAGGACAAGGATCTGGAAGGGGAGGCTTCCGTGGAACATGTTTTCACTCTGGAGAAGAAGGTCATAGGGCATTTGAATGTCCTCAATACCAAGGCAGAACAAACAGGAGAAATGAAGGCTAGGCCAGAGTTGCACATGTAGATGAAGATGCCAGATCATCAAATTCTAAAGATGCTGAAAGAGGAGAAACGTTGATTAACAGAAGAGGCCTATTGAGTGGTGAGAATGAACCTGAGCAAAGGAGGAGTTTGTTTCACACCAGGTGCAAGTGTGAAGGTAAATGTTGTGATGTGATGATCGATAGTGGAAGCACTGACAATTTGGTGTCAGAAGAGATGGTGACAAAGTTGAAGCTCAAGAGACAGAAACACCCACATCCATATCGGATTGCCTAGGTACAGGATGACCACAAGGTCATAGTCAATGAACAATGCCTGGTGAAGTTCAAGATTGGCGGATACCAAGATGAGGTATTGTGTGATATCATATCTATGGATGCATGTCATATGTTGGTAGGTAGACCATGGCAGATAGACAGATGTGTTGTACATGATGGCGGTGCGAATACTTATTCCCTGACAAAGGTTGGAGTGCGACATAAGCTAAAATCATTGAATGAGACTGAAGAAAAGGTATGTGGTAATGCAAGGATAACTTTTGTTGATGGAAGAAATTTCCTAGATGGTATGAGGCATGAGCATGTATGTTTTTCTTTAATTCCAAAAGCTGGTAAAGAGGAAGTAGAAGATGTCCCTGTAGAAGTTACAGATTTGTTGAATGAGTTTCAAGATATTGTATCCGATAATGTACCTGATGGATTACCACCAGTCAGGAAAATTAGTCATCAGATGGACTTGATCACAAGAGCGAGTTTGCCGAACAAGGCAGCACACAGAATGAAACCTGCAGAAAGTGACGAGTTGAACAGACAACTATATGAGTTTTTATAGAAAGGATTGATCCGTGAGAGTCTAAGTCCTTGTGCTGTACCAGCAGTATTAGCACCAAAAAAAGAATGGAGAATGGAGGATGTGTACAGATTCTAGGGCAATAAATAAGATCACAATCAAGTACAGATTTCCATTGCCATGAATGGATGATATTATGGACTGTTTGAGTGGAGCTGTGTATTTTTCAAAGATAGATCTGAAAAGTTGATATCATCAGATTCGGATCAGAGAAGGAGATGAATGGAAGACTGCCTTCAAGACAAAAGAAGGACTATATGAGTGGTTAGTTATGCCTTTTGGGCTAACCAATACACCGAGCACTTTCATGCGGCTCATGAACGAGGTTCTGAAAAAATTTCTGGGTAAGTTTGTCATTGTTTACCTAGATGATATTTTGATCTTTAGTAAGACATTGGAGGAGCATATGATGCATATTCATATGGTATTTGAGAAGTTGAGAGAAGAGAAATTGTTGATTAATTTGAATAAGTGCAGTTTTGTGAAGAAAGAGTTAGTGTGTTTGAGATTTATAATTTTAGCAGAAGGTCTAAAAATAGACCCAGAGAAGGTACATGCTATCCTTGAATGGCCTACTCCAAGGAGTGCTACTGAGGTAAGATCTTTTCATGGTTTAGCTAGCTTTTACAGAAAGTTTATCAGAAATTTTAGCAGTATTTGTGGACCCTTGACTGAAACAATGAGAGGGGATAGAAAAGAGTTTAAGTGGACTAATGAGGCAGAAAAGAGTTTTCAATTGTTGAAACAAAAAGTTACAGAATAACCTATTTTAGCACTTCCAGATTTTAATAAGGTGTTTCAAGTAGATTGTGATGCTAGTGGTACTGCAATAGGAGCTGTTATGAGCCAAGAAGGTAAACCTGTTGCTTATTTCAGTGTGAAGTTAAATGATGCCAAGAGAAAATATTCTGTTTATGATCAAGAATTTTATGCAATAGTTCAGGCATTAAAGAAGTGGAGACATTATCTACTTCCTAAGGAGTTTGTTTTGTATACTGATCATCAAGCTTTGCAATATTTGAATAGTCAAGAAAAGTTGAATCAGAGGCATTTGAAATAGGTTGAGTTTTTACAGAGTTATACATTTGTTTTGAAACATAGGAGTGGAAAGTCTAATAGGGTTGCGGATGCTCTTAGCAGAAGGCAACTATTGATGATAGAAATGCAGATTGAAGTGGTTGGGTTCAAGGAACTCAAGAATTTGTATCCAGAGGATCTTGATTTTGGTGAAGCTTGGAAAGCTTGTACAGAACCCGTTACTCTAGACAGGACGAAATGGTTGGATTTCATCATGCAAGATGATATGCTATTCAGAGGGAGTTAGTTGTGCATTCCACAAAGTTCTATGAGGGAGAATCTCATCAAGGAGAAGCATAGCGGAGGATTGGCTAGACATTTTGGTCGTGACAAAACTTTTTCTTTAGTTAGTGAGAATTACTATTGGCCACAATTGTAGCAAGATGTGAAGAAGTTTGTACAGAGTCGCAGAGTATGTCAGATGGTGAAAGGAGTGAAGCAGAATACAGGGTTGTATCAGCCATTACCTGTACCAGAGAAGCCTTGGGAGGATATCAGCATGGACTTTGTTCTTGGTTTACCCAGAACACAGCGGGGACACGATTCAATTTTTGTGGTAGTTGACAAATTTTTAAAGATGGCACATTTCATTCCCTGCAAGAAGACTAATGATGTTGTTCATGTAGCAGGATTGTTTTTCAGAGAAGTGGTGAGACTATATGGTTTGCCAAAGACCATAGTTTCAGATCGAGATATTAAGTTTGTTAGATATTTTTGACGTACATTGTGGAAGAAGTCGAAGACAGATTTGAAGTTCAGTTCATCACATCATCCACAGACTGATGGACAGACAGAGGTGGTGAATAGGAGTTTGAGAAATTTGCTGAGATGTTTGGTTGGAGATAAGCCAACAGGATGGGATTTGATTTTACCACAGGCAGAATTTGCATACAATAATTCTGTCAACAGGAGCACTGGTAAATCACCATTCCAGATTGTATATGGAAGTAGTCCAAGAAATGCATCTGAATTGAGGAAAATAGATAATGGAGAAATACGTAGTGCTGAAGCTGAGGATTTTGCAGAACACTTGAAGAACATCCATGGGGAGGTGAGGAAGCATATTACGAAGATGAATGCACAGTATAAGGCTAAGGCAGATGAGAAAAGGAGGTATAAGAAATTTTAGTTTGGTGATGAAGTCATGGTTCATTTGCAGAATAAGCAATTTCCAGTTGGTACATATAACAAGTTGAAAATGAAAAAGTTTGGACCATGTAGGATACTGAAGAAATATGATTCAAGAAATGCATATGAGGTAGAATTGCCTACTGAGCTAAATATTTCACTAGTGTTTAACATTTCAGATCTGACAGAGTATCATGAAGGAGGTGTTGAAGATGAGATCACAGCAGCACAGTGGAGTATTCCAGCAACTAGTTCAGACACTAAGGAGATCGAAGATATACTGGACAGTCATGTGGAAAGGACGACCTGTTGAAGATTCATCATGGCTGACAAAAGAGGAGGTTAGCCATCTTGGTTTTCCTCTGCACACCTGAGTCGTGACAGGGTCACTTCTCAAATTAACCTGGGTGTCTGATGCAGGAGCATCCTAGGTCTAAGAGCAATCTTGCATCACCCAAAAATATTTCTATTTTTGCATTCAATAATGGCTATTTTATGCAGAGCTGCTATTTATGAAAAGTTACTTTTTTGGTAATTTTTGTATGTGCTCAGAATGATCTGATTTCTTTCTTGGAGGTTCATTTTGGTCATATAAGTCTGTCAGTAAAGTTTCATTGCCAGATCAAGTGTATATTGGAAGATATTAAAGATTTTTGGTATTGGCAGTAAGGTACAGAAACTTTGAACTCAGTTTTGAAAGCTTTAGAGGCCCCGGATGAGGTCAAAAATTTGGGTGATGGGCGCTTGCGCAGGTCAACCCTATAGAGCACTTCGTGGCATTTTCGAAATGGGGTTATAATAGCCGATCGGGTCAACTGGTGATGACTTATAGTTTTCGAAAGTTGGGCCACCTGAAATGGTAGGAAATAATTTTCTTCAAAATTTCTGTTCAGGTTTCAAACGATATCTTGAGCCGACTATGATGTAATGAAATGTAAAATAAAATAATTCTAAGTTTGGTCGGCCTTATTGGCTAAAATTCTGGAACCTTCCCAGGCGGTGGGGAATTGCCTATATAATGAAGGTTGTATTATTGTCTTAGGAGTTCAGAATAGTTCTGGGTAGTAGATCTGAGGCTTTGTCCTATAGAATATTGTAAGAAATGCCCATGTGGCTTTGCATATTGTAATTCTGAAAGTTTGTAATTCTACATTTGTGGAGATAACAACAAGCCAATTTTCTGTTCTTGCATATTATTGTTGTTGTTTCTCTATTTCTATTATGTGTTTTTGATATTAAGGGGAGCACCCTTCATCAAGTGGTATCAGAGCAGGAGTTCTTGAGTGTGTAAACAGATCGCCGACTGTGAGGCAGTTTGCACCAGGACCGTGGCTAATATTTCAGTGCGCATTGTGAAAATGCCTCCACAAAGGGAACATGGTGGAAGAGCTGGTGTTGTAACACCTGAGGTTAGAGAGCTGCAGAGACAACTGTGAGCATTACAAGAATAGATTCATAGATGAATGAATTTTAATGTCAGAGACGAAAGCGAGGATGAAGCCGAAGAAGAATATCAAGAAGGAGAAGTTGAAATTGTGAACCAGGAGGAAGAAAGACTTTTTTGGGCGATTTCCAAGATTGGAAAAAGACCTAAGATTGAGGTTCCTACATTTTTTGGAAATCTTAACCCAGAGAAATTGATCGACTGGATCAATGAATGTGAGGAATATTTTGAGTATGAAGATGTTGATGATCCTGATAGGGTGAAATTTGTGAAGGCCAGACTGAAAGGTCATGCGAAGATCTGGTGGCAAGAAATTCAATTGGAGTGAAATAGAAGAGGGAAACATAAAATCACAAGATGGGATCGGATGGTGGATAAATTGAAGCGACAGTTCATTCCTGTTGATTATGAGCTTGATCTATTAAAGAAAATGAAAAGTTTGAAGCAGGCAGGAAGATCTGTTCAAGAGTATACAAATGAGTTCTATCGACTCCTTATCAGAACAGGCTATGCAGAAGCTGATAAGGAGAAAGTTCCCCGATACCTTAATGGGTTAAGGCCAAGCATTCAGGAAGAGTTGAATCTAGTTCGAATGAACAGTATTGAGGAGGCATACCAATTTGCCCTAAAAGTAGAGGAAAAGCTGAACAAGAAGTTCGAGAGCAGATAAAATGGAAGAGGTCACGGTGGAGGATCTGGTGGACGATCATATGGTGGCCGAAATGAAGATCCGAAAAAGAAAGATGAGGCTAGTAGCAGTCAGAATCAGTGCGAAAATAATTCCAATCACTTCTAGGATCAGAATAATAGAGATCAGAGAGGAAGAGGAAGAGGACAAGGATCTGGAAGGGGAGGCTTCCGTGGACCATATTTTCACTGTGGAGAAGAAGGTCATAGGGCATTTGAATGTCCTCAGTGCCAAGGCATAATAGACAGGAGAAATGAAGGCCAGGCCAGAGTTGCACATGTAGATGAAGATGTCAGATCATCAAATTCTGAAGATACTGAAAAAGGAGAAACGTTGATTAACAGAAGAGTCCTGTTGAGTGGTGAGAATGAACCTGAGCAAAGGAGGAGCTTGTTTTGCACCAGGTGCAAGTGTGAAGGTAAATGTTGTGATGTGATTATCGATAGTGGAAGCACTGACAATTTGGTGTCAAAAGAGATGGTGACAAAGTTGAAGCTCAAGAGACAGAAACACCCACATCCATATCGGATTGCCTGGGTACAGGATGACCACAAGGTTATGGTCAATGAACAATGCCTGGTGAAGTTCAAGATTCGCGGATACCAAGATGAGGTATTGTGTGATATCATATCTATGGATGCATGTCATATGTTGTTAGGTAGACCATGGTAGTTTGACAGATGTGCTGTAGATGATGGTCGTGCGAATACCTATACCCTGACAAAGGATGGAGTGCGACATAAGTTAAAACCATTGAAGGAGACTGAAAAAAAGGTATGTGGTAATGCAAAGATAACTTTTGTTGATAGAAGAAATTTCCTAGATGGTATGAGGCATGAGCATGTATATTTTGCTTTAATTCCAAAAGCTGGTAAAGAGGAAGTAAAAGATGTCCCTGTAGAAGTTATAGATTTGTTGAATGAGTTTCAAGATAGTGTATCCGATAATGTGCCTAATGGATTACCACCAGTCAGAAAAATCAGTCATCAGATGGACTTGATCCCAGGAGCGAGTTTGCCGAACAAGGCAGCACACAAAATGACACCTGTAGAAAGTGAGGAGTTGAACAGACAAGTATATGAGTTTTTACAAAAAGGATTGATCCGTGAGAGTCTGAGTCCCTGTACTGTACCACTAGTATTAGCACCAAAAAAAGAATGGAGAATGGAGGATGTGTACAGATTCTAGGGCAATAAATAAGATCACAATCAAGTACAGATTTCCATTGCCACGAATGGATGATATTATGGACTGTTTGAGTGGAGCTGTGTATTTTTCAAAGATAGATCTGAAAAGTGGATATCATCAGATCCGGATCAGAGAAGGAGATCAATGGAAGACTGCCTTCAAGACAAAGGAAGCACTATATGAGTGGTTAGTTATGCCTTTTGGGCTAACCAATGCACCGAGCACTTTCATGCGGCTCATGAACGAGGTTCTGAAAGAATTTCTGGGTAAGTTTGTTATTGTTTACCTAGATGATATTTTGATCTTTAGTAAGACATTGGAGGAGCATATGATGCATATTCGTATGGTATTTGAGAAGCTGAGAGAAGAAAAATTGTTGATTAATTTGAAGAAGTGCAGTTTTGTGAAGAAAGAGTTAGTGTATTTGGGATTTGTAGTTTTAGCAGAAGGTCTAAAAATGGACTCAAAGAAGGTACAGGCTATCCTTGAATGGCTTACTCCAAGGAGTGCTACTGAGGTAAGATCTTTTCATGGTTTAGCTAGCTTTTACAGAAAGTTTATCAAAAATTTTAGCAGTATTTGTGGACCCTTGACTGAAACAATGAGAGGGGATAGAAAAGAGTTTAAGTGGACTAATGGGGCAGAAAAGAGTTTTCAATTGTTGAAACAAAAAGTTACAGAACAACCTGTTTTAGCACTTCCAGATTTTAATAAGGTGTTTCAAGTAGATTGTGATGCTAGTGATACTACAATAGGAGCTGTTATGAGCCAAGAAGGTAAACCTGTTGCTTATTTCAGTGAGAAGTTAAATGATGCCAAGAGGAAATATTCTGTTTATGATCAAGAATTTCATGCTATAGTTCAGGCATTAAAGAAGTGGAGACATTATCTACTTCCTAAAGAGTTTGTTTTGTATACTAATCATCAAGCTTTGTAATATTTGAATAGTCAAGGAGAGTTGAATCAGAGGCATTTGAAATGGGTTGAGTTTTTGTAGAGTTATACATTTGTTTTGAAACACAGGAGTGGAAAGTCTAAAAGGGTTGCGGATGCTCTTAGCAGAAGGCAACTATTGATGACAGAAATATAGATTGAAGTGGTTGGGTTCAAGGAACTCAAGAATTTGTATCCAGAGGATCCTGATTTTGGTGAAGCTTTGAAAGCTTGTACAGAACCTGTTACTCTAGACAGGACAAAATGGTTGGATTTCATCATCCAGGATGATATGCTATTCAGAGGGAGTCAGTTGTGCATTCCAAGAAGTTTTATGAGGGAGAATCTCATCAAGGAGAAGCATAGCGGAGGATTGGCTGGACATTTGGTTCATGACAAAACCTTTTCTTTAGTTAGTGAGAATTACTATTGGCCATAATTACAGCAAGATGTGAAGAAGTTTGTACAGAGTCGCAGAGTATGTCAGATGGCGAAAAGAGTGAAGTAGAATAAAAGGTTGCATCAGCCATTACCTGTACCAGAGAAGCCTTGGGAGGATATCAGCATGGACTTTGTTCTTGGTTTACCAAGAACACAGCGGGGACACGATTCAATTTTTGTGGTAGTTGACAAATTTTCAAAGATGACACATTTCATTCCCTGCAAGAAGACTAATGATGCTGTTCATGTAGCAGGATTGTTTTTCAGAGAAGTGGTGAGACTACGTGGTTTGCCAAAGACCATAGTTTCAGATCGAGATACTAAGTTTGTTGGATATTTTTGGCGTACATTGTGGAAGAAGTTGAAGATAGATTTAAAGTTCAGTTCATCACATCATCCACAGACAGATGGACAGACAGAGGTGGTGAATAGGAGTTTGAGAAATTTGCTGAGATGTTTGGTTGGAGATAAGCCAACAGGATGGGATTTGATTCTACCACAAGCGGAATTTGCATACAATAATTCTGTCAACAGGAGCACTGGTAAATCACCATTCCAGATTGTATATGGAAGTTGTCCAAGAAATGCATCTGAATTGAGGAAAATAGATAAAGGAGAAATAAGTAGTGCTGAAGCTGAGCATTTTGTAGAACAGTTGAAGAACATCCATGGGGAGGTGAGGAAGCATATTACCAAGATGAACGCACAGTATAAGGCTAAGGCAGATGAGAAAAGGACGTATAAAAAATTTCAGGTTGGTGATGAAGTCATGGTTCATTTGTGAAAGGAGCGGTTTCCAGTTGGTACATATAACAAGTTGAAAATGAAGAAGTTTGGACCATGTAAGATACTGAAGAAACATGATTCAGGAAACACATATGAGGTAGAATTGCCTACTGAGCTAAATATTTCACTAGTGTTTAACATTTCAGATCTCACAGAGTATCACGAAGGAGGTGTTGAAGATGAGATCACAGCATCACAGTGGAGTATTCCATCAACTAGTTCAGACACTAAAGAGATCAAAGATATACTGGACAGTCGTGTTGGCAGAAGCACAAGGAAGAGGACATATAAAGAATATCTGGTCAAGTGGAAAGGATGACCTGTTGAAGATTCATCATGGCTGACAAAGGAGGAGGTTAGCCATCTTGATTTTCCTCTGTACACCTGAGTCGTGACAGGGTCACTTCTCAAATTACCCTGGGTGTCTGATGCAGGAGCATCCTGGGTGTAAGAGCAATCTTGCATCACCCAAAAATATTTTTATTTTGGCATTCAATAATGGCTATTTTGTGAAGAGCTGCTATTTATAGAAAGTTACTATTTTTGGTAAATTTTGTATGTGCTCAAAATGATTTGATTTCTTTCTTGGAGGTTCATTTTGGTCATATAAGTCTGCCAGTAAACTTTCATTGCCAGATCAAGTGTATATTGGAAGATATTAAAGATTTTCGATATTGGCAGCAGGGTACAGAAACTTTAAACTCAGTTTTGAAAGCTTTAGAGGCCTTGGATGAGGTCAAAAATTTGGGTGACGGACGCTTGCATGGGTCAAGCCTGTAGAGCGCTTCGTGGCATTTCCAAAATGGGGTTATAATAGCCGATCGGGTCAACTGGTGATGACTTATAGTCTTCGGAAGTTGGGCCACCTGAAATGGCAGGAAATAATTTTTTTCAAAATTTTTGTTCGGGTTTCAAAGGTTATCTTGAGCCGACTATGATATAATGAAATGTAAAATAAAATAATTCTAAGTTTGGTCGGCCTTATTGGCTAAAATTCTGGAAACTTCCCAGGCGGTGGGGAATTGCCTATATAAGGAATGTTGTATTATTGTCTTAGGAGTTCAGAATAGTTCTGGGTAGTAGATCTGAGGCTTTGTCCTACAGAATATTGTAAGGAATGCCCATGTGGCTTTGCATATTGTAATTCTGAAAGTTTGTAATTCTACATTTGTAGAGATAATAAGAAGCCAATTTTCTGTTCTTGCATATTATTGTTGTTGTTTCTCTATTTCTATTATGTGTTTGTGGTATTAAGGGGAGCACCCTTCATCAAGTGGTATCAGAGTAGGAGTTCTTGAGTGTGTAAACAGATCGCCGACTGTGAGGCAGTTTGCACCAGGACCGTGGCTAGGGTTTCAGTGCGCATCGCGAAAATACCTCCACGAAAGGAACGTGGTGGAAGAGCTGGTGTTGTAACACCTGAGGTTAGAGAGCTGCAGAGACAAGTGCGAGCATTACAAGAAGAGATTCGTAGATGAATGAATCTTAATGTCAGAGACGAAAGCGAGGATGAAGCCGAAGAAGAATATCAAGAAGGAGAAGCTGAAATTTTGAACCAGGAGGAAGAAAGACTTTTTCGGGCGATTTTCAAGATTGGGAAAAGACCTAAGATTGAGGTTCCTACATTTTTTAGAAATCTTAACCCAGAGGAATTGATCGACTGGATCAATGAATGTGAGGAATATTTTGAGTATGAAGATGTTGAGGATCCTGATAGGGTCAAATTTGCGAAGGCCAGACTGAAAGGTCATGCGAAGATCTGGTGGCAAGAAATTCAATTGGAGCGAAATAGAAGAGGGAAAGATAAAATCACAAGATGGGATCGGATGGTGGATAAATTGAAGCGACAGTTCATTTCTATTGATTATGAACTTGATCTACTAAAGAAAATGCAAAGTTTGAAGCAGGCAGGAAGATCTATGCAGGATTATATAGAGGAGTTCTATCGACTCCTTATCAGAACAGGCCATGCAGAAGCTGATAAGGAGAAAGTTGCCCGATACCTTAATGGGTTAAGGCCAAGCATTCAGGAGGAGTTGAATCTGGTCTGAATGAACAGTATTGAGGAGGCATACCAATTTGCCCTAAAAGTAGAAGAAAAGTTGAATAAAAAGTTCGAGAGCAGACAAAATGGAAGAGGTCGCGGTGGATGATCTAGTGGACGATCATATGGTGGCTAAAATGAAGATCCGAAAAAGAAGGATGAGGCCAGTAGCATTCAGAATCAGTGCGGAAATAATTCCAATCGCTTCTAGGATCAGAATAATAGAGATCAGAGAGGAAGAGGAAGAGGACAAGGATCTGGAAGGGGAGGCTTCCATGGAACATGTTTTCACTGTGGAGAAGAAGGTCATAGGGCATTTGAATGTCCTAAGCGCCAAGGCAGAACAAACAGGAGAAATGAAGGCCAGGCTAGAGTTGCACATCTAGATTAAGATGCCAGATTATCAAATTCTTAAGATGCTGAAAGAGGAGAAACATTGATTAATAGAAGAGTCCTGTTGAGTGGTGAGAATGAACCTGAGCAAAGGAGGAGCTTGTTTCGCACCAGGTGCAAGTGTGAAGGTAAATGTTGTGATGTGATTATCGATAGTGGAAGCACTGACAATTTAGTGTCAGAAAAGATGGTTACAAAATTGAAGCTCAAGAGACAGAAACACCCACATCCATATTGGATTGCCTAGGTACAGGATGACCACAAGGTCATGGTCAATGAACAATGCCTGGTGAAGTTCAAGATTGGTGGATACCAAGATGAGGTATTGTGTGATATCATATTTATGGATGTATGTCATATGTTGTTAGGTAGACCATGGCAGTTTGACAGATGTGCTGTACATGATGGCCGTGCGAATACCTATTCCCTGACAAAGGATGGAGTGCGACATAAGCTAAAACTATTGAAGGAGCCTGAAGAAAAGGTATGTGGTAATGCAAGGATAACTTTTGTTGATGGAAGAAATTCCTTAGATGGTATGAGGCATGAGCATGTATGTTTTACTTTAATTCCAAAAGCTGATCAAGAGGAAGTAGAAGATGTCCCTGTAGAAGTTGTAGATTTGTTGATTGAGTTTCAAGATATTGTATTTGATAACGTGCCTGATGGATTACCACCAGTCAAGAAGATCAGTCATCAGATGGACTTGATCCGAGGAGCGAGTTTGCCGAACAAGGCAACACACAGAATGACACCTGCAGAAAATGAGGAGTTGAACAGACAATTATATGAGTTGTTACAGAAAGGATTGATCCGTGAGAGTCTGAGTCCCTGTGTTGTACCAGCAATATTAGCACCAAAAAAAGAATGGAGAATGGAGGATGTGTACAGATTATAGGGCAATAAATAAGATCACAATCAAGTACAGGTTTCCATTGCCACGAATGGATGATATTATGGACTGTTTGAGTGGAGCTGTGTATTTTTCAAAGATAGATCTGAAAAGTGGATATCATCAGATTCAGATCAGAGAAGAAGATGAATGGAAGACTGCCTTCAAGACAAAGGAAGGACTATATGAGTGGTTAGTTATGCCTTTTGGGCTAACCAATGCACCGAGCACTTTCATGCGGCTCATGAACGAGGTTCTGAAAGAATTTCTAGGTAAGTTTGTCATTGTTTACCTAGATGATATTTTGATCTTTAGTAAGACATTGGAGGAGCATATGATGCATATTCGTATGGTATTTGAGAAGCTGAGAGAAGAGAAATTGTTGATTAATTTGAAGAAGTGTAGTTTTGTGAAGAAAGAGTTAGTGTATTTAGTATTTGTAGTTTCAGCAGAAGGTCTAAAAATGGACCCAGAGAAGGTACAAGCTATCATTGAATGGCCTAATCTAAGGAGTGCTACTGAGGTAAGATCTTTTCATGGTTTAGCTAGCTTTTACAGAAAGTTTATCAAAAATTTTAGCAGTATTTGTGGACCCTTGACTGAAACAATGAGAGGTGATAGAAAAGAGTTTAAGTGGACTAATGGGGCAGAAAAGAGTTTTCAATTGTTGAAACAAAAAGTTACAGAACAACCTGTTTTAGCACTTCCAGATTTTAATAAGGTGTTTCAAGTAGATTGTGATGCTAGTGGTACTGCAATAGGAGCTGTTATGAGCCAAGAAGGTAAACCTGTTGCTTATTTCAGTGAGAAGTTAAATGATGCCAAGAGAAAATATTCTGTTTATGATCAAGAATTTTATACTATAGTTCAGGCATTAAAGAAGTGGAGACATTATCTACTTCCTAAGGAGTTTGTTTTGTATACTGATCATCAAGCTTTGTAATATTTGAATAGTCAAGGAGAGTTGAATCAGAGGCATTTGAAATGGGTTGAGTTTTTGCAGAGTTATACATTTGTTTTGAAACACAGGAGTGGAAAGTCTAATAGGGTTGCAGATGCTCTTAGCAGAAGGCAACTATTGATGACAGAAATGTAGATTGAAATGGTTGGGTTCAAAGAACTCAAGAATTTGTATCTAGAGGATCCTGATTTTGGTGAAGCTTGGAAAGCTTGTATAGAACCTGTTACTCTAGATAGGACGAAATGGTTGGATTTCATCATCCAAGATGATATGCTATTCAGATGGAGTCAGTTGTGCATTCCATGAAGTTCTATGAGGGAGAATCTCATCAAGGAGAAGCATAGCAGAGGATTGGCTGGACATTTTGGTCGTGACAAAACCCTTTCTTTAGTTAGTGAGAATTACTATTGGCCACAATTGCAGCAAGATGTGAAGAAGTTTGTATAGAGTCGCAGAGTATGTCAGATGGTGAAAGGAGTGAAGCAGAATATAGGGTTGTGTTAGCCATTACCTGTACCAGAGAAGCCTTGGGAGGATATCAGCATGGATTTTGTTCTTGGTTTACCAAGAACACAGCGGGGACACGATTCAATTTTTGTGGTAGTTGACAAATTTTCAAAGATGGCACATTTCATTCCCTACAAGAAGACTAATGATGCTGTTCATGTAGCAGGATTGTTTTTCAGAGAAGTGGTGAGACTACATGGTTTGCCAAAGACCATAGTTTCAGATCGAGATACTAAGTTTGTTGGATATTTTTGGCGTACATTGTGGAAGAAGTTGAAGACAGATTTGAAGTTCAGTTCATCACATCATCCACAGACTGATGGACAGACAGAGGTGGTGAATAGGAGTTTGAGAAATTTGCTGATATGTTTGGTTGGAGATAAGCCAACAGGATGGGATTTGATTTTACCACAGGCGGAATTTACATACAATAATTTTGTCAACAAAAGCACTGGTAAATCACCATTCCAGATTGTATATGGAAGTAGTCCAAGAAATGCATCTGAATTGAGGAAAATAGATAAAGGAGAAATAAGTAGTGCTGAAGCTGAAGATTTTGCAAAACACTTGAAGAACATCCATGGGGAGGTGAGGAAGCATATTATCAAGATGAACGCATAGTATAAGGCTAAGGCAGATGAGAAAAGGAGGTATAAGAAATTTCAGGTTGGTGATGAAATAATGGGTCATTTGCGGAAGGAGCGGTTTCCAATTGGTACATATAACAAGTTGAAAATGAAGAAGTTTGGACCATGTAAGATACTGAAAAAATATGATTCAAGAAATGCATATGAGGTAGAATTGCCTACTGAGCTAAATATTTTACCAGTGTTTAACATTTCAGATCTAACAGAGTATCATGAAGGAGGTGTTGAAGATGAGATCAAAGCACAGTGGAAGACTCATCATGGCTGACAAAGGAGGAGGTTAGCCATCTTGGTTTTCCTCTGCACACATGAGTCGTGACAGGGTCACTTCTCAAATTACCCTGGGTGTCTGATGCAGGAGCATCCTAGGTGTAAAAGCAATCTTGCATCACCCAAAAATATTTTTATTTTTGCATTCAATAATGGCTATTTTGTGCAGAGCTGCTATTTATGGAAAGTTACTATTTTTGGTAATTTTCGTATGTACTCAGAATGATCTGATTTCTTTCTTGGAGGTTCATTTTGGTCATATAAGTCTGCCAGTAAAGTTTCATTGCCAGATCAAGTGTATATTGGAAGATATTGAAAATTTTCGGTATTGGTAGCAGGGTACAGAAACTTTGAACTCAGTTTTGAAGGCTTTAGAGGCCTCGGATGAGGTCAAAAATTTGGGTGATGGGCGCTTGCGTAGGTCAAGCATGTAGAGCGCTTCGTAGCATTTCTAAAATGGGGTTATAATAGACGATCGGGTCAACTGGTGATGATTTATGGTCTTCGAAAATTGGGCCACCTGAAATGGCGGGAAATAATTTTCTTCAAAATTTCTGTTCGGGTTTCAAAGGTTATCTTGAGCCGACTATGATGTAATAAAATGTAAAATAAAATAATTATAAGTTTGGTCGGCCTTATTGGCTAAAATTTTGAAACCTTACCAGGCGGTGGGGAATTGCCTATATAAGGAAGGCTGTATTATTGTCTTAGGAGTTTAGAATAGTTCTGGGTAGTAGATCTGAAGCTTTGTCCTACAGAATATTGTAAGGAATGCCCATGTGGCTTTGTATATTGTAATTCTGAAAGTTTATAATTCTACATTTATAGAGATAATAAAAAGCCAATTTTCTGTTCTTGCATATTATTGTTGTTGTTTCTCTATTTTTGTTATGTGTTTATAGTATTAAGGGGAGCACCCTTCATCAAGTGGTATTAGAGCAGGAGTTCTTGAGTGTGTAAACAGATCGCCGATTATGAGGCAGTTTGCACTAGGACCGTGGCTAGGGTTTCAGCGTGCATCACGAAAATGCCTCCACGAAGGGAACGTGGCGGAAGAGCTGGTGTTGTAACACCTGAGGTTAGAGAGCTGCAAAGATAAGTGCGAGCATTACAACAAGAGATTCATAGGGGAATTAATCTTAATGTCAGAGATGAAAGCAAGGATGAATCCGAAGAAGAATATCAAGAAAGAGAAGCTGAAATTGTGAACCAGGAGGAAGAAAGACTTTTTCGTGCGATTTCCAAGATTGGAAAAAGACCTAAGATTGAGGTTCCTACATTTTTTAGATATCTTAACCCAAAGGAATTGATCGACTGGATCAATGAATGTGAGGAATATTTTGAGTATGAAAATGTTGAGGATCCTGATAGGGTCAAATTTGCGAAGGCCAGACTGAAAGGTCATGCGAAGATCTGGTGACAAGAAATTCAATTGGAGCGAAATAGAAGAGGGAAAGATAAAATCACAAGATGGGATCAGATGGTGGATAAATTGAAGCGATAGTTCATTCCTGTTGATTATGAGCTTGATCTACTAAAGAAAATGCAAAGTTTGAAGTAGTCAGGAAGATCTGTTCAGGAGTATATAGAGGAGTTCTATCGACTCCTTATCAGAACAGGCCATGCAGAAGCTGATAAGGAGAAAGTTTCCCAATACCTTAATGGGTTAAGGCCAAGCATTCAGGAGGAGTTGAATCTGGTTCGAATGAACAGTATTGAGGAGGCATACCAATTTTCCCTAAAAGTAGAGGAAAAGCTGAACAAGAAGTTTGAGAGTAGACAAAATGAAAGAGGTCACGGTGGACGATCTGGTGGATGATCATATGGTGGCCGAAATGAAGATCCGAAAAAGAAAGATGAGGCCAGTAGCAGTCAGAATCAGTGCGGATATAATTCCAATCGCTTCCAGGATCAGAATAATAGAGATCAGAGAGGAAGAGGAAGAGGACAAGGATCTGGAAGGGGAGGCTTCCATGGAACATGTTTTCACTGTGGAGAAGAAGGTCATAGGGCATTTGAATGTCTTCAGTGCCAAGGCAGAACAGACAGGAGAAATGAAGGTCAGGCTAGAGTTGCACATGTAGATGAAAATGCCAGATCATCAAATTCTGAAGATGCTGAAAAAGGAGAAACGTTGATTAACAGAAGAGTCCTGTTGAGTGGTGAGAATGAACCTGAGCAAAAGATGAGCTTGTTTCGCACCAGGTGCAAGTGTGAAGGTAAATGTTGTGATGTGATTATCGATAGTGGAATCACTGACAATTTGGTGTCAGAAGAGATGGTGACAAAGTTGAAGCTCAAGAGACCGAAACACCCACATCCATATCGGATTGCCTGGGTACAGGATGGCCACAAGGTCATGGTCAATATACAATGTCTGGTGAAGTTCAAGATTGGCGGATACCAAGATGAGGTATTGTGTGATATCATATCTATGGATGCATGTCATATGTTGTTAGGTAGACCATGGCAGTTTGACAGATGTGCTGTACATGATGGCCGTGCGAATAGCTATTCCCTGACAAAGGATGGAGTGCGACATAAGCTAAAACCATTGAAGGAGACTAAAGAAAAGGTATGTGGTAATGCAAGGATAACTTTTGTTGATGGAAGAAATTTCCTAGATGGTATGAGGCATGAGCATATATGTTTTGCTTTAATTCCAAAAGCTGGTAAAGAGGAAGTAGAAGATGTCCCTGTAGAAGTTGCAGATTTGTTGAATGAGTTTCAAGATATTGTATCCAATAACGTGCCTGATGGATTACCACCAGTCAGGAAGATCAGTCATCAGATGGACTTGATCTCAGGAGCGAGTTTGCCGAACAAGGCAGCACATAGAATGACACCTGTAGAAAGTGAGGAGTTGAACAGACAAGTATATGAGTTGTTATAGAAAGGATTGATCCATGAGAGTCTGAGTCCCTATGCTGTACCAGTAGTATTAGCACAAAAAAAAGAATGGAGAATGGAGGATGTGTACAGATTCTAGGGCAATAAATAAGATCACAATCAAGTACAGGTTTCCATTACCACGAATGGATGATATTATGGACTGTTTGAGTGGAGCTGTGTATTTTTTAAAGATAGATCTGAAACGTGGATATCATCAGATTCAGATCAGAGAAGGAGATGAATGAAAGACTGCCTTCAAGACAAAGGAAGGACTATATGAGTGGTTAGTTATGCCTTTTGGGCTAACCAAATCACCGAGCACTTTCATGCGGCTCATGAAGGAGGTTCTAAAAGAATTTCTGGGTAAGTTTGTCATTGTTTATCTAGATGATATTTTGATCTTTAGTAAGACATTAGAGGAGCATATGATGCATATTCATATGGTATTTGAGAAGCTGAGAGAAGAGTAATTGTTGATTAATTTGAAGAAGTGCAGTTTTGTGAAGAAAGAGTTAGTGTATTTGGGATTTGTAGTTTCAGCAGAAGGTCTAAAAATAGACCCAGAGAAGGTACAGGCTATCCTTGAATGGCTTACTCCAAGGAGTGCTACTGAGGTAAGATCTTTTCATGGTTTAACTAGCTTTTACAGAAATTTTATCAAAAATTTTAGCAGTATTTGTGGACCTTTGACTGAAACAATGAGAGGGGATAAAAAAGAGTTTAAGTGGACTAATGGGGCAGAAAAGAGTTTTCAATTGTTGAAACAAAAAGTTACAGAACAACCTACTTTAGCACTTCCAGATTTTAATAAGATGTTTCAAGTAGATTGTGATGCTAGTGGTACTGCAATAGGAGCTGTTATGAGCCAAGAAGGTAAACCTGTTGCTTATTTCAGTGAGAAGTTAAATGATGCCAAGAGGAAATATTCTGTTTATGATCAGGAATTTTATGCTATAGTTCAGGTATTAAAAAAGTGGAGACATTATCTACTTCCTAAGGAGTTTGTTTTGTATACTGATCATCAAGCTTTGCAATATTTGAATAGTCAAGGAAATTTGAATCAGAGGCATTTGAAATTGGTTGAGTTTTTGCAGATTTATACATTTATTTTGAAACAAAGAAGTGGAAAGTCTAATAGGGTTGCGGATGCTCTTAGCAGAAGGCAACTATTGATGATAGAAATGCAGATTGAAGTGGTTGGGTTCAGGGAACTCAGTTTTGAAGGCTTTAGAGGCCCCGGATGAGGTTGAAAATTTGGGTGACGGGTGCTTGCGCAAGTCAAGCCTGTAGAGCACTTCGTGGTGTTTTTAAAATGGGGTTATAATAGCCGATCGGGTCAACTGGTGATGACTTATGGTCTTCGGAAGTTAGGCCACCTGAAATGGTAGAAAATAATTTTCTTCAAAATTTCTGTTTGGGTTTCAAAGGTTATCTTGAGCCGACTATGATGTAATGAAATGTAAAATAAAATAATTCTAAGTTTGGTTGGCCTTATTGGCTAAAATTCTGAAACCTTCCCAGGCGGTGGGGAATTGCCTATATAAGGAAGGCTGTATTATTATCTTAGGAGTTCAGAATAGTTCTGGGTAGTAGATCTGAGGCTTTGTCCTACAGAATATTGTAAAGAATGCCCATGTGGCTTTGCATATTGTAATTTTAAAAGTTTGTAATTCTACATTTGTGGAGATAATAAGAAGCCAATTTTCTATTCTTGCATATTATTATTGTTGTTTCTCTATTTCTGTTATGTGTTTGTGGTATTAAAGGGAGCACCCTTCATCAAGTGGTACCAGAGAAGCCTTGGGAGGATATCAACATGGACTTTGTTCTTGGTTTACCAAGAACACAGCGGGGAAACGATTCAATTTTTATGGTAGTTGACAAATTTTCAAAGATGACACATTTCATTCCCTGTAAGAAAACTAATGATGCTGTTCATGTAGCAGGATTGTTTTTCAGAGAAGTGGTGAGCCTACATGGTTTGCCAAAGACCATAGTTTCAGATCGAGATACTAAGTTTGTTGGATATTTTTGGCGTACATTGTGGAAGAAGTTGAAGACAGATTTGAAGTTCAGTTCATCACATCATCCACAGACTGATGGACAGACAGAGGTGGTGAATAGGAGTTTAGAATAATTGTTGAGATGTTTGGTTGGAGATAAGCCAACAGGATGGGATTTGATTTTACCACAGGTGAAATTTGCATACAATAATTCTGTCAACAGGAGCACTGGTAAATCACCATTCTAGATTGTATATGGAAGTAGTCCAAGAAATGCATCTGAATTGAGGAAAATAGATAAAGGAGAAATAAGTAGTGCTGAAGCTGAGGATTTTGCAGAACACTTGAAGAACATCCATGGGGAGGTGAGGAAGTATATTACCAAGATGAATGCATAGTATAAGGCTAAGGCAAATGAGAAAACGAGGTATAAACAATTTTAGGTTGGTGATGAAGTCATGGTTCATTTGCGGAAGGAGCAGTTTCCAGTTGATACATATAACAAGTTGAAAATGAAAAAGTTTGGACCATGTAGGATACTGAAGAAACATGATTCAGGAAATGCATATGAGGTAGAATTGCCTACTGAGCTAAATATTTCACCAGTGTTTAACATTTCAGATCTGACAGAGTATTATGAAGGAGGTGTTGAAGATGAGATCACAGCAGCACAGTGGAGTATTCCAGCAACTAGTTCAGACACTAAGGTGATCGAAGATATACTAGACAGTCGTGTTGGCAGAAGCACAAGGAACAGGACATATGAAGAATATCTGGTCAAGTGGAAAGGATGACTTGTTGAAGATTCATCATGGCTGACAAAGG
Source organism: Chamaecyparis obtusa (assembly GCA_027943335.1). Taxonomy (NCBI): domain Eukaryota; kingdom Viridiplantae; phylum Streptophyta; class Pinopsida; order Cupressales; family Cupressaceae; genus Chamaecyparis; species Chamaecyparis obtusa. The sequence continues at coordinate 84,682 of BSBK01005331.1, forward strand.
AGGAGGTTAGCCATCTTGGTTTTCCTCTGCACACCTGAGTCGTGACAGGGTCACTTCACAAATTACCCTGGGTGTCTGATGCAGGAGCATCCTAGGTGTAAGAGCAATCTTGCATCACCCAAAAATATTTTTGTTTTTGCATTCAATAATGGCTATTTTGTGCAGAGCTGCTATTTATGGAAAGTTACTATTTATGGTAATTTTTGTATGTGCTCAGAATGATCTGATTTCTTTCTTGGAGGTTCATTTTGGTCATATAAGTCTGCCAGTAAAGTTTCATTACCAGATCAAGTGTATATTAGAAGATATTGAAGATTTTCGGTATTGGCAGCAGGGTACAGAAATTTTGAACTCAGTTTTGAAGGCTTTAGAGGCCCCGGATGAGGTTGAAAATTTGTGTGATGGGCGCTTGTGCAAATCAAGCCTGTAGAGCGCTTCGTGGCATTTCCAAAATGGGGTTATAATAGCCGATCGGGTCAACTAGTGATGACTTATGGTCTTCGGAAGTTAGGCCACCTGAAATGGCAGGAAATAATTTTCTTCAAAATTTCTGTTCGGGTTTCAAAGGTTATCTTGAGCCGACTATGATGTAATGAAATGTAAAATAAAATAATTCTAAGTTTGGTCGGCCTTATTGGCTAAAATTCTCGAACCTTCCCAAGCGGTGGGGAATTGCCTATATAAGGAAGGCTGTATTATTATCTTAGGAGTTCAGAATAGTTCTGGGTAGTAGATCTGAGGCTTTGTCCTATAGAATATTGTAAGAAATGCCCATGTGGCTTTGCATATTGTAATTCTGAAAGTTTGTAATTCTACATTTATGGAGATAATAAGAAGCTAATTTTCTGTTCTTGCATATTATTGTTGTTGTTTCTCTATTTCTGTTATGTGTTTGTGGTATTAAGGGGAGCACCCTTCATCAAGTGGTATCAGAGCAGGAGTTCTTCAGTGTGTAAATAGATCACCGACTGTGAGGCAGTTTGCACCAAGACCGTGGCTAGGGTTTCAGCGCGCATCGCGAAAATGCCTCCATGAAGGGAACGTGGCAGAAGAGCTGGTGTTGTAACATCTGAGGTTAGAGAGATGCAGAGACAAGTGCGAGCATTACAAGAAGATATTCGTAGATGAATGAATCTTAATGTCAGAGACGAAAGCAAGGATGAAGCCGAAGAAGAATATCAAGAAGGAGAAGCTGAAATTGTGAACCAGGAGGAAGAAAGACTTTTTCGGGCGATTTTCAAGATTGGGAATAGACCTAAGATTGAGGTTCCTACATTTTTTGGAAATCTTAACCCAGAGGAATTGATCGACTGGATCAATGAATGTGAGAAATATTTTGAGTATGAAGATGTTGAGGATCCTGATAGGGTCAAATTTGCGAAGGCCAGACTGAAAGGTCATGTGAAGATCTAGTGGCAAGAAATTCAATTGGAGCGAAATAGAAGAGGGAAAGATAAAATCACAAGATGGGATCGGATGGTGGATAAATTGAAGCGACAGTTCATTCCTGTTGATTATGAGCTTGATCTACTAAAGAAAATGCAAAGTTTGAAGCAAGCAAGAAGATCTATTTAGGAGTATACAGAGGAGTTCTATTGACTCCTTATCAGAACAGGCCATGCAGAAGCTGATAAAGAGAAAGGTGCCCGATACCTTAATGGGTTAAGGCCAAGCATTCAGGAGGAGTTGAATCTGGTTCGAATGAACAGTATTGAGGAGGCATACCAATTTGCCCTAAAAGTAGAGGAAAAGCTGAACAAGAAGTTCGAGAGCAGATAAAATAGAAGAGGTCGCGATGGACGATCTGGTGGACGATCATATGGTGGCCGAAATGAAGATTAAAAAAAGAAGGATGAGGCCAGTAGCAGTAAGAATTAGTGCGGAAATAATTCCAATCGCTTCCAGGATCAGAATAATAGAGATCAGAGAGGAAGAGGAAGAGGACAAGGATCTGGAAGGGGAGGCTTCCGTGGAACATGTTTTCACTATGGAGAAGAAGGTCATAGGGTATTTGAATGTCCTCAGCACCAAGGTAGAAGAGATAGGAGAAATGAAGGCCGGGCCAGAGTTGCACATGTAGATAAAGATGCCAGATCATCAAATTCTGAAGATGCTGAAAGAGGAGAAACATTGATTAACAGAATAGTCCTGTTGAGTGGTGAGAATGAACCTGAGCAAAGGAGGAGCTTATTTCGCACCAGGTGCAAGTGTGAAGGTAAATGTTGTGATGTGATTATCGATAGTGGAAGCACTAACAATTTGGTGTCAGAAAAGATGGTGACAAAGTTGAAGCTCAAGAGACAGAAACACCCACATCCATATCGGATTGCCTGGGTACAAGATGACCACAAGGTCATGGTCAATGAACAATGCTTGGTGAAGTTCAAGATTGGCGGATACCAAGATGAGGTATTGTGTGATATCATATCTATGGATGCATGTCATATGTTGTTAGGTAGACCATGGCAGTTTGACAGATGTGCTGTACATGATGGCCGTGCGAATACCTATTCCCTGACAAAGGATGGAGTGCGACATAAGCTAAAACCATTGAAGGAGACTGAAGAAAATGTATGTGGTAATGCAAGGATAACTTTTGTTGATGGAAGAAATTTCCTAGATGGTATGAGGCATGAGCATGTATGTTTTGCTTTAATTCCAAAAGCTGGTAAAGAGGAAGTAGAAGATGTCCCTGTAGAAGTTGCAGATTTGTTGAATAAGTTTCAAGATATTATATCCGATAACATGCCTGATGGATTACCACCAGTCAGGAAGATCAATCATCAGATGGACTTGATCCTAGGAGCGAGTTTTCCGAACAAGGCAGCACACCGAATGACACCTGCAGAAAGTGAAGAGTTGAACAGACAAGTATATGAGTTGTTACAGAAAGGATTGATCCGTGAGAGTCTGAGTCCCTATGCTGTACCAGCAGTATTAGCACCAAAAAAAGAATAGAGAATGGAGGATGTGTACAGATTCTAGGGCAATAAATAAGATCACAATCAAGTACAGGTTTCCATTGCCACGAATGGATGATATTATGGACTGTTTGAGTGGAGCTGTGTATTTTTCAAAGATAGATCTGAAAAGTGGATATCATTAGATTCGGATCAGAGAAGGAGATGAATGGAAGACTGCCTTCAAGACAAAGGAAGGACTATATGAGTGGTTAGTTATGCCTTTTGGGCTAACCAATACACCGAGCACTTTCATGCGGCTCATGAAGGAGGTTCTGAAAAAATTTCTGGGTAAGTTTGTCATTGTTTACCTAGATGATATTTTGATCTTTAGTAAGACATTGGAGGAGCATATGATGCATATTCGTATAGTATTTGAGAAGCTGAGAGAAGAGAAATTGTTGATTAATTTGAAGAAGTGCAGTTTTGTGAAGAAAGAGTTTATGTATTTGGGATTTTTAGTTTCAGTAGAAGGTCTATAATGGACCCAGAGAAGGTACAGGCTATCCTTGAATGGCCTACTCCAAGGAGTGCTACTGAGGTAAGATCTTTTCATAGTTTAGCTAGCTTTTACAGAACGTTTATCAAAAATTTTAGCAGTATTTGTGGACCCTTGACTGAAACAATGAGTGGGGATAGAAAAGAGCTTAAGTGGACTAATGGGGCAGAAAAGAGTTTTCAATTATTGAAACAAAAAGTTACAGAACAACTTGTTTTAGCACTTTTAGATTTTAATAAGGTGTTTCAAGTAGATTGTGATGCTAGTGGTACTGCAATAGGAGCTGTTATGATCCAAGAAGGTAAACCTGTTGCTTATTTCAGTGAGAAGTTAAATGATGTCAAGAGGAAATATTCTATTTATGATCAGGAATTTTATGCTATAGTTCAAGCATTAAAGAAGTGGAGACATTATCTACTTCCTAAGGAGTTTGTTTTTTATACTGATCATCAAGCTTTGCAATATTTGAATAGTCAAGGAAAGTTGAATCAGAGGCATTTGAAATGGGTTGAGTTTTTGCAGAGTTATACATTTGTTTTGAAACACAGGAGTGGAAAGTCTAATAGGGTTGCGGATGCTCTTAGCAGAAGGCAACTATTGATGACAGAAATGCAGATTGAAGTGGTTGGGTTCAAGGAACTTAAGAATTTGTATCCAGAGGATCCTGATTTTGGTGAAGCTTGGAAAGCTTGTACAGAACCTGTTACTCTAGACAGGATGAAATGGTTGGATTTCATCATCCAGGATGATATGCTATTCAAAGGGAGTCAGTTGTGCATTCCATGAAGTTCTATGAGGGAGAATCTCATCAAAGAGAATCATAGCGGAGGATTGGCTGGACATTTTGGTCGTGACAAAACCCTTTCTTTAGTTAGTGAGAATTACTATTGGCCACAATTGCAGCAAGATGTGAAGAAGTTTGTATAGAGTCGCAGAGTATGTCAGATGGTGAAAGGAGTGAAGCAGAATATAGGGTTGTATCAGCCATTACCTGTACTAGAGAAGCCTTGGGAGGATATCAGCATGGACTTTGTTCTTGGTTTACCAAGAACACAGCGGGGACACGATTCAATTTTTATGGTAGTTGACAAATTTTCAAAGATGGCACATTTCATTCCCTGCAAGAAGACTAATGATGTTGTTCATGTAGCAGAATTTTTTTCCAGAGAAGTGGTGAGACTACATGGTTTGCCAAAGACCATAGTTTCAGATCGAGATACTAAGTTTGTTGGATATTTTTGGTGTACATTATGGAAGAAGTTGAAGACAGATTTGAAGTTTAGTTCATCACATCATCCACAGACTGATGGATAGACAGAGGTGGTGAATAGGAGTTTGGAAAATTTGTTGAGATGTTTGGTTGGAGATAAGCCAACAGGATGGGATTTGATTTTACCACAGGCGGAATTTGCATACAATAATTCTGTCAATAGGAGCACTAGTAAATCACCATTCTAGATTGTATATGGAAGTAGTCCAAGAAATGCATCTGAATTGAGGAAAATAGATAAAGGAGAAATAAGTAGTGCTGAAGCTGAGGATTTTGCAGAACACTTGAAGAACATCCATGGGGAGGTGAGGAAGCATATTACCAAAATGAACGCACAGTATAAGGCTAAGGCAGATGAGAAAAGGAGGTATAAGGAATTTCAGGTTGGTGATGAAGTCATGGTTCATTTGCGGAAGGAGCGGTTTCCAGTTGGTACATATAACAAGTTGAAAATGAAGAAGTTTGGACCATGTAAGATACTGAAGAAACATGATTCAGGAAACGCATATGAGGTAGAATTGCCTACTGAGCTAAATATTTCACCAGTGTTTAACATTTTAGATCTGACAGAGTATTATGAAGGAGGTGTTGAAGATGAGATCACAGTAGCATAGTGGAGTATTCTAGCAACTAGTTCAGACACTAAGGAGATCGAAGATATACTGGATAGTCATGTTGGCAGAAGCACAAGGAACAGGACATATGAAGAATATCTGGTCAAGTGGAAAGGATGACTTGTTGAAGATTCATCATGGCTGACAAAGGAGGAGGTTAGCCATCTTGGTTTTCCTCTGCACACCTCAGTCGTGACAGGGTCACTTCTCAAATTACCTTGGGTGTCTGATGCAGGAGCATCCTAGGTCTAAGAGCAATCTTGCATCACCCAAAAATATTTCTATTTTTGCATTCAATAATGGCTATTTTGTGCAGAGCTGCTATTTATGGAAAGTTACTATTTTTGGTAATTTTTGTATGTGCTCAGAATGATCTGATTTCTTTCTTGGAGGTTCATTTTGGTCATATAAGTCTGCCAGTAAAGTTTCATTGCCAGATCAAGTGTATATTGGAAGATATTGAAGATTTTCGGTATTGGCAGCAGGGTGCAGAAACTTTGAACTAATTTTTGAAGGCTTTAGAGGCCCCGGATGAGGTCAAAAATTTGGGTGACGGGCACTTGCACAGGTGAAGCCTGTAGAGCGCTTCCTGGCATTTCTGAAATGGGGTTATAATAGCCGATTGGGTCAACTGGTGATGACTTATGGTCTTCGGAAGTTGGGCCACCTAAAATGGCGGGAAATAATTTTCTTCAAAATTTCTGTTCAGGTTTCAAAGGTTATCTTGAGCCGACTATGATGTAATGAAATGTAAAATAAAATAATTCTAAGTTTGGTCGGCCTTATTGGCTAAAATTCTGAACCTTTCCAGGCGGTGGGGAATTGCCTATATAAGGAAGGCTGTATTATTGTCTTAGGAGTTCAGAATAGTTCTGGGTAGTAGATCTGAGGCTTTGTCCTACAGAATATTGTAAGGAATGCCCATGTGGCTTTGCATATTGTAATTCTGAAAGTTTGTAATTCTACATTTGTGGAGATAATAAGAAGCCAATTTTCTGTTCTTGCATATTATTGTTGTTGTTTCTCTATTTCTGTTATGTGTTTGTGGTATTAAGCGGAGCACCCTTCATCAAAAATAAATAAATAGACCATGGAGGCTCACCTCCCAACCTAGGCCATTTCATGGCTACCCCCGAGCTAGGGGAAATAAAAATGGATAGGATTACAACATGCATACATCAAGCACATACAAACAAAAATAAGCAATAATGCATAAACATCAAATTCCCTTTTCCAAGGCTTAGTACAACATGAGTCACCTTGGACCCATAGTAGAGGTGAAGGTGGAAGCTACTCAACTAGGAGAATGCCAAAGTACAAAAGAAAACCAACCTTCAACAAGGCTCCAAAATTTGCACAATATGCCTTCACAAGGTCATAGAAACAACCATCCACTCTTCTCATACTCTTCACCATAATGACACCCTTATGACCCCCAAAAGTATACACGAGATGGCACATGGATGCCCATACATCCATGCTTTATCCCCTTCCTCCTAGAGGAAGGACTTTACACTAGAAAAGTAGTCCCAACTTATGCCCTTCACCCATCAAGGCTCTCTTCCCTCCCAAGGGTGAGCTTGGCCTTGCACAACCCTAAGAAACAATGCACAAAAGAAAATACACATACAAGAAAAGACAAGAAGCCATGAACTTTTACAAGATTAACTAGCATTCACACAACATAGTAAAATAAGTAAAAATGTACATAGTGATAAGAACAAGAGAATACAAGAATCCAACCTTGATCCAAGCTAATGGTAAGAGCATTGAGATGAGATTTCCAACTAGTCTCCTCCTTTTCTATGCAACACCAAACTCCTCCTAGTACAACAAGACCAAAATTTCTCACAACTCTCAAGTCTCCAAAAATTGGAGAGTGGGCAATTAGCCAACAATTTTCCCTCCATCTCCTTAAGAAGACAAACCCTCAACCTTTCAAAACAAAAGAGGGAAAATTCAAATGAAGAGTGGCTCTTCCAATTTCATCACTTTTCAAAAGAGCATATTTTGGAAGGGCAAAAATAGTCAAAAAAAACCATCACAATAGTCAAAATTTGACCCCCAACATATGGCACCACTATGGGGTAGCCTATTTTTAACCTCCACTAACATAAATGGTCATTAAAAGCCACTCAAAAGACCACTCAAAGATTGAATACGAAAATGAAAGAGATTACCACTCATGGCCCCTAAAACTAGAGACCACTTACACCCATTAACTCTTGGGCATACCAACTCACATGACATGTGTCAATTAACACTGTGAACAATTCACATAACACACAATACACATGGCATGTCAAGTAGACTAAATAATAAAGAAAAATAAACATAATTCAATAGTCACATTCATGCACCACTTTACAAAATTACACTTTAAAATGAGGTTAATTTCTCCCCTTGGAGATAACCTTGGCTTAACATGATTTTTACAAATATCCATCTTTGATTTCCTCCGAAAATTCCATGGTCTTACCTACACACTTGACAAAGTATCAGATATATATATATATATATATATATATATATATATATATATATATATATATATATATATATATATATATATATATATATATATATATATATATATATATATCATTTTCAATATTGCATTTCTAAAGCATATAAAGTCAAGAATAAAATGATACATGTTAATTCACCTAACATAATAATCATGATCATTTCTCACAAATTTCTCTAACATGAATGTATCAAAGTATCATACATAAATCAAAGATTTAACAATTACTATGCTCATGACCTAATAAATAGCATGAAAGTAAAAGTCTTATATCATCATCACATAATCAAACTCTAGTACATCATATAGTCCAACTGCATCCACACTTTACCACAAGAAAATCACCTACTTCCAATAATACATTTCTAAATTTTAAATCAAGCTATTTCAAGAACATAAATATATCAATTAACCTAATTTATTAACCATGATTATCTGACATAAACTCTTCTTGTACAAACTGAATAGAGGTAATTTGGAATCACCTCTATTTGAGTAAGTGTGTGGGGAAAATGTGAGATTCACTCCTAAATCCAAATTCTCAAAGGAGAGATCCAATTTGATCAACCAAAAGGTTAATACACAATCGAATCAATCTATGAATAATATGAAAGAGAGAGAGAGAGAGAGAGAGAAACCCTATAATTGGATTAAGCTTCAAATCTGAAATAATTGAAGTGCATGTACTAACTTTGAATTAGGGTAGATCTGGAAAATGTTGAATTCTGGCTTCTGTATGAACTTTCTGAAGATTTTATCACTTATTCTGGACTAGAAATGTTGAGGTAGACAAAACCCAGAAATCTTTTCTCCAAATTCACAAAGGTTGACTTTGACCTTTTAAAAGGTCAAAGACTACATTATTTATTTGAAGTCTCATTCTGATTCTGTTCATAGATCCTGAAAGATTGCCGAAAAGGGTATCCGAATTTGCTCTTAGATCTAAGATTCCACACCTGTACCTACAAGAAAAATGGTTTTGTTTATTTGTTTGGGGGCGGGGTTTGCCTTGGTCAAAACCTGGTTTGGAATCAACCTTAATATTGAAATTGAAATAGGAGAATGCTAGCAAGTAGTAGAAATGAATCTAACAATGAAGCTATGCAATTTAATAGATATGCTAATGTATTTGGAATGTAATCAAATATATTGATATGAAAGCTTGAACATAACATTATCAAACCTCCATGATTGTATGCTTGAAATCCACCTTGAAGAAACAATGATATGGATCTTGAAGACGAACAAAGGATCTTGAAAGAAGATCATACCACCATGGTGGCTAGATCTAGGGTTTGAATGATAAATCTTGAATGCTTGAACCAAATCCCTTCAATAGCTTGAATGCTTGAATCCTTGATCTTCTATGGAGAACTTGGATGGAGAAGAGGACTTGAATGCTTGAATGGAATGCTTGCTTGATCACCTTGAGAGCTTGAGCATTTGAGTATGAGAACTTGAGATGTCTTGCTTGGATGAGATTGTGAAAATGAGAGAGGAAGGACTCCTTTTATAGTGATCTAGGGCACACTCCTCTAGATGGGCCACCTTGGAGAATTAAATCCCAATTAGGTCCTTAGCTTTAGAAAATATACCTTAATTAAATATAATTAAAGGATTTACCATTTTAGAGCCTGAAATAGCCAACCCAGAGGTGGAGAAATAATTATCCTAAAAGCCAAACTGCCAACAAATGAAAATTTGAAATCCTAGTGGGAAGAGGTCAAGGTCGAGGTCAACCCTAACCTAGTCAGGGTCAAGGTTGACTTTGACCTCAGACCCTAACTTTGTCAGGTTCCGCAGTAGAGGTCCCAGAGATGTCAGAAACTTGGAAATTGATATCTGAACAGGACTAGATGTCTGGAATAGATAGAAAATCCTCTATTTGATGTGATGAAGGACTAGGAGGTCTCATTTCTGAACCCTACTTAAAAAATAGAGCCATGAAAGAGGGAAATTCAAGAGAATCGTTAAGATCCTAACCCTAATTTCACCTAGAATGAAGAAATCAAGTGTAAAAGCGGGAAGAAAGCCAAGTACATGCAAAGATCCAATCAAGGCACCAAACATGACCCTAAACCACTTACTCAAAGGGCTAAATGCTCTTAACATGGAAGTACTTCCATTTTAAGATGATACATTAAGCCCCCACTTTAGCAAGAGTATGGACTTGATGCAAACTCTTGGTAAAGGAGAAGAGAGAAGAGATCCTAGTGGATTCAAAATGAGATAAAATACACTTAGTCAGGAACACTAGCCCCTAGACCAAGGATTCTAACTCAACATACATACATGAGAATATACAAAAGAATAAGGGTTAGTACTAAACAACCCAAATCAATTAGCATAAGAAACCTTGCTAAGAAATATTTCTCATACCAATATCATATTTGGAAAGCTATCATAAAAGCATAAATGATTACATAAGAAAGACAAGAGCAACACTACAGACAACATAGCTTCATGATCCAGTCCTACTAGCATGAAAGCGAAAAGAGAGAAAAAAGAAAGTGATTACCTCACCCAGTAAGATGCCTACCTTACCATGAATCACCCTGGAGGGAGAGCTCAATAGGTTCACCCATAAAATGTGCTTGTAATTGTAATGCATCTTCTGATGGCTTTTGGAATACCCATAGATCCACCTTCTTGCATCACTATGAATATGAAATGTGTGTCTTCTCAAGATTTAGCAACTTATGTGCATTACCTTCAGAAGATTTAGCATTTAGGTGCATGTCTTTTCAGGATTTAGCAACTTGTGTGTGTTACCTTCCAAGATTTAGCATATTTGAAAATTTTTGAAAAATGCATGTCTCCTCAAGATTTAGCAACTTATGTGCGTTACCTTCAGAAGATTTAGCATATGAATGTGTGTCTTTTCAGGGTTTAGAAACTTATGTGCATTACCTTCCAAGATTTAGCATATATAAAAATAAAAAACTATAGTACAAGGGAGGCCCTATATATGCCCCCCTCCTTAATATGGCAAAAACATACTATTTTGTCATGTTAAGGAAAGAAAAAGAACAAGGATAAAGCCTTCTTCAACATCAAGACAATATCGATAGACAAGTCCCAGTCCAAGCCAAGAAGATCATAGCTCCTATGAGGCCATGGAAGAGACGAATGTAAAGAGATATCATGCAAGAAGTGAAAAGGAAGTAACCCTTAATGAGGGATAGCACACTATTTAGTTTCCAAGGTGAGAGATGTATCAACCATGGAATCCCAATGTCAAACAACAAATAAGGTTTGTATAAAGGACATAGGTCCTCAAATGCAAACCATAATTTTCATGTATGATTGGATATCACATAATAGATAAATACTGCTTAACCAAGTAAAGAGGTGAATCCCTAGAAAAGAAGAGAATACCGTATGAAATAACAATGCATAGATTTGAATAAGATAGAAAATCATACCAAGCCTCCAAGGCTAAAGTACTTCTACCTAACTCACAATCCATATTTTTGACTCCATGTGTGAATGTTTGAAGATAGAAAAGAAGGATAAAGAATCCTTGCCCCCCAAGTGTAGGAACAAAGATGGAAGAGGATACCTACTTCACAAAGCAAGGAGATGTCCTGTTTACAACAATGTATAGTATATCCTTAGCTAGAGATATTGACCCCTACATCCAAGAGTGTAGATAATCATGAAAAAGGATATGTCACTTATGGAAAAGGATCCTCCATGAAAGAGATCTTATCAACAAGACACCTACCAAAGAGGAGTGTGTTAGATAAAATATCATCTTTCAAAAGACAGGAACAAAGATTCAATCAACAAGCCCCCTGTGAAGAAGAGCAAGAGGAATCTTTGGAATGAAGGAAAACAAGTCTAACACAAAGCAAGAGTAAAGATTTATATTAAACATAATTTTCAACATAGAGAAGAAGTGGCAACCTAGGACAACAACTTATCATATAAGAAGGTTATGCATAATCAACACCTCTGTCACTATGATGAAATAATATTGTAACATAAGCAAATACTACTAAGCTAAGGAAAGAAGTTTCCCTAGAAAAAGAGAAAGAACCTTGCCCCCCTCGAGGGATGAAAGACAAGGGATATTCTTACAAAGCACATGTCCTAGAAAAGATTTCCTAAGAAGAAAATTTAATGCCTAGGAATGGATAAAAACATCATGCAAGATTATGGAAGAAGGAAACGTAAAGAATACCAATTAAATCTTAATAAAAAGACCTAATGGACCCTAAAAGACTGGATAAAATTATGCTTCTTGCCCCCCAGTCTTGAGACAAGAGGATAGGAACATTTATTCTATCTCTAATGGAGGGGAATCCCCTATATCAAAATTATGAAGAAGTTGCAAGACTGGGCGAGAAAAAGGTAGAATTCCTCACGCAGCCCTATCCCTAACATATAATTTGAAGTGATTACAATCAGAAAGAAAATGAGTATTACGATAGTGGAAATGACATTTAAATTTGTACAAAGCATCAATAGGCATAGGTCTAAATCTTTCCTTCTTAGAATTCATTAGCTCCACATATACTGTCTTAGAAATTTCTTGACGAGTGTTAGGATTATCCATTAGAGGTGTAGAGAGATGAGCATTAAGGGGAGGATGAAGATCCACACCACTTGACTTGAGATTTAGAAGTTTTGACACCACTCATATCTGGTTTAGGAGGTATGCTAATGGGAAACTTAATACCATGTGCATTAACTCCTAACCCTAAACCGTTATAGCCTTGTTTAGTCACCATATTATATCCAGTAGTGTACATATCATGCAAAGCTTCTACAGGAGATGATTGTTTATCATTTTCATGAGTAAAGGTTGTATAAGGTGGGATAATAGGTTTGGAAGAAGTTTCTTTACCCTTTCCTTGAAGATCATCATGATTTGGAGGAGAAGGTAAATCAAAAAAATCTTGCACATCCACATCCTAAACTATAGCTTGAATCCCATCATAAGTATGGGAAGAGCGAGGATTAACAAATGGAGAATTAGGTATCCGAATAGGAAGATTAGGATGAAGAGTAGGAGTAATAGGAGTAGGATGAAGATTAGGAAGATTAGGATATGGTGTATCATCTACCAAATTCTTCACATAATCCAAAAGATGAATAAGGCTACTACATAAATCCTTAAGAAAATTTTTAAATGTAGGTAGACTAGTATCAGTCAACTTCACAAAAGCATAAGCAAGAGCAAAGTGAAGGGTCATTAATGTTATGAAATGAATACTACCCTCATAAACATCATATGCATTATAAATAGATGCTAGAAGAAGAGTAATAACAAACATGATTATGCACCAAAACATCTTAACAATCTTCATAATAAATAAAAATGCAAGAAATATGTTTTTGTATTTTATTGAATATATAGATTTTTTTGGATTTTTGGAATGTTGAAATGCAAGAGCATAAACTAGATGCAAAAGGAAATCTAACACCAAAAAAGAAAGAGACTAAGCTTTTCGAGTTCACCAAAATGAATAGAGGTAATTTGCAATCACCTCAATTTGTGTAAGTGTGTGGGGAAAATGTGAGATTCACTCCTAAATCCAAATTCCCAAAGGAGAGATCCAATTTGATCAACCTAAAGGTTAATACACAATCGAATCAATCTATGAAGAATATGAAAGAGAGAGAGAGAGAGAGAGAGAGAGAGAGAGAGAGAGAGAGAGAGAGAGAGAGAGAGAGAGAGAGAGAGAAACCCTATATTTTCCCTATAGTTGGATTAAACTTGAAATCTAAAATAATTGAAGTGCATGTACTAACCTTAAATTAGGGCAGATCTGGAAAATGCTGAATTCTAGCTTCTGTATGAACTTTTTGAAGATTCTATCACTTGGTTTAGACTGGAAATGTCGAGGCGGACAAAACCCAGAAATATTTTCTCCAAATTCACATAGGTTGACTTTGACCTTTTAAAAGGTCAAAGATCACATTATTTATCTGAAGTCTGATTCTAATTCTGTTCACATATCCTGAAAGATTGTCAAAAAGGGTATCCAAATTTTCTCTTAGATTTGAGATTCCACACATGTACCTACAATAAAAATGGTTTTGTTTGTTTGCTTGGGGGGGGGGGGGGGGTTTGCCTTGGTCAAACCCTGGTTTGGAATCAACCTTAATATTGAAATTGAAATAGGAGAATGCTAGCAAGTAGTAGAAATGAATCTAACAATGAAGCTATGCAATTCAATAGATATGCTAATGTATTTGGAATGTAATAAAATATATTGATATGAAAGCTTGAACATAAAATTATCAAACCTCTATGATTTTATGCTTGAAATCCACCTTGAGGAAACAATGATATGGATCTTGAAGATGAACAAAGGATCTTGAAGGAAGATCATACCACCATGGTGGCTAGATCTAGGGTTTGAATGATAAATCTTGAATGCTTGAACCAAATCCCTTCAATAGTTTGAATGCTTGAATCCTTGATCTTTAATGGAGAACTTGGATGGAGAAGAGGACTTGAATGCTTTAATGGAATGCTTTCTTGATCACCTTGAGAGCTTGAGCACTTGAGTATGAGAACTTGAGATGTCTTGCTTGGATGAGATTTTGAAAATGAGAGAGGAAGGCCTCCTTTTATAGTGATCTAGGGCACGCTCCTCTGGATAGGCCACCTTGGAGAATTAAATCCAAATTCGGTCCTCACCTTTAGAAAATATACCTTGATTAAATATAATTAAAGGATTTACCATTTTGGAGCCTGAAACAGCCGACCCGGAGGTGGAGAAATAATTATTCCAAAAGCCAAACTACCAACAAATGAAAATTTTAAATCCTAGCGGGAAGAGGTCAAGGTCAAGGTTGACCCTGACCTAGTTAGGGTCGATGTAGACTTTGACCTCAAACCCTAACTTTGTCAGGTTCTGCAAAAGAGGTCCCAGAGATGTCAGAAACTTGGAAATTGATATCTAAATAGGACTAGATGTCTGGAATAGATAGAAAATCCTCTATTTGATGTGATGAAGGACTAGGAGGTCTCATTTCTAAACCCTACTTAGAAAATAGAGCCATGGAAGAGGTAAATTGAGGAGAATCCTTAAGATCCTAACCCTAATTTCACCTAGATTGAAGAAATCAAGCGTAAAAGTAGGAAGAAATCCAAGTACATGCAAACATCCAATCAAGGTGCCAAACATGACCCTAAATCGCTTACTCAGAGGCCTAAATGCTCTTAACATGGAAGTGCTTCCATTTTAAGATGATACATAAACATGAAATTATGGCATAATATTCTAACTTAAATAATTCATCAATGTCATAAGTCAAGACCTAATAATCCAGTGTGAAAATAAGTCCTAAATTATTTACAAGCTACATTTCAAATGATTCACTTTTCTTGCATTATTATAACATCGATGCGTTTTATGTGAAATCTCCCACTCAACATCAGGACATAATAATTACTTTTCTATTACTACATGTCTCAACATAAAATAGTCC